>JAQQTO010000059.1:5447500-5852500 GCA_029884595.1 Ormosia semicastrata
ATCTGAAATGGGTTATTCGAATAACCAATGTGTTATTCGAATAACTCTGTTAAAACCAGAGTTCTAAAAACGAAGAGGTTATTCGAATAAAAGCTGAAATATCTGAATAAAGTTTAAAAGACAAGTTCAGATAAAAAAGGTTTATTCAAATAACGTTTGAGTTATTCGAATAACTCATTTAAAAGCACAGTTCTGAAAGACCTCAGTTATTCGAATGCTATTCGAATAATGTTTTTAAACACAGAATCTCGTAAAGGGCTTTATTCGAATAGACTAAGCTCTATTCGAATAAATCAGTGTAAAACAGATTTGGAGAAGATGTTTTAAAGATACTAAGTTTATTTTAAAACAAGTTTTATCTTTTCTTTCAAAAACAGAGAGATATCAAAGTGAGCTCCATACAACAAAACCTAAGTCCTAATGCTAATCAAATATAAACTTGGACTTGGTCTTTTTATCATCTTCATTTAGTCTTCCCGTTTGTTATCATCAAAACAAGTTTTCAAAGGTATGCATCCAAACACATTCTCCCCCTTTTTGATGATGACAAACTATCAATGAGAAAAGCGTTAGTGCATATAATTGGAATTTACAAAGAGGTAAAAAAGCTTACTCCCCCTCTTTAATTATAAGAGGTAATGTATATCAGATATGTGCGCAGCTCCCCCTTTTAATTTGAATCCAATCTCATTTTAAGCCTACCTGTCTTTTCTCAATTACATTCAAAATAATCAAATTTTTCTCCCTCTCTTGTCATGAGCAAAAAGGAGGGGTAAGTCCCATAAACATGTATAAAAGTGCATAAAAGGAAACATACTCAGATCAATAGATCAACAGGAAATTTTATTTATGCATTAATCAAAAAGATTCAAGTACAAGAGCCAGAAATAAATAACATGAAGGCAAAAACAGATAGCCTAAGAGCTAAAGTTCCTAGAAATAAGTATCCGGATATGGTGGTGAAGAAGCTGGTGTAGGAGCAGGTGAAGCAGATCGGAGGGCAGCAACATCACGTTCAACACCTTCTATTCTATCAAACAGAATAGAGAAGGTATGTTCCATGTAAGCTCTATTATCCTGCAAGGTGGCCATGATCTGTTCTAAAGTGACAGGAGCAAGAGCAGCATCAGGTACATCAACGGGGGCAGCAGGGGCGTCAGCAGGGTCAAGTTCTTCCTCAGCAACCTCATCTAGGTACACCCAGCCTTCATCGGTTTGGATCATCTTCATTTTGCGTAAGGTGTGGGCGCCAAAGACGTTGTGGTGAGTCAGGGCAATGGCTCGCTCAGTCTCCAAGACCTGAGGATACTTGCTCAGCAAGGTAGTGACGAGAATGCCATAAGGCAGGTCTGATTTTTCCTTGCTCTTGGCCCTCATCATGTATCTCATGATAAACACAGGCCAGTTGATCTGATGGCCATTCTTCAGAAACCACAGCATGAAGATGTCTTCTTCGCTGAGGTAAGCATAGTTGCCATCGCGGGGAGCCAAGATATGAGCGAAGGCGTAATACAGAAGCCTATCTTGGCTCTTCAGCATACCCCCTTGAGACCCTTGTCAGGCAGGGCTAGGCCAAGCTTCAACAGGTCCTCAATCGCATGAAGTTTGTTGAACTCTTCAAGAAACAGGGTGTCACCATCTTCAACAAGGGCGCCAGAGAACTGTAGTCCAAATAGAGTCAGCCAGTCCAGCGGTGTGATCACAATGTTCTGATCACAGACCTCAGAGAGAAGATTCTGGCCATCAAATGCCAGATTGCAAAAGAACATCTTCACCAGACCTGGATAAATGGTGGCCTGGTGAGAGCAGAGCTGAAGAACTCCCTGGTTTTGCAGCAGGGTCAGAAAGTCGAAGCCTCGGTGTTACTGGAAGAAAGAGAGGTCAAGGTACTTAGGTTGGACCAAGTTACGCTCCCAGAAGTGCGTGATGAAGCGTGCATGATGCTATTCATTGGAGGAGAGCCTTCTCAGATCAAGAGGGTTGTTGCATAGAGCATTCTTCGTGCGTGGGCGCTTGCTAGAGGAGAAGGCCATGGTGGAAGAAGGTGAGAAAGAGTGAAAACTCAAGGGTAAACAAGTTTGAGATGGCAGGAGCTATGGAGACGTGAAGAGCAGAGAAGAAGACAAAGGGTGAAAACGTTTGGGCGCGCAGGGGTTATTTAAAGAAGGCCCCGTGTTTATTCGAATAAACAGAGGTTTATTCGAATAAACCTTGCTGGGAAACTGGAAAGACAGGGGCGCAGGAAACTGAAAAGGTGTTTCTGCTAGGATTTATTCGAATAGGGGTGGGATCTATTCGAATAGAGTATCTGGGAAAGCCAAGCATTTTGGCCAACTGACAGGGTTTATTCGAATAACTATAGGAGTTATTCGAATAGACTGAGGGCTATCAGTCAAGACTGATAAAATGAGGTTCAGGTTATTCGAATAACCTGAGGTGTATTCGAATAGACAGAGGGAAAAATAGATACTGATAAAAGAAGGAGTCTGGTTATTCGAATAAGGAGGGATTTTATTCGAATAGACAGAGATGAAAAACAAACAGTTTGTAACACAGGAGCCAGTTTATTCGAATAAACTATGTTTTATTCGAATAAAGCTGATATTCAACACAAGCAGTAAGGAAGTTTATTCGAATAAAAGCTTGCTTATTCGAATAAACCTAACAAAGAAGCACAGAAAAGCATGCGTTCAAGAAATTCAAAGCATATATTCATGTGATAATATTCAGCAATAAAACATGCAATTTGTAACACCCTCCTTAAGGTGTCACACTTCATGTTACTCATTTACCAAATTACCCTTTTGTTATGATTCGTGCTTGTAATATAAATACGAGTTATAAAATTTCTTGATGATAGTAAGATAAACTTAGCGAAATTAAAACATTACAACATCATCACAATCTAATTTTACATTATATATATAAGTCATAGTATTGTCACACTTTAATATTTACAAATTGAACTCTAAAAATATTTACACATTAATTAAACTACATAATGCCCAAGTAACTCTAAACATGCAGAACCCTCAGACGGGTCCTCCTCAGACTCCTCAACAGGGAGGAATCCAACTTGACACAAAATATATAATACTAACCGTACCCGGAGTACGATAGTAAGCTCCCTATTATTGTTTATGTGAGAAACACATTTTCCATCCAGCTCGACGTACTATGATTTTGGTTTCCATATACCTTACGAAAGCTCAGCATTTCCATCTCTTTAGAACTCAACTTCCTTCTCGAAAATCTGATCTTCCTTGTGTTCTCGCTCAACGTTTTGCTCAATCCCTTTACAGTTATAATTACAATATAGAAATAGACAGACAAGGAGGTGAGATCACCTACGCCAATACCAGTATGGTAGCAATGAAGATAAATGTAACGCCCCTCTTCCAAGGGAACGTCACATGGTCGATTACAATGCGGAAATAAAGTTAGGTGAGTTGAGACCCGGTCCATTTTAATAAGACGCGTATATTCACTAGATTATAGTTGGGTATTTTAATTGGCGGTTATGTTATATATATACTTTTTTTTTTCTTTTTAATTAGTAACCATGTTGACGAGACATCAATGGGAATAAAAGATCTCAAACAGTAAAATATGCATAGGAATTAACATCTGCATCATCATATATATATATATAGGTTTATCAAAACATTTAGTTACAAGCCTGGTACATCAAAAAGCAAAGCTATACCTGCTCCCAAAGTATTACATACACATACCCACGGTATCAGAATTTACAGCTCACTACAAACAAAACATCGGGCCCCCAAAATAAAATACTGGTAGCCTTCAGTAGCTACGAGTAACATCAATCCCTCAAGTGAGGAGGAATCGTGTCAGGATCCTCTTCAGGGTCCTCTTCGGGGTCGTCCTCAGGGACTTCCTCGGGATCTTCCTCAGGATCTTCCTCATCATCAGAGGAAATCACCATAGGAATAGCAGAGACACGGGACGGGGCCCGAGCTGTAGAACGAAAAGAGTCCTCTCTCGAGTGAAGTAACGATCGCCCCACATCTCACGTATCGGTAGTGAAACTCCAAACGTAGGCTAATATAGCGGTGAAGACGGGTGGTTCGTGGCGTCTCCAGGCTAGTGATATCGAGACATCTCCCGTGTAGACACGGCGTTGAAGCGTAGTTGATATACCAAAGACTCGGCCCTCCTAAGAAAGTCGGACGTACATCTCCCAAAAATCGTGCGTACGGGGCTCCATAGTCTTCTCGTAGTCGCTCGGTCAAGATAAGGCCAAAAACCAGGGAAGTTGGGAGCTTAGGTTCCTCACGGTTGTCTTCGATGAGACGCAATGTACGAGATAAATAGGAATGGAGAGACAGGAAGGAAAAAGAGGTAAGACATCCTTCCATCATTACCAATTATAGCATCAAGAAACCAAACAAGCAAAGCGCCCACATAGCATTTACAACAACAGTAATAGTAATAGACATTCAAGAGCAGTTATGATCAAGCAAACAGTTCCAGGCAGTCATAGGTATATCAACAATATATCAATGCCAAACCATAATAATGATAAATGCAAATAATGCACGGACTCCATACACATGAGCCCTCAATAACCAAGATCCTACTCCATGGAGCTAGACACAAAACACTCGGAGAGAATGATCAGGGAGACATGCCAGTATCTCGTCAGCCATAAAAACAAGTGCTTTCCAGAAAATAATCAGTCATTTTGCGCAACAAGGCTTTATACAAAGAAAGATTCTCACAAGATCTCGATATAGGACTGTGGCCAGTCAGGATCGTCGGTGCGTTTGCATCGGTTTGTCTCACGGTCCAGAGGGGCTACCACTGCCCTTTGTGAAACACCCGCGCCCCAACGCCCTCAAGGCCAACTACAGGACCCCACTTGTCTATTCGCACCCGCACTAAGGTGTGTTCAACTCCTAGGCAACTAGGCCTTACGACAGTCCAATGGACAAATCACAATGCATACAGACTCTATGCATAATCATGTATGATTATTATCACATACTATTCCATCATATGTCACAATTTGCCAAAGTAAGAATTAATACAATCAATGGTCTCTCACATGGACCCACAATAGCATAATATTGTCATTAAATAGATCAATACCCTTTTCAAAACGTATTATGAGTTCTTGCTTAGGTTTAGCTTTACTTACAGGGTTTGTCTCTAAAGGAATTCTCTTAGTTAACTTAATTCCTCTTAGGTAATTTATTCATATGCCCTTAGAAGGTTATTCTAAGATCTCATAATCTCACACTCTCATGTTCTTCCTCGTTTATGCATCCCTAAGTAATTTCTAGTCATCCCATTTATTTATGATCAATATTCCTCTATTAGTCCCAAGGTTTTGGGTCCAGGAAACTACACGGTCGGAATCACAAATTGAGTCACAGATTTCAATTACTAGGTGTTGGGTGATAAGTATACGTTTGAATTCGACAGAGACTACGTTTTATGAATGATTGAAGTTGTCATTCGACAAAGAATAATGTAACAGGATGAGGAAAGAATGGGAAACACATTTTATAATAGGATTGGCAAGAAATCATTTTCTCGTCGGATGGGGGTTCGTCGGACGAAGAAATCATTTTCTGTCGGGTGGGGTTCGTCGGACGAAGATCAAAGCGTCGAACCCTCCAGATGGTCGCAAAAACCTCAATTCGACGGGTATAGGTGTCGACGTTGGAGAAAATCTCCCAAGTGTCGAACCGACGAACACTGGTCGAAATCTCTAATTTCGACGGGTCTGGAGAAATTCATCTACTCGACAGGCATTGTCTCTCAAATTCGACTATTATTGACTTTGGGGCATTTTCTTGTAAGTGTCCAGGGACTCTATTCGACGGGTTTTTGGTCGGAAGATCAATCTCGACGGGCATGATCGAGGTTCATACTCGACGGATATTGACATTGTGTTTAGTGGTCGAATATCTAAACTCGACGGATTTTCACTTAGTGTTTCTTTGGTCGAAATCTAAATTCGACGGGTTTGACATTCGACGGAAAGGGTCAGGAGTCTAAACTCGATGGATTTTAACATTTTACTAAGTAATTAGGTTATCACGTTCGACAGGTTTTAGGTTATCACGTTCGACAGGTTTTAGGTTATCACGTTCGACAGGTTTTAAGTTATCACGTTCGACAGGTTTTAGGTTATCACGTTCGACAGGTTTTGGGTTATCACGTTCGACAGGTTTGGCCATGGGTCCTTACTCGACGGATTTTATCATTCGACGAGTTTGGCCAAATTTCTTACTATTACTAGTTTCCACATTAAGTTTCCAAATTCTGGGCTTAACACCGTAACTATCCGAAAATCACTCGGAACTCATTCCCTTCAATATTACACATTCCAATACATCCAGTTATATTTATATATATGTACATTCAAAACTCAAACAATCAAATAACACATATACCATACAAACAACATACAAAAGCAGAAAGACCCTCAACAAAATCACAGACGTTCCTAAATGCTAAGAGAGGTTGAGGAGGAGTGTCTTCCTCTTACCTTAGAGAAGCACAAAAGAAAGGTGCTCCTTTTGGTCGAAATTATATTTTCAGCTCCCAAGAGGTCCTTGAATATTCAAGCTCACCAAAATCAGAATCAAGTGTTGAAATGGATACCCATGGTCATCAAAATGACAGTGGGTTACGAAAATGAGGAGAGATGAGGAAAAAGCTAAGGACTTTACCTTAAAGTTCCAACCTTTAAGCTTCAACCGTGGAGGAAAAAGAAGATGAAGAAAACGTAGAACTTTGAAGATGATTCCCTCAGGTATGGTGTTTCTCCAAACACGAAATGGTGCTAGGAGTGTGACGGTATTGGAGGATGAAAATATGAAGGTGGGTGGATGGTGCTGCTGTAAGGAGAAATGGAAAGAGAGAAAGATGAGTGCTACGTACAGGAGGAGGAAAATGTGGGGATTGAAGAATGAATTAAGTCCCTTAATTCAAATGTGCAGCACAAAAATGGGAGGAGAGAGAAATAATAAAAAATGATTCAAAGAAGCTTCCTTGAGAAGCTTCGCACGCTTCTCTACGAAGTGCATAGTAAGCTTGTCTCCTTGATTAAATACCTCTGATAGATGATTTATTACACTAGCAGATAAAACCTCAAAAATGTAGACCTCGAAGCGTGTCCTGGGACTCGGGTTTAGTAAGATCCCCGTTGACACGTTGATGGTCCAAGGTTTACCGGCTTCGGGAAAATATTCTATTCTCCGGCTCCACTCAAAGACACACATAAAACGAAGAATATATTAAAATATTCATCATCTCTAGAAAATTCCACAAAAATTCTTAAAAATTACAAATATTATAAAATGATCGTTTTTAACAAAATAGTAAATTTTCGGGATGTTACAACACTCCCCTTCTAAAAAGAAATTTCGTCCTCGAAATTTGCATACCTTAGAATAATTTGTGGGTATTGCTCTTTCATCTTGTCTTCCAACTCCCTGGTTGCATCTCCAATCCACCTCGTTCCAGATCACTTTCACCAATGCTATCTCCTTGCCTCTTAATTGCTTTATCCTCGCTATCCTCGATTCTTATAGGAGACGTCTCATAAGTTAAGTTTTCTTTTTAGTTGTATCTTGTGTATCGGTGCTATGATATGACTTGGGTCGGAAGGTATTTCCGAAGTTGTGACACATGGAAAACATTATGAATGTTTGAAAGAAAATGAGGTAAGGATATTTGGTATGCTACGGGACCTACACGAGCAATGATTTGGTATGGTCCAAGGAATTTAGGAGTGAGTTTTCTAGATTTTAAAGCCCGGCCCACCCCGGTCGTAGGTGTGACTTTCAGAATACATGCTCACCTTCCTCAAACTCAAGAGGTTTTCTCCTTCGGTCTCGCATAACTCCTTTGTCGACTCGAGCCGTCCTCATCTTTTCCGAATCATTTTAACCTTCTCGGTTATGCGTTGTATAATCTCGGGTCCAATAGTAAGGCGCTCGCCGTCTTGGTACCAACACATAGGTGTTCGACATCGTCGTCCATACGAGCTTCATAGGGTGCCATCCCTATGCTCGAATGATAAGCTTGTTGTTGTAGGTGAATTCTATCAAGGGTAGAATGTCATCCCAACTCCCGATTTGCTCTATGGTGCAAGCTCTAAGCAAATCTTCCAAAGATTGGATTGTTCTCTCCGATCGACCGTCGGTCTCGGATGATAAGCAGAACTAAGTTGTAATTTTGTCCCCAATGCTTCTTGCAAACTCTCCCGAAATTTGAAGTAAACCTCGGATCTCTATCTCGAAACAATACTTGTAGGCACACCGTGCGGTCGACAATCTCTCCAATATAGATCGAGTCAATCTCTCTAGCTTGTACTTGATGTCGATCGGAAGAAAATGTGCTGATTTCGTGAGTCGGTCCACAATTACCCAAATCGAATCATAACCTTTTCTTGTCCTTGGTAATCCGACTACAAAGTCCATTGCAATCTTGTCCCACTTCCATTAGGAATAGATAACGGTTGCAGCAATCCGCTGGTCTCGATGTTCCACTTTAGCTTTTTGACAAACCAGACAAGTAGATACACGTCTAGTAACGTCACTCTTCATTCCGTGCCACCGAACAACTTCTTCAAGTCTTGATACATCTTTGTCATGCCCGGTGCATACTCGGTTGGCTTGTGTGAGAATGATTAATGATGTATTCTCTAAGTTCTTGATTCCGAGGGACACAAACTCTCCCATGGAATCTCAAAATTCCATCCGTTCCTCTCGCAAACTCTGTTTCATTTCCTTGCTTCATCTGTTCCCTCACTTCTTGCAAGAATTTGTCCTTCTTCGCTCTTTTCTTATCTTTGTCCATCAACTCGCTCGAGATGGTAACCATATTCATGCAAATCTTTCCAGGTTCTAACTTCACAAAAGACCATACATCTCTACGAATTGCTCTATTAGATCCTTTTCTTTGATCATCGGGCGAGAGACACCGATCATCTTCCTACTTAGAGCGTCGCCACAACATTTGCCTTGCCGGGATGATACGAAGTTGGAAATCGTAATCCTTCAGGAATTCTAACCACCTCCGTTGCCTCATGTTCAACTCCTTCTGATCATACAAATACTTCAGACTCTTGTGATCACTGAAAATGTCGAATGTTGCTCCGTAGAGAAAATGCCTCCATATTTTCAGAGCAAAAACTACAGCCACTAGCTCCAGGTCGTGCGTCGGATAATTCTTCTCGTGCACTCACAACTGCCTTGAAGCATAAGCCACCACTCTTCCGTATTGCATAAGTACAGATCCTAGCCCTTGGTATGAAGCGTCACAGTACACTTCAAACTGTTCATTCGGATCGGGTAGCACCAACACCGGTGAGGTAGTCAGTCGATTCTTCAACTCTTGGAAACTTTGCTCACAGCTGTCGGTCCACTCAAAAGTTTGGTTTTTCCTTGTGAGTTGTGTAAGTGGTCCAACAATCTTGGAGAATCCCTCAATGAACCTCCGGTAATATCCCGCTAAACCCACAAAGCTTCGAATCTCTGTTCGACTTCGGCCTTTCCCATCGTAGTACTTGCCTCCACTTTCGATGGATCCACAAAGCAATCCCACTCTTTGAGATCACGTGACCTAGAAACTTGACTTCTTCCACCCAAAACTCACATTTTGACAGTTTGGCATACAATTCCTTCTCCTTCGAATCGAAGAACTATACCGAGGTGTTCAAAGCATGGTCCTCCCGATTTTGAGAGTATACCGAATGTCATCAATGAAGACCACAACGAACTTATCCAAGTAAGGTCGAAAGATTCGGTTCATGTAGTCCATGAAGATAGCTGGTGCATTCATCACACCAAACGGCATCACCAAATACTCGTAGTGACCGTATCGGTGCGAAAAGCGTCTTGGGCACATCCTCTGTCTTCACTCGTATCGATGATACCCGGATCGCAGATCAATCTTGGAAAACACTGCCGCTCCCTTCAGTTGGTCCATCAAGTCGTCAATCCTCGGGAGTGGATATTTGTTCTTAATCGTCACTTTGTTCAGCTGCCGATAGTCCACACATAACCTTGAGGTGCCATCCTTCTTGCGAACTAACAGCACTGGTGCTCCCCATGGTGACACACTTGGCCTGACAAATTGCTTTTCCAAAAGCTCTTCTAGCTGTTTCTTTAGCTCGGCTAACTCTGTTGGTGCCATCCGGTACGGTGTTATAGACACAGGACCAGCTCCCGGTACTAAGTCGATAGCAAACTCTATCTCTCGAGCCGGTGGTAAACCAGGCACACTCTCAGGAAAGACTTCGGGAAACTCATTCACCACTGGAATTGTGTCCACATCAACCTCGTTCTCGATTTTCAAAGAAGACAGTAGCATGTATCCGTGAGCTCCTTCTTTCAAGAGAGCTTGAACTCGGTTGGCCGTCGAAATCTAGAATTCTCATTTATGGGAAAAACTATGGTCTTTCTCGGGAGCAGTCCTAACGAACATGGTTAGAAGACAACCAGTCCATCCCTAGGATAATATCTAATTGGGAAAGAGGTAAACAAATCAGATCGACGAGAAAGGATCGACCTTCAACAATCAATGGACAGTTTAGACAAACTTTGGTAGTAACTACCGGTTTATCAGTGGGGGTAGAAACGGTTAAGTCAAAAGGTAAGGACGACACAGGTAGACTCGCTTTTTGCACACAGTCATACGATATAAAAGAATGGGTTGCCCCAGAGTCATACAAGACAGTTAAAAGATTACCTTCTATGATGCCTTCTCCCGTATCAAATCTTCGGATTGGAGGCTTCAGCCCGCTCATAGTGTAAACTCGTCCTCCAGCTTGCGGTTTCTTGGCTTTCGCAACATTCATTGAAGGTTCGACCTTCGCTTGATTGCAGTCTCTGTAGATGTGTCCAGGTTTCCCACATCGAAAACAGATAATCCCTTTGATAGGACAATCCCTTGTCAGATGATCTTTTCCACACTTCCGGCATTTGGAAGGGTATGCCAAGTTTTGGCCAGTCCGGTTCCCACTAGAACCTCCACTTGAACTTCCACCCATGGCTTGTTGGTGACTTCCCGTTGGTCGAGAGTATGGCTTCTTCTGGAAGCGGTTAGCACTGTTATTGCCACCTCTCTGGAATCTCGCAGGCCCAAAGTTTCTATTCCTCATATCTCTAGATTGCTCCAGAGCCTCTACATCACAAAGCAAGTATCCAAAGTTGTGAGAATTCATTGATCCTCAAGGTGATTACAACTTTCCTCGTTCGTACCTCAATCCTTCCGTGAATCTTCGGCACTTCCAAGCCTCATCCGGTTGGTTACGAAAGTAGGTCGAAAACCGTGACAAGTTTTCGAATCTCGCCGCGTACTCGCTAACGGTCATATTCCCCGTCGCAGGTTGAGGAATTCGACTCCTTCGCATGCCTTGCACTCGCAGAAAATACTTGTCCAAGAACTTTTCTTTGAACAACTCCCAAGTAACCTCTCGGTTCGCGGCTTCTAGCATCCTCCGCACTCCGTTCCACCGGTTCTCGGCGTTGCCTACCAAAGATAAAAGTAGCATAATCCACCTTCTTACCCTCGCGCAATTCATTCCTCGAAATACCTTCTCCAACTCCTTGATCCACAGACTAGCTTTGTCCGGATCAAATTCTCCTTTAAATTGAGGAGGATTATGGCGTCGAAATTCTGCTAAATTCTGAGCATCAGCAGTAGCCTCTAACTGTTGAGCAGCTCGCTCTTGTTGTTGCGTAACTCTCTCTTGCTGTCGCGCGGCTTGCTCAGTTTGTTGTGCGATGACCTCAGCCATCCTTTGCATCGCTGTAATAGCTGCTGCCATGTCTTCCCTTCGTGCCATCTCACTTTCTCAGATTCAGATTATCTGAAAACACAGAAAAGTCAGTTGCATTCACTAAGAATACCAAACACTACTCCTTTACGAATACCATTCAGAGAACACACAGCACAAACAAGACAGACTCAACCACAAGACCCAAAGAAACATAAACCGGGGCTCTGATACCAAAAATGTAACGCCCCTCTTCCAAGGGAACGTCACATGGTCGATTACAATGCGAAAATAAAGTTAGGTGAGTTGAGACCCGATCCATTTTAATAAGACGCATATATTCACTAGATTATAGTTGGGTATTTTAATTGGCGGTTATGTTATATATATACTTTTTTTTTCTTTTTAATTAGTAACCATGTTGACGAGACATCAATGGGAATAAAAGATCAAACAGAAGTAAAATATGCATAGGAATTAACATCTGCATCATCATATATATATATATAGGTTTATCAAAACATTTAGTTACAAGCCTGGTACATCAAAAAGCAAAGCTATACCTGCCCCTAAAGTATTACATACACATACCCACGGTATCAGAATTTACAGCTCACTACAAACAAAACATCGGGCCCCCAAAATAAAATCGGTAGCCTTCGGTAGCTACGAGTAACATCAATCCCTCAAGTGAGGAGGAATCGTGTCGGGATCCTCTTCGGGGTCCTCTTCGGGGTCGTCCTCGGGACTTCCTCGGGATCTTCCTCGGGATCTTCCTCATCATCAGAGGAAATCACCATAGGAATAGCAGAGACACGGGACGGGGCCCGAGCCGTAGAACGAAAAGAGTCCTCTCTCGAGTGAAGTAACGATCGCCCCACATCTCACGTATCGGTGGTGAAACTCCAAACGTAGGCTAATATAGCGGTGAAGACAGTGGTTTGTGGCGTCTCCCAGGCTAGTGATATCGAGACATCTCCCGTGTAGACACGGCGTTGCTCGAATCGTAGTTGATATACCAAAGACTGCGGCCCTCCTAAGAAAGTCGACGTACATCTCCCAAAAAAATCGTGCGTACGGGGCTCCATAGTCTTCGTAGTCGCTCGGTCAAGATAAGGCCAAAAACCAGGGAAGTTGGGAGCTTAGGTTCCTCACGGTTGTCTTCGATGAGACGCAATGTACGATAAATAGGAATGGAGAGACGGGAAGGAAAAAGAGGTAAGACATCCTTCCATCATTACCAATTATAGCATCAAGAAACCAAACGGTGCAAAGCGCCCACATAGCATTTACAACAACAAGAATAGTAATAGACATTCAAGAGCGAGTTATGATCAAGCAAACAGCCAGTGCAGTCATAGGTATATCAACAATATATCAATGCCAAACCATAATAATGATAAATGCAAATAATGCACGGACTCCATACACATGAGCCCTCAATAACCAAGATCCTACTCCATGGAGCTAGACACAAAACACTCGGAGAGAATGATCAGGAGACATGCCGTATCTCGTCACCATAAAAACAAGTGCTTTCCGAGAAAATAATCGGTCATTTTGCGCAACAAGGCTTTATACAAAGAAAAGCATTCTCACAAGATCTCGATATAGGATCTTGTGGCCGGTCAGATCGTCGGTGCGTTTGCATCGGTTTGTCTCACGGTCCGAGGGGCTACCACCGCCCTTTGTGAAACACCCGCGCCCCAACGCCCTCAAGGCCAACTACAGGACCCCACTTGTCTATTCGCACCCGCACTAAGGTGTGTTCAACTCCTAGGCAACTAGGCCTTACGACAGTCCAATGGACAAATCACAATGCATACAGACTCTATGCATAATCATGTATGATTATTATCACATACTATTCCATCATATGTCACAATTTGCCAAAGTAAGAATTAATACAGTCAATGGTCTCTCACATGGACCCACAATAGCATAATATTGTCATTAAATAGATCAATACCCTTTTCAAAACGTATTATGAGTTCTTGCTTAGGTTTAGCTTTACTTACTGTGGTTTGTCTCTAAAGGAATTCTCTTAGTTAACTTAATTCCTCTTAGGTAATTTATTCATATGCCCTTAGAAGGTTATTCTAAGATCTCATAATCTCACACTCTCATGTTCTTCCCTGTTTATGCATCCCTAAGTAATTTCTAGTCATCCCATTTATTTATGATCAATATTCCTCTATTAGTCCCAAGGTTTTGGGTCTAGGAAACTACACGGTCGGAATCACAAATTGAGTCACAGATTTCAATTACTAGGTGTTGGGTGATAAGTATACGTTTGAATTCGACAGAGACTACGTTTTATGAATGATTGAAGTTGCCATTCGACGAAGAATAATGTAACAGGAGGAGGAAAGAATGGGAAACACATTTTATAATAGGATTGGCAAGAAATCATTTTCTGTCGAATGGGGTTCTGTCGGACGAAGAAATCATTTTCTGTCGGGTGGGGGTTCTGTCGGACGAAGATCAAAACTGTCGAACCCTCCAGATGGTCAGCAAAAACCTCAATTCGACGGGTATAGGTGTCGACGTTGGAGAAAATCTCCCAAGTGTCGAACCGACGAACACTGGTCAAAATCTCTAATTTCGACGGGTCTGGAGAAATTCATCTACTCGACAGGCATTGTCTCTCAAATTCGACTATTATTAACTTTGGGGCATTTTCTTGTAAGTGTCCAGGGACTCTATTCGACGGGTTTTTGGTCGGAAGATCAATCTCGACGGGCATGATCGAGGTTCATACTCGACGGATATTGACATTGTGTTTAGTGGTCGAAGATCTAAACTCGACGGATTTTCACTTAGTGTTTGCTGGTCAGAAATCTAAATTCGACGGGTTTGACATTCGACGGAAAGGGTCAGGAGTCTAAACTCGACGGATTTTAACATTTTACTAAGTAATTAGGTTATCACGTTCGACAGGTTTTAGGTTATCACGTTCGACAGGTTTTAGGTTATCACGTTCGACAGGTTTTAAGTTATCACGTTCGACAGGTTTTAGGTTATCACGTTCGACAGGTTTTGGGTTATCACGTTCGACAGGTTTGGCCATGGGTCCTTACTCGACGGATTTTATCATTCGACGAGTTTGGCCAAATTTCTTACTATTACTAGTTTCCACATTAAGTTTCCAAATTCTGGGCTCAACACCGTAACTATCCGAAAATCACTCGGAACTCATTCCCTTCAATATTACACATTCCAATACATCCAGTTATATTTATATATATGTACATTCAAAACTCAAACAATCAAATAACACATATACCATACAAACAACATACAAAAGCAGAAAGACCCTCAACAAAATCACAGACGTTCCTAAATGCTAAGAGAGGTTGAGGAGGAGTGTCTTCCTCTTACCTTAGAGAAGCACAAAGAAAGGCTGCTCCTTTTGGTCAGAAATTATATTTTCAGCTCCCAAGAGGTCCTTGAATATTCAAGCTCACCAAAATCAGAATCAAGTGTTGAAATGGATACCCATGGTCATCAAAATGACAGTGGGTTACGAAAATGAGGAGAGATGAGGAAAAAGCTAAGGACTTTACCTTAAAGTTCCAACCTTTAAGCTTCAACCGTGGAGGAAAAAGAAGATGAAGAAAACGTAGAACTTTGAAGATGATTCCCTCAGGTATGGTGTTTCTCCAAACACGAAATGGTGCTAGGAGTGTGACGGTATTGGAGGATGAAAATATGAAGGTGGGTGGATGGTGTCTTTGTAAGGAGAAATGGAAAGAGAGAAAGATGAGTGCTATGTACAGGAGGAGGAAAATGTGGGGATTGAAGAATGAATTAAGTCCCTTAATTCAAATGTGCAGCACAAAAATGGGAGGAGAGAGAAATAATAAAAAATGATTCAAAGAAGCTTCCTTGAGAAGCTTTGCACGCTTCTCTACGAAGTGCATAGTAAGCTTGTCTCCTTGATTAAATACCTCTGACAGATGATTTATTACACTAGCAGATAAAACCTCAAAAATGTAGACCTCGTAAACTGTGCCCGGACTCGGGTTTAGTAAGATCCCCCGTTGACACGTTGACAGTCCAAGGTTTACCAGCTTCAGGGAAAATATTCTATTCTCCCGGCTCCACTCAGCACACACATAAAACGAAGAATATATTAAAATATTCATCATCTCCAGAAAATTCCACAAAAATTCTTAAAAATTACAAATATTATAAAATGATCGTTTTTAACAAAATAGTAAATTTTCGGGATGTTACAATAAACACATACCAACACATCATACATAATTATAATCATGCCACCAACATCATTTATCTAACACATATCATATCATATCATTTATCATCATAATTCATATAATAATTCATAATGATGTCCATGTCCTTATCAATATTCACTTATTCAATAATTCAGTTATCAACCTCGATAATTATGATAATACCCTTAGTATCTCTGTATATGCATCTAGACTCATGTACCTAGACTCAATTTTCCTACTCCATGGAGCTAAAACTCAGGTCGGAAAGAGTGATCGAAAAGAATCTGTCTGCACAACATGCCTCAGACCACGTGCTCATTTTCTTTGCTCATTTTCTTTGCTCATTTAGCATTTGCACATCTAGCATATGCATCACAGTCTTTATCAGATCTCGATTATGGATAGTGTCTCGGTCCGGATCATCGGTGTGTTGCATCGGTCTAACCTACGGTGTGAGAAGCTTTATTCTCTGTCCATTGTAGGCAACCCGCACCCCGATGCCCCCAAGGTCAACGAGTGACCTACACTACGCACATCGCACCCACTCAGGAGGTGTGTTCTTTCCTTCTTTCGACAATCAGTCTTATTCAGCCCATCGGACTTTTTCAATGCACATTCCAATGCACCTTTCTCAGTTCAATTCATTCTCTCATCTTCTCAATTCAATTTTCTTTTTCTCATATTCGGGGTCCTCATATAGGCCCAACAATATTATTACTATAATTTCATCGCGAAACCATATTTTTCGCATTTTCTCAAATCACATATCAATTTTTCATCATTTCTCAATCACGTAAAATACTCTTCACACGTTTTAAATCAAGAATACTAGTTTTCTCAGTTAACATCAAAACTCAACTTCATTTTTCATATTTGCATAATAATCCTCATCCAAATAATATTTTCACAACAGTCTCTCATAAAAGTCACATTTACGAAATAGTCCTTTGAAAAATTCATATTTTACGAAATCATCCCTCATAAAATTCATATTTACAAAATAGTCCCTTAAAAATTCATATTTACAAAATAGTTTTTCATAAAATTCCTTTTTACGAAATAATCTTTCATAAAATTCATAATTTACAACATAGTCCCTCATAAAAATCCTATTGACGAAATAATCTTTCATAAAATCACATTTACAAAATAGTTTCTCATACAAATTATATTTATGAAATAGTCCCTCAAAAATCATATTTACAAATTAGTTCCTCCAAAATATAATATATACAATATAACCATTCAAAAATCAATAATTACAACATGGCCCCATTAAACACAAAAATTACAATATTGCCCCTATAAAATTATAATTTATATTGTTTCTCCAAAATTATTTCATCTTGTTGTATTTGACTCTTCCAAATTCAATTTCCTTTCCTTTCAAATTCTAAATTCTCAGTTTAATCCATCATATTATTCACATCCTAATTTACACATACACTTACATGCATTCAGTTTCATACATACCAGTATTTATCAAAACAATAAACATATTATCACACATGCAATCATAATTTTCAAAGCCATAAACATCACAATCACAAACATAAAATCACCAATAACACAATCACAACTAAAGAAGCAATTAAATAATAAGTGAATACACCCTTAAGGGTTTTTCACCAGACACAACCATCTCCACACCACCAAAACTTAGTTGGTGAGGTTAAATCTCCCTCTTACCTCTTGAAGAACCTCCAAAGCTCCTTGTACGTCTCCTTCAAGCAAACTCCCTCCACCAAGAGCTTCTTCAAGGCTTCAAACTTGAGCTTTGAAGAACAAGATAGAAAATAGATGATTCAAGCTTTCTAAGCTTTCCTCCTTTCTTTGAGACTTTGTTCACCTCCTCTTTAGGAAGAAGGTTGAAGAAGCTTTGAACAAGATAGAATGGGTTTTGTGGCAAAACCTTATGAAGAAGAAATGATTAGAGTAGGCTTTGAATCAAAACAAAATCCAAGAGATGAATGTTTTAAAGGATGGATGGTGTGAGTTCTAGGTGGTGACCGATTGGAAGAAAAGAAAATGAAAGAGAGAGGCGTGAGTTTTCCTTTGGAACTTTGAGAGAAATGAATTTATGTTTGAGAAGTAGAAAAGTGAAGAGTGAGGACGTTCGGGAAAAGCTGCTGGCCGTGTGATTTTCTTGTGAAATTTGGAATGCTTTACGTGAGTAATTATCCAAATTCTGATTGCATAAGGATAGCTGCTGCCTTGGGATAAGCTTAAATAAAGTTAGAATTTACATGAAGTAAAATATCTACTTCTGAATGCACGTGGCTGATGTCATTCTTTTGACTTTCAAGGCTTTTAAATTGTTCAAGAACCTTGTAGAACCTCCTTCAAGCTGCTACGTGGCCGACATAGAACCCCTCCAATTTGCTGCATGAACGTGAGTTTCCAAGGAAATTTTTCGACGAAAAAATGACAACATTAGGTAAGATGGGAGAACATCATTTCCCCAAGAATGGTTAAAATCAAGTGTTGTCGGATGAGAACTCTGTCGAATAGTGATTCTGTCAAACGAAATGAAAGGCTGTCGGATGAACTTGAAAAGGTCAACAAATATCCTAATTCGTCGGACAGATGTTGATGTTGGAGAAATCTTCCAATTGTCGAATCGACGAAATACTATATGGTCAGAAGATCAAATTCGACGGATTTTGACATTAGAGAAGTTTTTCTACTGAAATCAGGAATTCTTACTCGACGGTCGTTAGCACCATAATTCGACGAACATTATCATTCAAATTCGACGGACATTGGTATCCCCACTCGACGGAAATTGACATTCTAACTCAACAGACATGAGCATCCTAACTCGACGGAAATTGATATTCTAACTCAACGGACATGAGCATCCTCACTCGATGGAAATTGACTTGAGTATTAATTTCGACGGGTATGATCAGGAGTTCATACTCGACGGATTTTAACATTTTACCAAATAGTAAGAAGATTAAATTCGACGTATTTGGGTAGAAGTCCAAATTCGATGGATATGACATTGTCTTAAAAGATCCTATTTCGACGGATTTTGGCATTGTTTTAGAAGGTCCATTTCGACGAATATAAACATCTTCATTTTAACATTGGTAAAATCATCCGACAAGATTTTGGGAAAAGAAGAACCAAGTTGTTTTCCTTAACTGATTCTCTGCTAACAGCAACATCCAGCGTTTTGTCGAATCCGACGACGTCTTCCATGTTTTTGAATAGATAATCTTCTGTCGGAAAGATGGTCTTTGTCGGAAGAGGCAGTCATAACAGCCAAAATCTTTGATTTCTGATTCAAGAATTGAGAATCAGTTTCATCCAGTCTTGAGGTATTTTGGGTTCTGTCGAACTACCGATTGATGTTGTCGAGAAATGATCTGGAAGTGTCGGATTCAACTCACTATTTAACTTATGCTTGCATTCAGTAATTAAATCCGACGGGATCAAAATGTTAGGAAAATTTCTTCAAGTGTTTGGATCTTGTCCAAATTCTGTCGATGTCAAGACCTTCAAAAATCTTGAATTGTCGAATGAGTTACGTGAGATTGATCTTTGGATCCCTGTAAGGCTTAAGAAAGACTGAGTCTATCGACAGGAGTATATTCATAAAACTGTCAAGTTTTGTTTGTCGGAATAGGCTTGAAATGAAGTTAGTATCGACAAGAATCTATTCTCAAAAGAAATTGTCGAATTCTGTTTGTCGAAACAGGTTTTTGAAATGAAAACCATTTGGGAAAATGTTGAGGAACTTCTGTCGGATTGGGATTTCCAGAATTTTGGTCGAATTAGAATTCCAGAATTTTGGTCGGTTGGTTATTATGGCAAATTATAGTCGGATCGAATAATTCATTGCAATAGCAACTATGCATCAAGCAACATATATTTATCAGCAAAATAGAATTATTTTACAGATAAATTCTAAAAATTAATAGATTCTTTTCTGTGTTACTCAGATTCGGGTTAAGTAAGATCCCCCGTCTCTAAATACTCAGACAAGAATTTCCCCGGCCCGAAAATTATTATTTTCTTGACCAGGAGCAAATCACACAAAATAATCACAAATAGTATCGGAATAATCAAATTATTTTTATAATGCATTGAAAACACAAAGTAGAATGATTCTGTCAGCTCTTGCAACATAGTCTAAAATTTGGGGTGTTACAACTCTCCCCCTCTAAAATAAGTTTCGTCCTCGAAACTTGACACACTTAAAATAAAAATGGATACTACTCTCTTATCTTATCTTCTAATTCCCATGTTGCTTCACCACGTATATCGTTCCAAACCACTGTAACCAATGCGCTTTCTTTTCGTCGAAGTTACTTTGTCCTTTGATCTTCAATCTTGACTAGAAACGTCTCGTAGGTTGAATTTTTCCTTCATTTGTACGATCTCCAACGGAGTATCCGATACGATCCGATAAACTTCAGAGTGGGTTTTTCCTCGACTTAATCACTCGTCCAACTCTAGTTATAGGTGTCACACATAGAAATGCATGGTCACTTTCTTCAATTTCAAACTGTCTTCGTCTTTTATCTGCATAACTCTTTTGCCGCGTCTGAGTTGTCCTCATCTTGTCTTGGATCGTCTTCACTTTCTCAGTAGTCTGCTACACAAATTCTGGTTATAACTCAATACTTTCAGCATTCTTGATGCTAACATAACGACGTTCTATATCTTCTTCCATATAATATCTCATAGGGTATCATCCTTATACTCGAATGAAAACTATTATTATATGTGAACTCTATCAATGATAGAAATTCACTCCAACAACCAGTTTTGTTCTAGATTACAAACTCTCATCAAGTCCTTTGAAAATTCTAGTTATCGTCTTTTCCTTATATCCAAGTCCCTCTTGATTGTACAGGTATTTCGAACCCTTGAAATTACTATAAACTTAATGTCTTTAGATTTTCCTTGCAAAATGACTATCGTTCATCCTAAACATAATTTGAAATAATTCTTTTCATGTGCGTTCCACCGTCTTGAAGTATACGCCACCACCTTTCTATTCGGTGTCAATACTCAATCTAAATCCACGAGTTGAACTTCTTCTAACGGAGTTTACGTTTGACTAATTTTACACACAACTCCTTCTTTTTCTTCAAAATTGAAGAACTGCTTTGAGATTCTTCAGCATGTTCCTTTGAATTTCAAGAATAAGTCAAAATATTACCAATAATGACAAATTTTGCCTAGATGAAAAGAAAGATCCTATTTATAGAATTCACGGACATCGTCAAAACATTTCCTACCCCGAATGGTAGTACTGACTATTCATAGTTCTTGTAACATATCTGAAATATTGTCTTGGAACATTCTCTACCTTCACTCGAATATGATAATAACCAGTACACAAGATGATCTTGGAACGAAGAATGATTCTCTTCATTTGATCTTCTGGCTCCCCTGTCGTCACATCATCCCAGATTTTCTTCATCCAGATAAGTTGTTCTACTTGCCTATTTTTACTCTTAACAGAAACTGTCTCATAGATCAAGTTTTCTTCTAATTGTACTGTATTTGATATTATAACACAAGTTGAATCAGGAATAATCCTTTTTAATTGAGATACATGAAAGACACTATAAAGGTCATAGGGAAAAGTAATAAGACTTTTCAGTAAGTTACTAGATTAGTCCAACAAAGAATTTAAAATGGTCTAATAGATTTTCAAAATGAACATGGTCCAATAATTTTAGAAAGGAACTTTCTGGATTCAAATCCAAAAATCTCAGGTCAAGGAAACACTAAGGTTACATTGTAACAATCTAGTAGGATATGGTTGGAAAATAACCACTCCAGTTATAAAATCAAGCTCTTAAATAGATGTGATTTTGGATAAATGAATCAAATCAACATAAAAGATTTGATATTCAATAGATGCAAGATAGAATTAGAAAATTTAAGTATAACCAACAAGTTTAACAAGAAGAGTAGAAATACTCAAATCACATTATAACAAAGACACGGATGAGTCAAATTGATTTACCAATCTATTTGAAAAAGAAATAGACAAACCAGAGTAATAGAAGAGTTTCAAACTCAAATAATAACAAGATAGTTTTATACAAACTCAAGTGGTAAGAACAAGTTTAGAAGTTGACGTAGTATTATGAAAGAACAAAACACAGATAACCCCAAAAGATTTACACAAAGTCATAGGTTACAAAAGACTCGGGTTACTTTACGCATCATACAGTACAGCTTCAAGATTACCCTCTATGGCACAATTTCCTTACTCCTTAAGTTTTTTGTATTTGAACGTTCTCACTACACTCTTTGCACCAGCTCTTTCTTCTTCTTCTTCTTGAGATTTTGAATTACGTGCATCACTAATGGAAAGTTCCATCTTCAATTGATCACAATCTTTGGAGAAATGTCCAAGCTTCCCACATCGATAACAAATAACCCCTTTATGTTGACAATCTTTAGTGAGATGATCTTTTCCACACTTGAAACATTTCAGTGATGATACCACAGTCTGACTAAAATTATTGCCACTAGTACTTCCTCTCTTTGTTTGTTGTTGCTTCCTCAGTGGTTGTACACACTGCTTTTGCTGAACATGATCGACCTTACGCTTCCTTCCATCTTGGATTATCGAAGGTTCTAAGTTACAGTTTCTCACATCCGATGGCTGCTCCAATCCTAGTAAACTATGAAGTTTGATTATCAGTTCCTGCTGCTGAGTGATCATCTGTCTCTGTTGTACTGCTACTTCAATCATCTTTTGCATTACACTTCTAGCTGCGGCTATACGATCTTCATCACGTCTCGCATCCTCATGCTCATGTTCGCTTCGTTCCATTATCTTTCTTCAAAGATAAACAAAAATCAAAACACGATGAACTTAACGCAACTATTTCACATAACATCGTCTCCTTTCGGAAACCAAAATATATCTCTGTGTTCAACATCAGAGATTCACACAGCACAAACAAGACAAACCTACCCACAAACCCAAAAGACTCTAACTTGGGCTCTGATACCACCTAATGTAACACACTCCTTAAGGTGTCACACTTCATGTTACTCATTTACCAAATTACCCTTTTGTTATGATTCGTGCTTGTAATATAAATACGAGTTATAAAATTTCTTGATGATAGTAAGATAAACTTAGCGAAAATTAAAACATTACAACATCATCACAATCTAATTTTACATTATATATATAAGTCGTAATATTGTCACACTTTAATATTTACAAATTGAACTCTAAAAATATTTACACATTAATTAAACTACATAATGCCCAAGTAACTCTAAACATGCAGAACCCTCAGACGGGTCCTCCTCAGACTCCTCAACAGGGAGGAATCCAACTTGACACAAAATATATAATACTAACCGTACCCGGAGTACGATAGTAAGCTCCCTATTACTGTTTATGTGAGAAACACATTTTCCATCCAGCTCGACGTACTATGATTTTGGTTTCCATATACCTTACGAAAGCTCAGCATTTCCATCTCTTTAGAACTCAACTTCCTTCTCGAAAATCTGATCTTCCTTGTGTTCTAGCTCAACGTTTTGCTCAATCCCTTTACAGTTATAATTACAATATAGAAATAGACAGACAAGGAGGTGAGATCACCTACGCCAATACCAGTATGGTAGCAATGAAGATAAACACATACCAACACATCATACATAATTATAATCATGCCACCAACATCATTTATCTAACACATATCATATCATATCATTTATCATCATAATTCATATAATAATTCATAATGATGTCCATGTCCTTATCAATATTCACTTATTCAATAATTCAGTTATCAACCTCGATAATTATGATAATACCCTTAGTATCTCTGTATATGCATCTAGACTCATGTATCTAGACTCAATTTTCCTACTCCATGGAGCTAAAACTCAGGTCGGAAAGAGTGATCGAAAAGAATCTGTCTGCACAACATGCCTCAGACCACGTGCTCATTTTCTTTGCTCATTTAGCATTTGCACATCTAGCATATGCATCACAGTCTTTATCAGATCTCGATTATGGATAGTGTCTCGGTTCGGATCATTGGTGTGTTGCATCGGTCTAACCTACGGTACAGAAGCTTTATTCTCTGTCCATTGTAGGCAACCCGCACCCCGATGCCCCCAAGGTCAACGAGTGACCTACACTACGCACATCGCACCCACTCAGGAGGTGTGTTCTTTCCTTCTTTCGACAATCAGTCTTATTCAGCCCATCGGACTTTTTCAATGCACATTCCAATGCACCTTTCTCAGTTCAATTCATTCTCTCATCTTCTCAATTCAATTTTCTTTTTCTCATATTCGGGGTCCTCAAATAGGCCCAACAATATTATTACTGTAATTTCATCGCGAAACCATATTTTTCGCATTTTCTCAAATCACGTATCAATTTTTCATCATTTCTCAATCACGTAAAATACTCTTCACACGTTTTAAATCAAGAATACTAGTTTTCTCAGTTAACACCAAAACTCAACTTCATTTTTCATATTTGCATAATAATCCTCATCCAAATAATATTTTCACAACAGTCTCTCATAAAAGTCACATTTACGAAATAGTCCTTTGAAAAATTCATATTTTACGAAATCATCCCTCATAAAATTCATATTTATAAAATAGTCCCTTAAAAATTCATATTTACAAAATAGTTTTTCATAAAATTCCTTTTTACGAAATAATCTTTCATAAAATTCATAATTTACAACATAGTCCCTCATAAAAATCTTATTGACGAAATAATCTTTCATAAAATCACATTTACGAAATAGTTTCTCATACAAATTATATTTATGAAATAGTCCCTCAAAAATCATATTTACAAATTAGTTCCTCCAAAATATAATATATACAATATAACCATTCAAAAATCAATAATTACAACATGGCCCCATTAAACACAAAAATTACAATATTGCCCCTATAAAATTATAATTTATATTGTTTCTCCAAAATTATTTCATCTTGTTGTATTTGACTCTTCCAAATTCAATTTCCTTTTCTTTCAAATTCTAAATTCTCAGTTTAATCCATCATATTATTCACATCCTAATTTACACATACACTTACATGCATTCAGTTTCATACATACCAGTATTTATCAAAACAATAAACATATTATCACACATGCAATCATAATTTTCAAAGCCATAAACATCACAATCACAAACATAAAATCACCAATAACACAATCACAACTAAAGAAGCAATTAAATAATAAGTGAATAAACCCTTAAGGGTTTTTTACCAGACACAACCATCTCCACACCACCAAAACTTGGTTGGTGAGGTTAAATCTCCCTCTTACCTCTTGAAGAACCTCCAAAGCTCCTTGTACGTCTCCTTCAAGCAAACTCCCTCCACCAAGAGCTTCTTCAAGGCTTCAAACTTGAGCTTTGAAGAACAAGATAGAAAATAGATGATTCAAGCTTTCTAAGCTTTCCTCCTTTCTTTGAGACTTTGTTCACCTCCTCTTTAGGAAGAAGGTTGAAGAAGCTTTGAACAAGATAGAATGGGTTTTGTGGCAAAACCTTATGAAGAAGAAATGATTAGAGTAGGCTTTGAATCAAAACAAAATCCAAGAGATGAATGTTTTAAAGGATGGATGGTGTGAGTTCTAGGTGGTGACCGATTGGAAGAAAAGAAAATGAAAGAGAGAGGCGTGAGTTTTCCTTTGGAACTTTGAGAGAAATGAATTTATGTTTGAGAAGTAGAAAAGTGAAGAGTGAGGACGTTCGGGAAAAGCTCCTGGCCGTGTGATTTTCTTGTGAAATTTGGAATGCTTTACGTGAGTAATTATCCAAATTCTGATTGCATAAGGATAGCTGCTGCCTTGGGATAAGCTTAAATAAAGTTAGAATTTACATGAAGTAAAATATCTACTTCTGAATGCACGTGGCTGATGTCATTCTTTTGACTTTCAAGGCTTTTAAATTGTTCAAGAACCTTGTAGAACCTCCTTCAAGCTGCTACGTGGCCGACATAGAACCCCTCCAATTTGCTGCATGAACGTGAGTTTCCAAGGAAATTTTTCGACGAAAAAATGACAACATTAGGTAAGATGGGAGAACATCATTTCCCCAAGAATGGTTAAAATCAAGTGTTGTCGGATGAGAACTCTGTCGAATAGTGATTCTGTCAAACGAAATGAAAGGCTGTCGGATGAACTTGAAAAGGTCAACAAATATCCTAATTCGTCGGACAGATGTTGATGTTGGAGAAATCTTCCAATGTCGAATCGACGAAATACTATATGGTCAGAAGATCAAATTCGACGGATTTTGACATTAGAGAAGTTTTTCTACTGAAATCAGGAATTCTTACTCGACGGTCATTAGCACCATAATTCGACGAACATTATCATTCAAATTCGACGGACATTGGTATCCCCACTCGACGGAAATTGACATTCTAACTCAACAGACATGAGCATCCTAACTCGACGGAAATTGATATTCTAACTCAACGGACATGAGCATCCTCACTCGATGGAAATTGACTTGAGTATTAATTTCGACGGGTATGATCAGGAGTTCATACTCGATGGATTTTAACATTTTACCAAATAGTAAGAAGATTAAATTCGACGTATTTGGGTAGAAGTCCAAATTCGATGGATATGACATTGTCTTAAAAGATCCTATTTCGACGGATTTTGGCATTGTTTTAGAAGGTCCATTTCGACGAATATAAACATCTTCATTTTAACATTGGTAAAATCGTCCGACAAGATTTTGGGAAAAGAAGAACCAAGTTGTTTTCCTTAACTGATTCTCTGCTAACAGCAACATCCAGCGTTTTGTCGAATCCGACGACGTCTTCCATGTTTTTGAATAGATAATCTTCTGTCGGAAAGATGGTCTTTGTCGGAAGAGGCAGTCATAACAGCCAAAATCTTTGATTTCTGATTCAAGAATTGAGAATCAGTTTCATCCAGTCTTGAGGTATTTTGGGTTCTGTCGAACTACCGATTGATGTTGTCGAGAAATGATCTGGAAGTGTCGGATTCAACTCACTATTTAACTTATGCTTGCATTCAGTAATTAAATCCGACGGGATCAAAATGTTAGGAAAATTTCTTCAAGTGTTTGGATCTTGTCCAAATTCTATCGATGTCAAGACCTTCAAAAATCTTGAATTGTCGAATGAGTTACGTGAGATTGATCTTTGGATCCCTGTAAGGCTTGAGAAAGACCGAGTCTATCGACAGGAGTATATTCATAAAACTGTCGAGTTTTGTTTGTCGGAATAGGCTTGAAATGAAGTCAGTATCGACAAGAATCTATTCTCAAAAGAAATTGTCGAATTCTGTTTGTCGAAACAGGTTTTTGAAATGAAAACCATTTGGGAAAATGTTGAGGAACTTCTGTCGGATTGGGATTTCCAGAATTTTGGTCGAATTAGAATTCCAGAATTTTGGTCGGTTGGTTATTATGGCAAATTATAGTTGGATCGAATAATTCATTGCAATAGCAACTATGCATCAAGCAACATATATTTATCAGCAAAATAGAATTATTTTACAGATAAATTCTAAAAATTAATAGATTCTTTTCTGTGTTACTCAGATTCGGGTTAAGTAAGATCCCCCGTCTCTAAATACTCAGACAAGAATTTCCCCGGCCCGAAAATTATTATTTTCTTGACCAGGAGCAAATCACACAAAATAATCACAAATAGTATCGGAATAATCAAATTATTTTTATAATGCATTGAAAACACAAAGTAGTATGATTCTGTCAGCTCTTGCAACATAGTCTAAAATTTGGGGTGTTACACAATTAGATATTAGATTAATCAATTATGCCCAATTCTCCTCAAATATAAAAGAATGCTTCTTTTGCTAAGGGTTTAGTGAAAATATCTGCAAGTTGCTTAGATGTTTCAACAAACTCAAGAATGCAATCCCCTTTTTGTACATGATCTCCGATAAAGTGATGTCTTATCTCTATATGCTTTGTTCTGGAATGCAGTATGGGATTCTTAGAGATATTTATTGCACTAGTGTTATCACATCTTATCGGGATATGATCAAGCTGAAGACCATAGTCTAAAAGTTGTTGCTTCATCCATAGGCAACATATTTAGCCTCAGCGGTAGACAAAGCCACACTATTTTGTTTCTTGCTATGCCAAGAAACTAAAGAACTACCAAGCAAGTGGCATGTCCCACTAGTACTTTTTCTGTCCAATTTGCACCCAGCAAAATCAGAGTCAGAATAGCCTATTAGGCTACAAGAGGCACCCTTAGGGTACCACAAGCCCATTTGTGAAGTGCCTACTACGTATTTCATTATTCGTTTAACAGCACTTAAATGAGACTCCTTAAGGTTTGCCTAATATCTAGCACACATGCATACACTAAACATTATATCTGGCCTACTAGCAGTAAGATAAAGGAGAGATCCAATCATACCTTTATATTTTGTTATTTCTACTGATTTACCTCCTTCATCTTTGTCCAAGTAGCAAGAAGTGTCCATCGGAGTGGCCATGTGTTTAGCGTTTTCCATTTCGAATCTCTTGAGCAATTCCTTGCAGTATTTGGTTTAACTTATGAAAGTCCATTCGTTCGTTTGTTTGATTTGAAGTCTGAGGAAGAAATTCAATTCTCCTACCATTGACATTTCAAATTCATTCTGCATTGTCTTAGCAAATTCTTTGCAAAGAGATTCATTAGTAGCACCAAAGATAATATCATCCATATATACTTGCACAAGAAGAATATCATGCTTTTTATTTTTAATAAAAAGAGTAGTATCAACTTTTCCTCTTGAAAAATCATTTTCTAAAAGGAACTTACTCAACCTTTCATACCAAGCTCTAGGAGCTTGCTTTAAACCATATAAAGCTTTTTTAAGTTTAAAAACATGGTTGGGTAGTTCATGATTTTCAAAACCCAGAGGATGTTCAACGTATACCTCATCTTGAATAAAACCATTTAGAAAAGCACTCTTGACATCCATTTGATATAATTTGAAATCCATGATGCAAGCATAGGCAAGTAACATTCTAATAGCTTCTAATCTAGCTATAGGTGCATAGGTTTCTTCATAGTCTATTCCTTCTTCTTGATTATATCCTTTAGCAACCAATCTAGCTTTGTTTCTAGTTATTAACCCATTTTCATCAAGTTTGTTTCTAAAAACCCATTTAGTTCCAATTATAGGGTGATTATTAGGTCTAGCAACTAATTCCCAAATTTGATTTCTTTCAAACTGATTTAATACCTCATGCATAGTTAAGATCCAATGTTCATCATCAAAAGCTTCAATTAAATCCTTAGGTTCAATTTGAGAAACAAACGCTAAGTGATTACAGGTATTTCTAAGAGAGTTACGAGTACTTACGCCTTTAGATACATCACCAATAATCTGATCAAGGGAATGATATTTTGAAGTTCGCCATTCTTTGGGAAGTTCCAAAGCTTGCGAATCTTCTTGTCTTTGTTTATCCTCTTGCTCCTTGATTTCTTTTTCTTTACTATCCAAATGTGTTTCCGCCAAGACCTCTGTAACATCATCAATAACAAGATCCTTTCTCGATCCATTTGGGTCAGTTTCATCAAATGCAACATGTATAGATTCTTCAATAGTCATAGTTCTTTTATTATATATACGAAAAGCTTTACTATGATTTGAATAACCAAGAAATATACCTTCATCGGACTTAGTATCAAACTTGCCTAAATTATCTTTTTCATTATTTAAAACAAAACATTTGCATCCAAAAACATGAAAATGTGAGACATTCGGCTTACTTCCCTTATACAACTCATATGGGGTTTTCTTTAAAATAGGCCTTATAAGAGCCCTGTTCATTACATAACAAGCTGTACTTACAGCATCCGCCCAAAAGTATTTAGGAAGAGCAGCCTCATTAAGCATAGTTCTCGCCATTTCTTCTAAAGAACGATTTTTCATTTCTACAACTCCATTTTGTTGTGGAGTTCTAGGGGCAGAGAAATTATGATTAATGCCATGTTCATTACAGTAATTTTCAAAAACATTGTTTTCAAATTTGCCACCATGATCACTTCTTATAGAAGAGATTTGAAAACCTTTTTCATTTTGAATAACTTTGGCAAGTCTTTTAAAAGTTAGAAAAGCATCATTTTTATTTGCAAGAAATAAAATCCATGTAAACCTAGAAAAATCATCCACAATCACTAAAACATAGTAATTCCCACCAAAGCTCATAGTTCTAGAAGGTCCAAAAAAATCCATGTGCAAAAGTTGTAAAAGTCTAGTAGTTGAAATTATATTTTTTGCTTTAAAAGAGACTTTTATTTGTTTACCCTTTTGACATGCATCACATAATTTATCTTTTACAAAACTAAGCTTGGGTAGACCAATTACTAGCTCTTTAGAGACCAACTTCTTTAAGTGATCAATGTGAATGTGTACAATTCTCCTATGCCATAACCATGAATCATCATTCTTACTTAAAAGGCATTTCGCATCATTTGAAGATATATCATCAAGACTAATCATATAGATGTTATTTACTCTATGACCAATGAATTTAACATGCTTGTCATTTTTATCTTCAATTCTGCAACAGTTTGAGTCAAATATTACTTTATTTTCTTTATCATATAATTGGCTGATACTAAGCAAGTTATGTTTCAAGTCTTCAACAAGCAGCACATTTTCAATAGAGGAGTTAGGGTTCTTACGGATTTTGCCGATTCTAAGAATTTTTTCCTTATTGTTATCACCATAAGTAACGTGTCCATGATTCTTGGGAATAAGCATGGTGAATTTTGAGTCGTCCCCGATCATGTGCTTGGAGCAGCCACTATCAAGATACCAATTTGAACTCCTGGCTTTCAAGCACACCTCATTTTCACTTTCTTCTTCTTCTTCTTTTGCCATGAGACATAGTTGAGCTTCCTCGCTATCTGAGCTGTCAGTTGAATCCATGTCGTTCTCATCCCATGCTATATAGGCTTTTCTTCCTTTCCTTTCCTTGAAGGGCTTCTTTTCAAATTTCTCCTTCTTCTTTTGGTAAATTGGGCACTCCATTTTCATGTGACCAGGTTTGCCACATTCATAACAAGTTGGAGTCGATGAAGCTCCTTCGCCTTTGTGATAAGTCTTCTTTGGAGGGAAGGGAGGTCTTCTTTGCATTCTCTTTTTCCTGAGAAATTTACCAAACTTTTTAACCAACAAACTTAGATTTTCTTCACTTACCTCAATGTTCTCTGAGCTTTCTTCATTTTCTTCATCATCATTATCAAGTGTTGAGGAAGTGGCTTTGAGTGCTATCCCCTTTTTCTTTTTATTATTTTCTTCGTTTTGACTTAATCTGCTCAGTTCCAGTTCATGCTCATGAAGTTTTCCAAAGAGGTTAGCTAGAGTCATTGTGGACAAGTCCCTCGATTCTGAAATAGCTATTACCTTAGGTTGCCAAATCCTGCTAAGACATCTCAAAACCTTGTTAATCAAATCTTCGTTAGAAAAACTTTTGCCTAAAGATGCAAGATGATTAACTATGTGGGTGAACCTCTTTTGCATTTCTTGAATGCTTTCTCCTTGATTCATTCTGAATAGTTCATATTCACGAGTTAGAGAATTGATTCTCGACCTCTTAACTTCACTAGTACCCTCATGGGTAACTTACAAAGTGTCCCACATTTCTTTAGCAGTTTTGCAATTTGAAATTCTAAAATACTCATCATATCCCAAAGCAGTAGTAATAATATTTTTGGCTTTTAAATTAAATTGAACTTTTCTTTTGTCTTCATCAGACCATTTATTTCATGGTGTTTCGGTCCTTACACCATCGACCTCATGTGTGGCTATAAAAGCGCTGTTTTTGACAGCATCCTATACATCTAGATCAATAGCTTCAATGAAGATTTTCATTCTTTCCTTCCAATATGCATAACAATCCCCATTGAACAAGGGTGGTTGGTTTATGGAAGATCCTTCTGAAAAACCATTTGAAGAAGCCATGTTCTCTTGAAGCTGCTAAGCTCTTTATACAAGAGTCTAACTCTGATACCACTTGTTACCAAGTGGCTTCCAGTACTCAAGAGGGGGAGGGGTGAATTGAGTATAAAACTTTTTTCAAAAACCTCTTTTTATCAAAAAATAATATTAAAAACTTAATAAATAAATGCACAGAAGGAACGAGAAGAAGAAAAGAAACAATAAAGAGCAGCGAAAAATAAATATGCAGTAAATTAAATTGTATAAAATAAAGAGATTAAGAAGAGAGAAGCAGGCACAGTATTTATCCTGGTTCGACCACTAACCCACTTGTGGTCTACGTCCAGTCCTTGAAAGCCGAGATTTTTTACTAAGTATACAAGCTTCAATAGGTGCTTGCTACCATTACACAAAAGAACACTTTTCACACATAGGGAAACTCTACCCTTGTGCTAAAGCCTCAGCCTGCAGGGATACCTCACCCTTTATACAAACCTTAAGGGATGCCTCACCCTCGCTACAGAATATTAGAAAATAGATGAAGAGAAACTCTCACTCAGAGTAGGCAATACAAATTGAAGTGCTAATGGAGCTCTCACGGAAATATCTCAAAGTTTTTAATCAAAAAGAGCGTAAAAAATAATTTTCACAGATTAGAGCAACCAGAAAATAGTTCAGAGTTATGGGCAAAGAAATTCGTGACCCAAGGTTGCTATTTATAGGGAAAAACACTGAGATAGCCATTTGGGTATAATTAAAACCATTTAAAACCAATTTGAAAGCTTGTCTGTTTCCATATCCGTGATCGTGAGCTTCGTGTTTATTCGAATAGAAGAAAAGCTTATTTGAATAACACAGTGTCTGAAACCAACGTGAAAAGCCATCTGAAATGGGTTATTCGAATAACCAATGTGTTATTCGAATAACTCTGTTAAAACCAGAGTTCTAAAAACGAAGAGATTATTCGAATAAAAGCTGAAATATCCGAATAAAGTTTAAAAGACAAGTTCAGATAGAAAAGGTTTATTCGAATAACGTTTGAGTTATTCGAATAACTCACTTAAAAGCACAGTTCTGAAAGACCTCAGTTATTCGAATGCTATTCGAATAACGTTTTTAAACACAGAATCTCGTAAAGGGCTTTATTCGAATAGACTAAGCTCTATTCGAATAAATCAGTGTAAAACAGATTTGGAGAAGATGTTTTAAAGATACTAAGTTTATTTTAAAACAAGTTTTATCTTTTCTTTCAAAAACAGAGAGATATCAAAGTGAGTTTCGTACAACAAAACCTAAGTCCTAATGCTAATCAAATATAAACTTAGACTTGGTCTATTTATCATCTTCATTTAGTCTTCCCGTTTGTTATCATCAAAACAAGTCTTCAAATGTATACATCCAAACACAAGAGGTGCTATTCGAAATAGCACTTATGAAAACAGAGGCGCGCGGAAGGATTTTGAAAATGTTATTCGAATGACTCTTAGATTATTCGAATAACTCAGTTAAAAGACAATTTTTCTAGGCTTGGTTTATTCGAATAAAGAGACCTTTATTAGAATAACCCTATTAAAAGAACATTTGTAAATACTTTTATAAAAATTGCCCAGTTGATTTTCAAAACACCAAAACCTTTTAATTTATTTTCAAGACCATTTTCAATTTTGGGATTTTAGTTTAAAATCATTTTTATCTTATCTTGTAAAAACAATGAGATATCCAAAAAGTCTATGTACAAAAAGACTCTAAGTCCTAAAGCTAATCTTGAAATTCTTGGACTTGGTCTTCTCATCATCTTCATATTTGTTATCATCAAAACTAGTCTTCATTGTAGCATAGCCAATCACAGATTTATTTGCTTATTTTATTGCTTTGATTTTCGTTTTGATTTTTGATTGAGTTTCTCTATTGATTTTTATTGCTTAAATAATCAAAGTCGTCGTAATAATTAGTAATCAATCAATCCTCGTAGGAACGATCTTTATTTTACTACTTGTACATTCCGTGCGCTTGGGAAAAATTCACAACAAGTTTTTGGCGCCATTGTCGGGGATCGTGTTGATATTAACACAATCGACAAATTGGTTTATTTAAGCATTTTATTATTATTATTATTTTTATTTTCTTCTCATTTTATATAATTTATTCTTTGAATTTTTATGTGTTATTTCTTTCTTATACGTAGAACGAGGAGTCAAAAGGATATTATTGTCCCATTTGATCTTGAGATCGAGAGGACACTTCATGATATTAAAAGGGAAAAAAGAACACTAACAGTTGAGGAAGATCACATGGCAAACAATAATAACCAAGTCACCAATTAAGAGCGAAGGCTGAAGAATAATGGAACCCCCAACGCTAATGCTTATCAGTCTTCCATTGTAAGGCCACAAGTAGAGGCCAACAGTTTCGAGATCAAGACGTTATTAATCCAGATGGTCCAACAATTGCAATTTAGAGGGTTAACAACTAAGGACCCAAATCAGCATTTAGATGAATTCTTGGAGCTATGTGACACGATAAAGATAAATGGGGTTTCAACTGATGCTATACGGGTTAAACTTTTCCCTTTTTCTCTTTGGGGTAAGGCAAAGTGTAACAACCCCTCCAAGAAGGCATTACATTTAAGACTGACTCGTTTAAAAACTCTTTACCCAAGTTATAAAAGTTGATATTATAAAATACGAGTTTCAAAACTACTTTTCACGGATAACATAAACTTATCAAATTATAGAGACATAAAACATAAGAACCATAACATAGACTTTTCATAAAACAAAGTTTACTACATCCATGAATATATTATCTCATGTTCCAAAAGCATAAATTCACATACTCCAAAAATAAATACATATATAACTACCATATGAAGACTGAGCCTAGTCCAAGTCCAAACACCTGAAGAACAGGGTCCTGTACCTAATCTTCTTTCGGATTCCCTTCGGGATCCCTAGTAGATAAAGCCCCTAGTCAGAGCATGTCACTACGGATGGGAGTCCGAGCAGTTAACTCCACAGAGTCTTCCCTGGAGGAAACTTTCCAATCATCCCAAAGCTCCCTAAGAGGCATGCCAAACTCCAAGTGAACAGTTACATCCACAGTAAATGTAGCAGCATCATGCCAGGTCCTACTCCAAAGTAAGGTGACCTCTTTGATGTACTGAATGCGCCCCGTATCCCAATGGATAGTCCACGCGTCGATGCCCCTATGGAACTATAGTCTAGTGAAACCTCGCAGATCTTATCTTGCTACCATTGCAGTCATTACAGACATGAGCATAAAATAGAGGCAAGTAGGATAATATAATGAAAGAGGTGAGATCCCCTAGATCAATACCATCGTGGAAGTAAGAAACAACAACAAAGACACTAATGCCTTTCATACACAACAACATTAAATAATAGCAGATATGATCATGTCATTACAGGAATATTGGAGAACAACAAGCATAATCATGTTATCAAATGATAGATAATTCAGCAATGTACATCAAAATACATAAGTATGGACCATGCCACAATAACATATATACAGACTATATATATGCACGATGTGTATACTGACCATCCTTATGCACAATGCAACCAGTTCTTACTCCATGGACCTAAAATTCAGAGATAAACGTTTCAGAAGATTTGTCCCCCCTCAAAAGATAGTCTATGTCGGACCACAAAAAGGATAATGTTTGTCAGGTCCTCATCGTGCGTTGCAACAGTTTTTCATGGCCAGGGGTATACAATGTGATATCAAATCACCAAGTGAATCACCTCGCCTTGACGCCGCCTGAGAACCATCCAGGATCACACTATCCAAATTCTCGTTCACTCCTAGGCAACCAAAGCCAACAGTATAATGCTCAAGTGCATGATCAATGAAAATTAAACCACTGCTGGACTATTCCTAATGGTATTAAAACAGTCATCCATACAATTGTCTAATACCATTAGTATCAGTAATATTATATAATCACTCATACAATTACTTAATACCACTGATCCACTCAAGTCCAATACATCGGTTCCACAATCCACTTGGGTCCCGTACGTCGGCCTAAAAGCACAATGATAGTGTATTCTTTCACAAGGTATCATAGTCGTGCAAGTTCAAAAATCATTACTATCAAATCACATGAGGCAATTCTCACAAATTTCTCAAGTTCATAGAACCATTGTTTCATCTTTAGGCTTTAATTGTAGCACTTTTAAGAAAAGGGTAGGAATTAACCCTAATCACTAGACTCTTCTGACTAAGTTCCTCGAGTGACCTTTCCTTATATCGTTCACGAAAAATTAAGAAAAAGAAACATGTTGTCTTAATCTCACGATTCCTTTCCTCTTTCCCTAAGTATTTCAAGTTTTCACTATTTCATCCTCAAGTTCATTTTCTTTCTCAAGACCGAAAATCACTCTTTTGCTTAATGATAAAAAAAATTTGTTCTTTTTCATCCTCATTTTATAAATCATTAATTAAATTTCTTTACCATCAAACTAACTAGATTCACCACTAATAAATCATTTTCATTATTCCAATTATCTCCAAAATTATTTCCATTGGTATATCCAAAAGTCATTATTTCTTAAATCATAACATGGTGATTATATTTTCTTTTCACTTATGAATCCTTTGATCCTAATTAGTCCCGCAAATTATCTAAGTAATATTTTCTAACATTCTTTATAAACCTTTCATTATTCAAATTTTAAATAAAATTCTTTTCATCCTAATTACTTGTCCATCCCATTATCAAATATTTTAGGTCTCCAATTCACTCTTTCATCCAATTATCAAATACCATAACCAAAAATCAATTCTTTTCAATGGTAAAAACTTTATTCCTTTCCTCTTTCAACTTGTAACCTCATAAATCATATTCTTGCTACCTAATCATCTAAGTTCTTAAACAATGAAGTATTTTAGACTTGAAATCCTAATTTTCCACACCATGGTCGTGAGCTTCAATAGCTATTGGGACCAAAATAATTTTCCTTTTTAGCACCATTTAAAGCATACAACATAATTTTTAAGCATCAAAATCATACTATAACAAATTCATACATAATATCAAGTAATAAGGTCACATAAAGCATATAACCACAAGCCACAAAGTCATGCAATCAAGATGAATAAATCCTCACATGGAATTATCACCCACAAGAAATTCGTTCCTCACCACCATGAGCAGTTGATGAGGTTAATCTGCCTCTTACCTAAGAAGATAACAAGAAAAGGAACTCCCTTTATGTCTCTTGAAATTCGTCCAACTCCTCCACCAAAACCCTAGGATGATCAAACTCACATAATCAACAACCAAAGCTTGAAAAGAGGAGTCCTTGATCACCAAGGTGACCAAGAATCACAAAAATGAAGGAAAGAAAATAGAAAGTCAAGAACTTTACCTCAAAGCTTCAAGTTTAGGACTTTATGGAAGAATATGAAGATGAAAGAATCAAGTGATGATTATAAAAGGAAAAAGCTTCTAGGTGATGAGTAGATGCAAGAAATAAGATTGATTGAGCAAATAAACATGGATGACCTTCAATGGTGGTGCTTGGCCGTGAGAGTGAGGAGAGAAAATGGAGATGAGAGCTTTAGGAGGTGATTCCAACAAGAAAAGGTCTTCAAACAAGATGTAGTTTCAAGCAATGCAATTGCTTGAAATTAAACAAGCTTGGAAGGTGAAGGAAAAGGGTGTGGCCGTGGCCTATTGAGAGAAAGATGAAGATAGAGGGATTTCACCATAAAATCTTTACAAACCCTAGCTTGAAGAAGCACTTGGAAAGGTGATGAACAAGCCAAAATCTTCACTCCAAATGATCTTAGAAGGAAGTGTAGATTCAAGAATGTAGATGAGTGAAATCAAAGAAAATGAGATGGTGGTTTTGGTGAGAGTAGCTGTGAGGCAGGGAGAGAAAAATGAAAGAAGAAAAGATGAGAGAAAAATGAGAAGCCTTTTGGGTGAGGAGAGAGAAAGTGATAGGAAAGTAATGGATTTGAAATATGAAATAAAACTTGTCCAAGAAGCCTTTTCTCATCTCTATAGTCGTGCACCCCTTTGGAGAAGGAGCAAAGCTTCTCTTGCAAGCTTCTCCCAAAGCTTCCTCAAGAAGCTTCTCCCAAAGCCCAAAAAGTCAAACCATGATGTCATGTAGTGATGTCACTTAGATGATATCATAAAAGTGACATGATAGAAATAATCTACTAGATTTTTATTACAAGTTATTATCCAGTGGATGAAAACTATAGTTAACAAAATCAGTATTTATTGTCCAATGGATAATAAAACGTACCGTGATTTTATTTATCGGATGAAATCTCAAAAAAAAATTCATAAACTATGTCCGGCCTCGGGTTTAGTAAGATCCCCTGTCACCATTTCCACAGTCTAAGGTTTTTCGGCCTCGAGAAAAATATTTCATTTTCCTAGCCACGCTCAGTATGCATGCAAATTGAGGAAAATATTTAAATAATCAAATAATTCCAAAAAATTCCAAAAAATTCACAAAAATCATAAATATTATAAAATAAATATATATTATGAAACCATTAATTTTCGGGGTGTTACAACTCTCCCCTCCTAAAAAGAAATTTTGTTCTCAAAATTTTTCATACCTTAGAATACATGCGGATATTGCTCCTTATAGAAAATGCCTCCAGATCTTCAATGCAACCACAAAAGCTAACTCCGAGTTTGTGTAAGGTAGTTCTTCTCATGTACTCTTAGTTGCCTTGAAGTATACGCTACTACTCCTTCTATTCCAAACAAGCACACATTCTAAACTCTAGCGTGAAGCATCACGAGACGCCTCTAAAGGTTCATTGGGATTGGACAGAATCACCACTGGCGAAGTAGTCGAGTTTCTTTTCAACTCTTGAAAAATTCTCGCACATGTATTAGTCCATACAAAAGCTTGACTGTTTTATATGAGCTGGATAAGAGGTCCTACTGTCTTGAAAAATCCTTCAATGAATCTCTAATGATAACCAGCTAATCTCATATAGCTACGAATCTCCGTTATAATTTTTGGCCTTTCCTATTGAAGAATTGCTTCAATTTTTGACGAATCCACAACAATCATGTGCCTCAAAAATTTAACTTTTTCCTCCCAAAATTTACACTTTGATAACTTGGCATACATCTTCTTCTCTTTTAGAATCTTAGAGAACTATACTGAGGTGTTCAACATGTTCCTCCTGATTTTGAGAATAGCTCAGAATGTCATCGATAAGGACAATGACAAATTTGTCCAAATAAAGACAAAAGATCTTGTTCGTGAAATCTATGAGTATCGCAGGAGCATTTGTTACTCCGAACGGTATCACCAGATACTCGTAACGTCCATAACGCATTTGAAAAAAAAAATGTCTTGGAATCATCCTCTACTTCCATGCGAATCCGATGATAGCCAGAGCGTAGGTCGATCTAGGCGAAAACAACAGTTCCCTTCCAGATGGCTTGTAATTTCCTTTCCTTTGTATCACTTCGCTCTCTAGTCCTTGTTCTTAACATGAAGTGTCTTATCAATCAAGTTTTTTTTCAACTGTACTGTATCTGATACTATGACATAATTTAGACCAGAAATATTCTTTCTTGCAATTGTGGTGCATAGGAAAACATTATGAAGGTCAGGAAGAAAAAGATAGCAAACTATCTGATGTGTTACCGGACATATCCAACAAAGAATTTGACATGGCCCGATCTTTGAAACAAACTTCTAAAATTTTACTAGAACAATTTAACAAGACATGGTTAGAAGATAACCTATCCATTTCTAAGATCACGTCTAATTTGTGAAAAGGGTAAACAAATCAAATCAACAGAAAAGATTCAGTCTTTAATGGGTCATAGGATAATTTAAGCAACTTGGTCATCAACAACAGGTCTTTGTAGTAAAAGTAGAAATAGCTTGGTCAAAAGATAACGAAGACACAAAGAACTCTAATTGACTCATACAGTTATATGATATAAAGAAATAGGTTACCCCCAGAATGATACAGTATAGTCAAAGGATCATCTCCTGTGACACAGTCTCCTTTGTTCAGATCTTCAATTTGGGATGCTCTTACTCCACTTGGGGAATCGACTCCTCCTTCTACGTGAGATTTTAAAGCACATACATCCCTAACTGAAGGCTTTGTCTTTTGTGAGGCACAATTCCTAAACACGTGTCTTGGCTTTCCGCACTTGAAATTGATCATTTCCTTGCTCGTACAATCCCTCGTTAAGTGATTCCTTCCACACATTTTACAATATGGTAAAAATTTCACGATTTGACTGAATCTGCTGTCACTAGTACTTCCTCTAACTGTTTGTTATTGATGTTGATTTCCCCAGTGGTTGTGAATACGATTTCTGCTAGAATCGCTTGACTTTACGATTTCTCCTTCTTCAGAACCAATATGATCAAACATTATGGGGTCTCATATCTTGAGATTGATTCAACTCTAACAAAATCTAAGCCTTGGTTATCAATTCCTGCTGTTGAGCGACCCTCTGATTCTGCTGTACTGTTATGCCAGCCATCCTTTGTATTGCTTCTGCTGTCGTAGCCATTCCATTATTGTCGCGCTCCACATTCACATGCGTACATCCACCGCTAGCCATTGCCTTTTCTTTGAAAACAGACAAATCAAAACACAATGGGAACAAGAAGTAACTTTTTCAAACAATATTGTCTCCTTTCGAAAACCATGCAATACACCTCTGTGTTTAATTTCAGAGAAACACACAGCACAACAAGGTAATCCTCCTCACAAACCCAAAAGACTCGGACTTGGACTCTACTCACACTAGAGGTACCACCCCAAAGGGTGTAAGTACAAACAATTCTGCGTGAGTTCAGTCATCCAACTAAACTCTTACTAGAAGAACTCCAATTTCTCCTAGTTCGCCTAATTAAAGTCATAGTTCTTTGTCCACATAGAACATTACATATTGAGTTAGCCAGTCCTCAATATTATGTGACTACGTAACAGTAACTACTAACATCTAATCTAAAGCAACTTATGCAATCCTCTTTTAACATCTCAAACAAGAGACAAGGAAATGCACAACACACATATAGAATTTTCTACATGTCTAAGCATAGTCAGTCCATACCCCAGCTCGACAGGATGAACTACTCTGATACCACCTAATGTAACGTCCCGTCCAAAGGGCATTACATTTCTGACCAGTTTCTTATAAATACACAAGTTATAAAATCACTGATATTGTGAAATATGAATTTCAAAATTTCTTTTCAAAAGAATAAGACCAACTTATCGAAATAGAGGGATACAAGTTATAAGAACGAAATAAAAGACATTTTAGAAAATAAAGTTTACTACATCCATTAATATATTATCTAACGTTCCAAAAGAATAAATTCAAATACTCCAAAAATAAATACATATATAACTACCATATGAAGACTAAGCTTAGTCCAAGTCCAAACACCTAAAGAATAGGGTCCTGTACCCGATCTTCTTCTGAATTTCCTTCAGGATCCCTAGCAGACAAAGCCCCAGTCGGGGCATGTCACTACGGACGGGTGTCCGAGCAATTAACTCCACAGAGTCCTCCCTAGAGGAAACTTTCCAATCATCCTAAAGCTCCCCAAGAAGCATGTAAAACTCCAAGTGAACAGCTACAACAACAATAAATGTAGCAGCGTCATGCCAGCTCCTACTCCAAAATAAAGTGACCTCTCTGATGTACTAAATGCGCCCCGTGTCCCAATGGATAGTCCATGCGTCAGTGCTCCCATGGAACTGTAGTCTAGTGAAACCTCGTGGATCTTGTATTGCCGCATTGCAATCTTTATAGACATGAGCATAAAATAGAGGCAAACAGGATAATATAATGAAAGAGGTGAGATTAGCTATATCAATACCATTGTGGCAACAAGAAACAACAATAAAGACACTAATGCCTTTCATACACAACAACATTAAATAATAGCAAATATGATCATGTCAATACGGAAATATTATAGAACAACAAGCATAATCATGTTATCAAATGATAGATAATTCAACAATGTACATCAAAATGCATAAGTATAGACCATGCCACAATAACAGATATACTGACTATGCATATGCACGAAGTGTATGCTGACCATCCTTATGCACAATGTAGCTAATTCCTACTCTATGGACCTAAAATTTAGAGATAAACTTTCCAGAAGATCTGTCCCCCCTCAAAAGATAGTCTATGCCAGACCACGAAAAGGATAGTGTTTGTCGAGTCCTTGTCGTGCGTTGCAATGGTTTTTCATGGCCAGGGTATATAATGTAATATCAGATCACCAAGTGAATCACCTCGCTCTAACACCCCCTGAGATCCATCCAGGATCACACTATCCAAATTCTCATTCACTCCTAGGCAACAAAAGCTGACAGTATAATGCTTAAGTGCGTGATCAATGAAAATCAAACCACCGCTGGATTGTTCCCAATGCTATTAAAATAATTGCCCATACAATTGTCTAATACCATTAGTATCGATGATATTATATAATCGCCCATACAATTACTTAATACCACTGATTCACTCGGGTCTAATACATCGGTTCCACAATCCACTTGGGTCCAGTACATCGGCCTAAAAGCACAATGCTAGTGTATTCTTTCAAAAGGTATCACAGTCGTGCAAGTTCAAGAATCATTACTATCAAATCACATGAGGTAATTCTCACAAATTTCTCAAGTTCATAGTACTATAGTTTCATCTTTAGGCTTTAATTGTAACATTTTCAAGAATAGGGTAGGAATTAACCCTAATCACTAGACTCTTCTTACTAAGTTCCTCGAGTGACCTTTCCTCATATCGTTCACGAAAAATTAAGAAAAAGAAACACGCTGTCTTACTCTCACGATTCCTTTCTTCTTTCCCTAAGTTTTTCAAGTTTTCACTATTTCTTCCTCAAGCTCATTTTCTTTCTCAAGACTGAAAATCACTCTTTTGCTTGATGATAAAAAAATTTGTTCTTTTTCATCCTCATCTTATAAATCATTAATTAAATTTCTTTACTATCAAACTAACTAGATTCACCACTAATAAATCATTTTCATTATTCCAATTATCTCCAAAATTATTTCCATTAGTATATCCAAAAGTCATTACTCCTCAAATGATTGCATGGTAATCATCTTCTCTTTTCACTTATGAATCCTTTGATCCTAATTAGTCCCGCAAATCATCTAAGTAATATTTTCTAACATTCTTTCTAAACCTTTCATTATTCAAATTCTAAATAAAATCATTTCCATCCTAATTACTTGTCCATTCTATTATCAAATATTTTAGGTCTTCAATTCACTCTTTCATCCAATTATCAAATATCATAACCAAAAATTAATTCTTTTCAATGGTAAAACTTTATTCCTTTCCTCTTTCAACTTGTAACCTTATAAATCATATTCTTGCTACCTAATCATCTAAGTTCTTAAACAATGAAGTATTTTAGCCGTGAAACCCTATTTTTCCACACCATGGCCGTGAGCTTCAATAGCTATTAGACCAAAATATTTTTCCTTCCTAGCACCATTTAAAGCATATAACATAATTTTTAAGTATCAAAATCATACTATAACAAATCCATACATAATATCAAGTAATAAGGTCACATAAAGCATATAACCACAAGTCACAAAGTCATGCAATCAAGGTGAATAAGTCCTTACATGAATTTATCACCCACAAGAAATTCGTTCCTCACCACTATGAGTGGTTGATGAGGTTAATCTCCCTCTTACCTAAGAAGATAACAAGAAAAGGAACTCCCTTTATGTCTCTTGAAATTCGTCCATCTCCTCCACCAAAACCCTAGGATGATCAAAGCTTGAAAAGAGGAGTCCTTGATCACTAAGGTGACCAAGAATCACGAAAATGAAGGAAAGAAAATAGAAAGTCAAGAACTTTACCTTAAAGCTTCAAGTTTAGGGCTTTATGGAAGAATATGAAGATGGAAGAATCAAGTGATGGTCATAAAAGGAAAAAGCTTCTCGGTGATGAGTAGATGCAAGAAATAATGTTGTTAAGCAAATAAACATGGATGGCCATCAATGGTGGTGCTTGGCCATGAGAGTGAGGAGAGAAAATGGAGATGAGAGCTTTAGGAGGTGATTCCAACAAGAAAAGGTCTTCAAACAAGATGTAGTTTCAAGCAATGTGATTGCTTGAAATTAAACAAGCATGGAGGGTGAAGGAAGAAGGTATGGCCGTGGGCTATAGAGAGAAAGATGAAGATAGAGGGATTTCACCATAAAGCTTTACAAACCCTAGCTTGAAGAAGCACTTGGAAAGGTGATGAGCAAGCCAAAATCTTCACTCCAAATGATCTTAGAAGGAAGTGCAGATTCAAGAATGTAGATGAGTGAAATCAAAGAAAATGAGATAGTGGGTTTGGTGAGAGTAGCCGTGAGGTAGGGAGAGAAAAGTGAGAGAAAAAAATATGAGAGTAAAGTGAGAAGCCTTTTGGGTGAGGAGAGAGAAAGTGATAGGAAAATAATGGATTTGAAAATTGAAATGAAACTTATCCAAGAAGCCTTTTCTCTTCTCTATGGCCGTGCACCCCTTTGGAGAAGGAGCAAAGCTTCTCTTGTTAGCTTCTCCCAAAGCTTCCTCAAGAAGCTTCTCCCAAAGCCCAAAAAGTCAAACCATGATGTCATGTAGTGATGTCACTTAGATGATATTATAAAAGTGATTAGATAGAAATAATCTACTAAATTTTTATGGTAAGCTATTATCCAGTGGACGAAAGCTATAGTTAACAAAACTAGTATTTATTGTCCAATGGATAAGAAAATATATCGCGATTTTATTTATCGGATCAAATCTCAAAAAATAAAAACTTCATAAACTGTGTTTGACCTTGGGTTTAGTAAGATCCCCTGTCACCATTTTCACAGTCCATGGTTTTTCGGCATCGGGGAAAATATTTCATTTTTCTGGCCCCGCTCAGTGTGCATGTAAATTGAGGAATGTATTAAAATAATTAAAAAATTCAAATAATTTCACAAAAATTCATAAAAATCACAAATATTATAAAATGAATATATATTATGAAACCAGTAATTTTTGAGGTGTTACACAAAGAAGTAGATTCACTTGAAAGCCCTAAATTCACTTACCACTAGGACTTGGTGGAGCAAGCTTTCTTGGATAAGTACTATCCGCTTGGAAAAATAATCAAGCTTCGTCAAGATATCACTTCCTTCTCCCAAAAAGAAGATGAGTCACTTTATGATGCATGGGAGAGGGACAATGATCTCATTCGTCAGTGTCCTCATCATGACTTATAAGATTTTGTTGTTATGCAAACATTCTATGCTAGGTTAACTTTTTCCTACAAAGGCAACTCTTGATGCTGCAACTGGTGGCTCTCTGATGGCAAAGACTCCAACAGAGGCAAGGGCTTTGGTTGATGAGGTTGCTTTGAACATTTGTTTGTGGCCAAGTGAGAGATCATTTTCAAAGAAGCAAGCTGAAATGATAGAACTTGATGCTATTACTATGTTGAATGCTAAGTTTGATGCCTTGACTAAGTCACTTGAGAAGCTGAACGTCAATGTTGTCACTACTCCTAGCATAACTTGTGAAACATGTGGAGGCAGACATCTGGCTTTAGAATGCAATGTAGTAGAAACATATTCATATAACCCCGGATGGAGAAACCACCCTAATTTCTTATATGGTAACCAAAAAAACTAAGGGGCCCCATCCAACAATCGACCTCCACCCGGATTCCAACAACCTCAAAAATCTTCTCAAGGAACGAAGTCCAATTTAGAAGCCTTCATGGAGAACTTCATAGTTACCCAAAAGGAGCATAATCAAGCCATTCAAGCACAAGTGCAATAACATGGGAAGTCCATCAAGCAAATAAATACTTGCCTTAATCAAATTGCTACTCACTTTAAGATGCTTGAAACTAAAATAGCCTAACAAGCAAGCTTGTTCAACATGGTTCAAGGGCGAATACCAAGTCAACCGAAAACTAACCCAAGGGAGCAAGTTCACGCAATTTCATTGAGAAGTGGTAAGCAACTTGAAGGCCCCACAAGAGAAGAGCAAGGATAAAGATGAAGATGAAGAAAGCACTAAAAAATATGTTCCTCCAAAAGCATATTTTCCACCTTTTCCCTTCCCCCAAAGTTATCAAAATAAGAAGCTTGACCATCAATTTGGAAGATTCTTGGAGTTACTTAAGAAGCTTTACATTCATGTTTCTTTTATAGAAGTTCTCTCCCAAATGCCCTCTTATGCTAAGTTCTTGAAAGAGATTCTTTCTAATAATAGGAAGTTTGAGGATTATGAAACTATTGCTTTGACTGAAGAATGTAGTGCACTTATTCAGAATAAGCTTCCACCTAAGCTTAAGGATCTGGGTAGCTTTTCAATTCCGTGCTCAATTGGGAATATGAACATTAACAAGGCTTTGTGTGATCTTGGGGCGAGTGTGAGTTTGATGCCCCTTTCTATTTATGAGAAACTTGATATTTGGGAGCTCAAACCAACCACAATCTCTCTTCAATTGGCGGATAGGTCAATCAAACATCCTAACGTACCATTGAAGGTGGGAAAGTTTTACATACCGGTTGATTTTATTGTGCTTGAGATGGAAGTAGATGCTCAAATCCCAATCATACTTGGGCATCTATTCCTCACCACTGGAAGAGCAATGATTGATGTCCAAGGAGGGAAACTGACTTTACAATTGAATGATGAGGAAGTAGTGTTTAATGTTTTTAATTCTGAAAAAAATCCTAGCTCCTTTGATTCATGTAATCACATAGATGTTACTGATGTTGTGGATAGTCTTGCGCTTTCATATCTGTAAGAATATTTGACTGATGATATGCTACAGAAGACCTTGCCTAAGACTGTCACCGACTTTGAGAATGCTAAGCTTTCCAAGGGGAGAACAAAGAAGCAACATGACAGGCATGTCAAGCAGCGTGAGTTTAAGCTTAGGGATAAAATTCTTGTGGATAACTCACTTCTATGTTTTTGTCCTGGTAAGTTGTGGTCAAAGTGGTATGGACCATATGAGATTGTTCGAGTCTTATCGTACGAAGTGCTTGAGGTGAAGAAAGAAGGCCAAAAGACATTCTTGAAAAATGGTCAGAGAGTGAAACATTATGAAGAGAGAGTGGGGACTGAGCACCACTCCATTGGCATCACCTAATTGTGGCATAGGCCCATAGTCAAGCTAATGACTATAACTTAGTACTTCACAGGAGGCAACCTATGTTTCTATCTTTTCCCATATTTTCTTTTAGTTTTTGCTTTATTTTTCCCATTAAATTTATTTTTGTCTGTTTTTTCTTGTGCAGTTTTAGACCACATGTTGCCGCTCAGTTAGACTTGATGTTTGAGTTCATGGCTACACTCCTCCCTCCGGCTCCACCTCTCCCACCACCTTCGTGATCTTGCATTTCCATTTTTCAGGAAAGTTTCGTTGTCCTTTGTTCTATTATTTTTCTTATTTAAACATTGAGGACAATGTTGATCTTAAGTGTGGGGGTACATTTTAATTTGTATGTACTTAACTATTCATTTTGATTACATTGCATCAATGACTACTTGAGTATTGTTAGTAATTAAGCTGAAATTGTGTGTTAATTTCTTGATTATTTCTGAGATGATAGAAATTTGTTTGAGAAGGGAATCCACTACTTATAAGCTATTTTTCGTGCAAGGCAATCTTTTTCAATTGAGTATTGAAACATTTAGCATCTTATTTGGAAATTAGCTATGTTTACTTGCATTTGTTCTCCTTATTAACATTAGCTAGAAAGTGAGTTTTGAGCTTTGACAATTAAATTTTTCATAAACAAAATCCTACTTTTCCTTCTGGAGTGAGATTTCTCTTGATTGATGTGGGCTAGAACTTACTTTGATATCTTATTGAGACTTTAATGCTACACACACATACTTGAACATGATTAAGGTAATTAGGCTTAATTCTTTCTTGACTTTCAGAGTTGCATTAATAAAATAATCCTTTAGTTGCCCCATTTGAGCCTGAAATTGATTTCTTTGGATACCTATTTGAATAATTAGGTTGGATTCTTTGGAGCAACTGATGTGTTAATTGAGAAGTCATAAATGGTTATTTTTATTTTCAAGGGTTAAAAAAAGAGAAAAAAAATTGATGAAAAGGGAAAAAGAAAGAAAAAGATTGTTGGTGAAGAATAATGAGAATGTTAGGTTGAAAGTGAATTATCTCCTTGTGCATTATGTTTCAACCTGATTCTATTTTATATCGATTTATTCCTAAACATTTTTTTACCTTTATTTACCTTTTTCCTATCTTTCATTATTCCTTTTGACCCCGTTACAACCAAAGGAAGACCTTTTGATTCTTGTGATGTATGTGAACTTGAAAGTGGAGATGAGATTGATAACTAAGCTTATGGTAATGCATTTTTCAAGAGAAATTTGAGTAATCTATTTTTTCTTAAACACTTGAGCGATGAAAAGATGAGTTATCTTAATTAGTTGGTACAGAGAAAAGATGCAAGCTAGACCCAAGCCTCTAATTGTATTAAGTGCTAAATTATCTTGTTTGATTGGATTTGATTGCCGAGCTTAATTGAATTTTTAAATTGTGGAATTTCTCTTGATTCATGTTTCTTGATGTTGAGTTTAATCTTGTTTTTTAGGCTTTTTCTTTGCTTAAGGACAAGCAAAAGCTCAAGTGTGGGGAGATTTGATAAGCCTATATTTTATAGTCTTATACAGGATAAATTGGTGATTTGTTTATATTTATTAATGAATTTTAGATGGATCCTTATCATTGTCTTTATTTTTTTTTAGATTTATAGAGATTTAACATATTTGGAGTGAAAGCAGGTGAAGACACTGCGATTTCAGAGTAAAAGAGAACCATTTTGGCTTAGACAGGATCCTGTGAGCGATTGAGGAGTTAGACATGGCCATGTCTAACTTGGGAAATGTTTCTATCAAATCTAATTGCTTGATAATCTAAGAATTGAACTTAGGAAATGAGACCTAGATATAGGCTTAAATCCTTCGAGGAGCAAACGATTGTCATAAAACTTAATAGGTTGGAACTTGGATTAATTGCCATGAGAATGGGATTGATAGAGTTTTAGCACGTTTTTAGTGCCAAGAAATTGAGCTTTAAATAATTTACGACAAATCGCCTTCAAGAACATAATTGAACATTAGCAAAGATAGGATTACAATTTATCATAGGGGATAGTGTAGTGAATTCCTAGTCCTAGGCCTTTAAATCTTGGTTGAATCATGGCTTTTCTAGATTTATTTTCTTAATTTATTGCTTTGATTTTTGTTTTGATTTTTGATTGAGTTTCATTATTGATTTTTATCGCTTAAATAATCAAAGTCATCGTAAAAGTTAGTAATCAATCGATTCTCGTGGGAACGATCTATATTTTACTACTTGTACGACCCACACGCTTGCGAAAAATTCTCAACACCTACCTTACATTTATCATCAACCTTGAACCATCATTCATAGAGCACCCACTAGAAAACCAGGACCACCATTGTTGCTCCTCCATAGCCTCTGTAACATCCCGATTTTTTCATTTTTCTTGAAATAAATGAGTTTTATAATATTTATGAGTTTTTGTGAATTTTTAGAAAATTTTAATTATTTTAAATAGTTTAATATTATTTTGATATTTTAATATTATCTTGAAAATCTGTATATCCGAATTTAGTTTTTTTTTAAATATATAATTTTTATAATTTTTATGATTTTTGTGAATTTTTGCAGAACTTTCTGAGTTTTTTATTATTTTAGTATTATTTTGAGTTGTGTGTGGGCCTGGGGAGGACCCGAGGCGGGCCCGAAAAAATAAAAAATTTTTCCTGGACCAGAAAGTTTCGGACTGTCAAGGAGGGATCGGGGGATCTTACTAAACTTGAAACCGGGAACAGTTGACAGAGATTTTCTATATCTGAGTTTTCTATTATCCATCGTGTAATAATAGCAGTAGCTGTTATCCATTGGGTAATATCTGTTAGAAGAATATCTTGATGATTTAGCTGGTGACTTTGCACTACGACTCAGTATACTGACTCATCTATTCTAGAAGATTCTATGATGACTCACCTAGTAAATATCTAAGAAATAAATATCTAGCTATAAATATCTAGGTGAAAATATCTAATCAGAAAATATCTGAGCTAAATATCTTAAGTGTAATTATGAAAGCAGAAAATATCTAAGAGTAATGATGAGCCATCATTACATAGCTTTTTGACTAACTAACAGGAATTGGTCAAACATAGTGGCTGGACTTTGTTGTGAGCTGTTGGATGGAAAACTTGATTAAGAAGCCTTAGATCCTCACCGTTGATCTAATCAATGGTGTGAAAACAATCTTGCTAAAGAAGCTTATTATATCAACCTTAGATTTAATCAATGGTTAGGAGATGAAGTTGTTTTTAATGGTTAGGATTTAGTCAATAAAAGTGGCTAGATTGATTAGTTACTAAGTAACTAGATTATCTAACTTAATTATCCTAATAGCTTAATTAACTAAGTGAACTAATTCAATTGCTTAATAATTAGAAGCTAATTACTAGATAAATATCTATTATCTAGAAACATGACATAATCATGATCTATAAATGACATAATAATGTAATTAACTAATTAGAATGTAATTAGAAAATCCTAATTAAATTAGTTTAAGAGAAACTAAATGAATTAATTATTTAATTAAGGTATAACTAAGAATTAAAATAGAAGCAAAGCTTAGTTAATTTCTCCTTGACTCTCACGGCTGGCTAGTGTATTCTAGGGGATTCTTGATTCATCTTTCATGACCAATACATGACATTTTGATGACCAAAGCCATGTACACTCATGTGAGCCCATGTGCTTATGTTTAATCTTGTAAAACATGCCTTGAAACCTCTTCACAATCACTCCCACGGCTACACACTTAGGAGTTGGCTATTTCATTTTCACTTTCTCACATTTTGTGACACTTAAACCATTCTCTCTCTTCTCTCTCTTCTAATTATTCAAGAACACCTAGAACAAACACCATCTTCTCTCTTCTTTGAAGCATTCGGTCACCACTCCTAATCCCATCTCCACACCTCTATAATTTTATCCAACCTTACTTTCCAAACCCAAACCATATTCTAAACATCTTTCCTTTTGTGAGTTTTACCTAAATCCTACTCTAAGTGCTTCAAAAAGAAAGCTTTAATTTCTTACATCCAAGGTAATCTCTTGATTCTTTGGTTCTAAGTTGAGTTTCTAATTTTCTAGACCATGATTGATCCATGGTTTTTTATTCCTAAGCTTTGTTTATGACTTTAGGATTTGTTTAAGACTTTAGGAAATTGTTTGGGTGATTCACGAAATTTAGAGGTGAAGGAACTTGAAGAGTTTTATGAAAAAAAACTAGGAGGACGTCAACCAGGTAAGAGGAGATCAACCTCATCGGCCATATGTAGCGGTGAAGGAATGGAACTATTTGTGTTAGTGAGTGAAAAATTCATGTGAGAAATTATTCACTCAATTGTGTATTTATTGGTTTGTGTTTGTTTGATTTTATTGTGTGATTGCTTTATTGCTTTGATAAGTATGCATAATCTGTATATGTGTTTGCTATGCTTATTGTTTTGATAGTATACTTGTCTATGTAAATTTGGAAGCATGATGATACTTGTGTAATTTAAGATGTCATTCACATGATGAGAAAATTTGTATGAGGACTCCAAAGAGTCTAGAGGCACACGACCTCATTACTATCAAGAGGGCTAATGATTCTAAATTATTTTTCAAATTGAGGATTAAATGATTTTATGACAAGAAATTCAATTAAGTAATTTTATAAGGATTTAAAGTGTTAGAAAAATGATTTATATATTAATTTTAAAGCAATGTGTAAATTCGGCCAACATGCCAATTTTTTATGTTCAAGATCCAAAATTGTTTTACTAAGTGTAAACTTAGATGTTTTAATAGTAAGAACCTAATTTGGTAAGTTTTGAAATTTAAATGAAAGTAATTTTAATTTTTAGAATTGATCTAATTAATCTAAGTAGTAGAATAAATGTCAATACTTGAAATTTACTGATGTATGGCTCACCCTATGGGTTTTGAAGCGCGTTAGGAAATTTTGAGTTGTAATATCCAAGTAAAACTATGAAATACAATTTTCTGGGAAACATTAGAATTACTGACTTTTAGAGGGACTATATTGAAAATTATATTTTTAGAGGGACTATATTAAAAATTATATTTTTAGAGGGACTATATTAAAAATATTCTTTAAAAATGGACTTTATTGTAAATATTATTATTTAATAAAGGATTATTTTGGAAATATTATTTAAAGAGGGACTAGTATGTAAATATTATTTTATAGAGGGACCAATATATAAATAATGAAAATAAAGTTAATTTTTGATATTAAATGAGAAAAATCTTATTTTAGATTTAAAATATGTCAGAAATACTTTACGTGATTTAAAAATAGTAACTTTTAGCTACGCAATTGAGGAAACGTTTTAAAATCTTTACGCGATTGAGAAAATGTTGGAAAACCTTTACGCGATTTAAAAATGTAACAAAAGTATTACGCAATTGTGAAAACGCAATGATATTGCTACGCGATTGAAATGATCAACGAGTTTTGCAGTAAAGCCAACGTTTTGAACTAAAATTGTGAAATTGAAGTATTGAACCCGAGTGGATCTTTGGTATTATCGATTGTATGAGCAGTTATATAATACCATAGATACTAATGGTATTGGACAATCTGTATGTGCATGTGCGGTTGCGTTAGTATCATTGGGGACAGTATAACGGTACTCTGTTTTTGAACAAAAATGTTTTGAACATTATACGGTGATACTGCCATATGATGGCATATGAATAAGAAATAATGTGTGATCGATGATAGTATATGATTGAATTATTTATCATGCATTCACGGATTTTGTTGTGGCGTTTTATGCCTAAGGAATGGACGTGAACTCACAGGATAGTGGGAGGAATCCTAGGGGACGTTAAGGCGCGGTGATTCACTTGTTTGACATTGAGTCAGTTGACACTGAGACATCTATATAGATATACCCCTGACCGTGATCTCTGATTACAACGCACTGACATCCCGACGAACACTATTGCTTTTCATTTTTCAGCATAAACTGTCTTATTTTGGTTCTTATTAAGGGGGGACAGATCTACTGGGCATTCATTTCCGAATTTGAGTAAACTCTATGAAGAAGGAACCGATTGTGTTGAGCATATGCATATTCAACATTTACGCAGTTGAAATATGTTATGATTGTGGTATTATCATTATGCCTGATATTGAGCTGCGAGTTTCTTGGAATGTTTATTTATTTAATATCCTGAATATATATACGCTGCTGATTTTATGATAATCTATGAATTGTATGTGTGGAACGACATTGCTGTTCATTTCATTTCTTTGCTGCTATATTGGTATGCGATGTAGGGGATCTCACCTCTTTGCTATTTTATTCTATTTATTTCTATTTTATGTTTACGTCTGTAAAGACTACGATGACTGCAAAGAGGAATTTCACTGATTACATGCAAGCGCAGTTCCACGATGGCATTGATGCTTGGCGTGTCGACTTAGCTACTGAACATGTTAGTTATGTAGGAGAGGTGACTCTATCCCAAAGTGATACCTACCATGGAAACCCTACTTTCACATACTATGCTGCATGTGTACATGTAGAGTTTTCCATGTCTATTGGAGAACTATGGGACATTACTCACCCTTTGTCTAGTGAAGACTCTACGGATTCAACTACTCAGACTCCTGTTCAAAGAGACATACCTCAACCAAAGAATATGCCTTTAGAGCATCCAGGAAAGGATCAAGTTCAAAACCTTACTCTCCAGGTATTTTGGCTTGGGCCAGGTTAAGTTTATGTGTGGTAATTAGATATTGTCTAGAATATATAAGTTTTATGTAATGAAGACATCATGAATCTTTGTGATATATGTGAGAGATGTATGTTATTCAGTTTTTATATTTTCTAGTTAAGTAAAGTTTATATTTTCTGTGAAAAAGAAATTTTGAAACCTGTTTTTAAATGAAATTAAATATTTTATAACTTGGGTAATTAATTATTTATAAGGAGTTAATATGAATGTGACACCCTTCGGAGGGGGTGTTACAGCCTCACTAACCCATCAAGACACCACATCACCAAAAAATACTCATCACCATCTTCAACAACCCTTCATCACCAACAAAAACCATCCTTGCAACAATCCTCATCATCTTCATCACCTACCTCATCACCATCAAAGCCACCATCAAAACCACTACCAAAACCACCCACTTCGCCATACCCACACAAGCCACCATGCCCACGCACCTCATAACCACCAGCCACCACACCATTTGCAGCAGCCTTGGTCGTCCACGCATTGCCGTCCCCTCTCTGTCTCACGACACTATGGATCTACAACCCAGGAGCCACCACCACTACCCCAACTGTGACCCAAGAGCCATCATCACGACCTGCCATCGTTGCAACCCCTCTCTGGCCTAAATCTGCGACCCCAGCCATCATCACCGTCAACATAGTGGCCTAGATCCCACATGCCTCGCCACTTGAAGCTAAACTCGAATCATCACCGGCGTGCCTCTGTCTCTTCGTTCAATCGCCACCTGTAGATTCGTAACCACCTCATCACGTGAAGCTATCACGCCCAGTTGTGCATTGCCGCCCAGATCCATGAGCTCTGCCATTGTCTCTACGCGCACTGCCTACCATAGTTGCGATCCTCGCTCCTTTGCGAGCCCTCCCTTTAGTTTGTTTTCGTTTCCCTATTCTTGAAACTGGAAACATCTTTCGTTTCTTTTCTTTTTATTTCTTTTTTTTAAGTAAAGTTTTGTTTATCTGGCGATAACAACAAAAAAAAAAAATAATTAGATGGGCTTGGACTAAGTTTTGTTAAAATTTGTAACACGGGCTAAGGTCTCATCCATTTGATAGTGGGTTGATTCAAAAACAAAAAAAAAAAGAGTTAAGTTTTGGGCATTTAAAAAATATAAAATAAAATTATTTTCTCTTTCCTTATTGGCTATATTGAGGTTTTGTTCACTCTATTGTCTGTTTACGCTACATATCATCATGTTTATTTTAATCACATTATAAATATTGTCTTTTCTTAGTTGTTGATCCTACAATTTTTTTAAGAAAAAATAAAATAATTGAACCTTTGTTGAGAAGAATAAAATAGGATTAGCTAAGTTGTGACAACTAATTAATCTTGCAACTTTTAAAATTATCTAAGTTGTGATAGTTTGATGATTCATTTTTTTAAATAAAATAAAAATCAAATGAATATTCAAAACAAAAAAAATTCTTTTCAAAATTAAAAGTAACCAACCCACAATCGTTTTTCTAAAGAACGTCGTGACTTTGGATTTTCCATTACATTCGAGGATACGTAGCAGTAGAATCACTATTCTGTCAAGCCAAAATTAGATTTTTATAATTTATTTGTCTATTTAGTTTATCGTTTAACAAAAGCGGTTAAACAAAATATTTTTAAGAGTTATCAAAATTTGCACAATTAATTTAAGATAACTGTCTTAGGGTGGATGTATTAGAGGTGTTGTGGGGTTAAGTCTTCACCCTTCCCTATACATAATTAGACTCCTGAATCTGAATCTTTGAACGTAGACCATTTTTTAGGTTTTCTAATTTTTCCTAATAAAAAAATATAAATAAAATTAGTAGCGACTCCATTTCTTTTCCTAATAATTTATTTTTTGCTACTCCCGCTGCGATCACGGTCGTGACAACAATCATAAATAAGGCTTTTATGATTGATAAGCATGATGAAGAAGCATATTAGAACACTAATTAAAGAAAGAACAACACAAGAAAGTAGAAGAAAAAGTATGATTCCCTACCTCTTGGTCTTAAGAAAAACATGAACAAAGAAGGACTTGACGCTTGATTCTAGCTTAATCTCCTTGCAAAACTTCTTGTTCCTTTACTAGCTTGAAGATTCCTATTTGCTTCCAATTTTTTTCTCTTATTTTCTCCTTTTCTTCCTCCTTGTTTCTAGCTTGGCCAAAACCTTCTAGCTTCTTGGAGTGTTCATCTTGTTTTTTTCTTTTCAATTCTTTTTGCTTTTACATTTTCTAACCATCCAATAGTAAATGAGCCAGGTGGTCTTTCTTCAAGTTTCTAACCAATAGGAAGTCTACCAAATGTCTAGCTTCTGATTGGTTCCTAGTGAAATCATGATGACTTAGTTACTCTAACTAAACTAACCTAACTTAGTTAATAATCTAGTTACATGAACTAACTAAATTACTAACCAAACTAATTAGCATAATTACTTGGGGTTTTAGAGTTTTATTTTTCTCAATTTTTCTTAATTTCCATTTAACATACCTTATAAATGTTTTTCAAAATTTCTAGCATTCTAGAAAATCTTCTGTCAGTCATTCAAACTCACTGTAAAAAAAAATACAATTTATACGCATAAATTTTTAATTTCATGTATGCCCCTATTATTAATTTGATAAATTACACATATGTCTTATGAAAGTACTGAGTAATGCAAATTAAATATTGTCATATATATATATATATATATATATATATATATATATATATATATATATATATATATATATACATATATAAGAATTTAATCTAGAAGGGATATTATAATTCAACCTTTGAGTTGAGCACCTAACAAGTGAAAAGGAAAGATCTAGCTGGTGAAATGGCAAATCAGAATGTTATATCCTTTGTACTTGAAGGTTCCTCAATAAACAAATCTTATACCTTTAATGGAGAAGGCTATTACTACTAGAAAGCCAGAATGAGATTGTTCATGGAATATGCACATGTTGACATATGGGAAATATATTGTTGAGATCGGACCTTATACTCCAAAGATCACAAACGAGGGTGGTATTGAAAATGATAAGGCAAGAGATCAATGGGCTAATGCTAAGAAAGCAAAATATCATCTAAACTTAAATGCCAAGTTCTTTCTTACTCATAGTTTTATAACCCATATTAGAGGTTGACTCAGTCAGAAGGCTGGTTTATTGAGTCAACAGTCCTACCACAGGCCTATTGGTCGAATCAGAAAACATATATATATACACACACAACACAATTTAACTATAATATCTAAAAATTACATAATTTAATATTATAATCTAATATAATTTAATAGCACAAATTTATTTTTCAAAAATTAATAACAATTAAATCTTGTTTATGTCTATCATAGAACACCTAGAACCCTTAATATTAATTAAAAAAATTAAAAAAATAAAGAAGAACTCATAAAATTCATATCACCTGAAATTAAAAAGTGAAAGGAGCTCAAGGGCCCCACAAGAGTAGACACTCTTTTTCATTGAAACACTCAAATAAGGCTTGGATAAATTTAAAATAAATAACAGAATAAAAAAAAGAAAGAAATCAAGGAGTCATCTTTACAAATAGAAGCATACAACAAAACTCACAGAATGAGAAACAGAGTCCAGTAACAGAGATATGCTTTGGAAGTGCAGAAACAGAGATATGCTTTGCCAAATTTGGAAGTATATCATAATGGAGTGGTGGTGCCTTCATTATCGGTGACCACCTGGCGTGGTGTTTCTTGTAAGTGGTTGGATCCTTCTTCATTGGCCATTTTATGCAACTAATGGTGTTTCCTTCTTCGCTGGCAATTTTCTGCCATAGTGCTGCCGGTAAATGGTTCAAAGCTAGTTAAGGTTAAGCGAATCAAATGGTATTAATGAGTTTTGACCAATTCAATGAGAAAAATCATTTAAGGCTCTGATCAGACCATCTTAGAAGTCGGTTCACAAGTTTTTTGTCTAGGTCAGGTCAGTCCATACAACTATGCTTGTGCTTTAAGTAGAAATGAATATGATAAAGTCTGTGGTTGTGTCACTGTTAAAGAAATTTGGGACACTCTAGCTATTGCTCATGAAGGAACTGATCAAGTTAAGAATCTAAGATCAACATGCTAAATCATCAATATGAACTCTTCAAGATGCATGATCATGAAACCATTGATGAGTTTGGATGGTTCCAAACTATTGTTAATAGTCTGAAATCTCTGGGAAGAACATATAACAATCATGATCATGTAAGAAAAATCCTAAGAATCTTACCAGAGATATAGGGACCTCATTACGCCCAAAGAATAACGCAGTAATTATAGCACAACTTTAGGGTGTCGATTCCACAGAAAGATAAATTAAAAGAATAACTAAAGGAACAAAGAAACTAAAAATAATTATTAAATGATTAATAGTAAATAAAGATTAATTTTAATGCAAAACTAAGTAAAGCAAAATAAACAATTTAACTCATGAACATCTAGTGGTAAGCATTTGATAATGAAAAATCTATCAATAAAGCACTAAAAATAATAATCAAGTGTATGATAAAATCTCCCTAATTAATAGTAAATTATCAAATAATCAAATGTATCCCTAATAAGAAACCGCAATTGATATCTAATAATTATCACTAACATTCAGATAACACAAATAAATTACAGAGCATAAGAAAAGCATGGCTAAACTCATCTTAAAATTCATTCATATAATCTGATAGGAAAATAGAATCGATAGGCATTAAATCTTAAATTAAGTAAAAATGTTTGAACATAGTAATGCCAAAATAAACAAAGTTTCATCATCCCCATAGTATAGAGAATTTAGCAAGACATAGTATGATTAGAACACAATAAAATTATCTCACTAAAATTCTCCATTGCACACAAATCTTTTGTTTTCTTCCCTACAATGCGTCTTGCTGTGCTGCCCAACCTGTGCAACTTTTCTTTTTCTTCTTTTTTCTCTTTCTCGAACAACGTGTGGTGCAGTGCTTCTTTTTGAAGTAGTATCAACAACAGAGCTAGTGTCGAGGATTAGGAAATCAATAGGGTAATAAAATTTGTCAATTTGAATTAGAACATCCTCTACCACACCCCGGGGTACTCTGACTGAACGGTCAGCCAATTGTAATGCCACAATGATTACTTTGATTTCTCCTAATACCAACTGTAAATAAATAGAATATGGCATTAGATTTACGCTAGCTCCTAAATCTAGCAAAGCTTGCCCAAACTCATGATTTCCAATGCTACATGCAATGGTTGGACAACCAAGATCTTTGTACTTAGCAGGAATCCACTGCTTAATCAGAGCACTAACTTGTTCTATCAAGAACATTGTCTTCTTCACATAGTGCTTCCTCTTAACTGTACACAAATCCTTGAGAACTTTTGCATAAGTAGGAATTTGTTTAATCACATGCAAAAGAGGAAGATTGATTTTTACTTGCCTTATATTCTCTACCATTTTCATTGTTAGGATCCAAAATTAGCTTACTTTATTTTAAAGCTTGAGGGAATGGTACCTTAACATGATTCTTTGTGATGTGTGTGAAACAACATCATATTCTATTCTTGTTTTGCATACATATTTAGGCATTTTAGACATTTTCGTTTCTCTTTTTATTTATTTTTCATTCAGTTTGAATAATTGTAGTGTTTGTGGTGTTGTTGTACAGGATTGATGCTAGATTAGCTTAGAAATGGGTGGAAAGCTTGCATGGTTGAAGTTGGAGCTTTACGGATAGCAAACAAGGGCAAAAAGCTCACTCTAGAGAGATCCACAGCCTGCCTGTGGAATTCTCCACGGCCATGGATCGAGTAGCAGCTTGAAGAAGCAAAAGAGAAACTCTAGAGAGTTCCATGACTTGGCCGTGGAATGTTCCACAATCGTAGAATTCAAGCTTAGGCATAATTGTCCTATGGCAGAAAGATCCACGGCCGTGGATCGCAGTACGAGACAATTTTTAAGTTTTATTTTTTATTTCTTTTGGGGCCTTTAGCCAGTTAAAACCCTAGAGGTATAAATAAATGTTCTAAATACAGTTTTGGGGACTAATTTCTGTTTGAAGGAGGCACGTTTGGAGGCTCTCGATCCTCATCTTTCTCTTTTCTTCTCTCTTTGCTACGGGTTTGGATGTTCTTTATGTTGTTTTCTTGTTTCTTCTTCTCCATGTCTGAGTAGTTTCGTTTGTTTCTAGGATTGGGCAATGCCCTTTGATACATTGATAATGATTAATTGATTTGGTTTACCCTTTTTATTAATCTTAGATGTTCTTTGATTCAATCCTTATTGTGCTTATTTATGTAAATTTGCTGGCCACATATTTTCATCTCATAGATATCTAGGGACATACTGAGAGGTGAACCTAGGTATTAGAACCATAAGAATTGAACTTAAGGTCGAAATCACGAGAGTAGGTTTAGCCTTTCGAGGATTTAATGAATTACCATAAAGCGCAATGAGTTCAATTTAAATTCAATTACCACGAGAGTAGGGATTGGTTTAATTGGGCATAGTTCTTGTCTCTTGAGAAAGAACATTAACTAATTTAGGGTAATTCAGCTTCAATTGAATTTCAATTTTAATAAAAGGGTTGTCAATTAGGATTTGTCTTTTATCATTGTGGTTACCCCAAATCTTGGAAGCTTTCTTAAATCCAAAAACCTTTCTTAACAACTTACTATTTTTCTTCTCAATTTTGCACTCTGATATTTATTTATTTAATTACTTTGTTACTACGTTCTTGTCAATCAACAATTATATTCTCTTTGTTTAATTGAATTGAATTAATTAATTAATTGGTATTTTTAGACATAGTCCCTGTGGATTCGATCTTTTTATTACTTAACGATGAAATTTTACACTTACAAATTTCACGCATCAAGTTTTTGGCACCGTTGTCAGGAACTGTGTTTTTCTTGAATATCAGTTTAATTTTTAATTTAATTATTTTAAACCTTTTTTCTTTTTATCATATTCTTACGTTCTTATTTTCTCTTTGACTCTCTATAGGTAATTTCTCTTGTTTATGTGAAGTACTAGATGTTCTGGGTTCTTATTGAAGCAGATCCTAAAATTGAAAAAACTTTTCGTAGAAGGAGAAGATAATAAGGGCAAAGAGTGAGAGAAATACCTGAACCAACGCTTGTCATGGCTGAACCTGAGGGTAATAGACCGCTAAAAGAGTATGCAGCCCCTAATGCTCAGGGTTTGCTGATGATCACATATTTGATACATTAATAAGCCTTCATTTTTAATCATTTACACTCTCCATGTACTTAATTGATTGATTTTGATTATGTTTTGTAAGTTTGGACTCAAATTGGACTTAATTGAATTTTTTAGCATAATTTATGTCTTACGTTGCTTCTGTATTTGGGCTATATCTTGGGATGTAGGTGGTCAAATGAGGTGAATCTGATGCATTTTAAAGATAAGAGAGAGATCTATAACTTTAATGAAGACCTCAAAGGCCCAATCACACGAGTAGATAACTCAAATTGGGGTTGAAGTAAGAACCAGAGTGCTTTTTCTGACAGCTTAACCTATGTGTACTGTTCATCACAGTTTTTGGGCTAGAGGTTGTCAAATGAGCTGAAATTTGGATGCTAATTAGTTAAGACCCATATCTACAACTTTTATGTTGAACACTTTTCCAGAATCGGACTCCTTGAAAGTGATAGTGGGCTTGGAAGTCAGAACAGAGGAGCTGTTACTGGGCCTGGGCAGTGTGCAGTAATTTGAATGTATCTGGAGTTATAGAAATGATATTGGACTCAAACTAAAGCCATTTGAAAGCTAAGATCTAGGCCTACAACTTTCATGAAGACCACTTGGTTCAAAAATGACGAATGCAATGACTTCAGAGTTGCATGATTTCGGAGACAAGGAATCTCCATAATTTTCCACTCATTTTCCACTCATCCACCCACTAATGACTCAGCCCCCTTGTCATTTTGTATCTCTAAACCTCTATAAAAGGAGGCCTTGGCAGATCATTGAGAGTGTTAGGTGTTAGTTACCAAAATGATGCCATTTTGTTACTAGGTTTTCTTGTAGTAATTTTCCTTTGTTCTAAATTAAAGTCATGTTCTTCTTCTTCTTTTTCTTTCTTTCTTTCTTCTTATCTATGAGTAACTAAGTTTCATTTTACTTAGGTGAAAGGGTGAAGCTCTTGGTAATAAAGTAATGTTAGATTTATTCTTCTCTTGTGCTTAAATGATTTATATTTTCTAGTAACCATTATACGTATTATAAGTTGTTTCTTATAATTTAGAAACCATCTTTGTAAAGAGGAGTTCTTGATTTGTTGTAGACAAAATATTGGCACAATGAATGTTTTAACCCATTTATAAGTGGTGGTAATATTTTTAGGAAACATAATATAATTACGTATATTATTTTAAATGGACTTTTAATGTTGTATTTTTCGATTGGAACCTCCATGTTGCGAGGATTCTAATTGAGTTATAAAAGAAATTAATATTACCTTTACTTTATTTACCAATTATGGATCTTTAAACCCAAGTAAATAATTTTTATCATAGTAACAAAATATTTATTTCATCTTAATTAATCTTCAACAATTCCCTGTGGATCGACCTCGGACTCCTGAGAAATTTATTACTTTAGACAACCTGCACTTGGGTTCGCAAAGCAACAATTAATCCCGCATCAAGTTTGTAGACTTGTTTGAAACTAAAAATTGTGTATCAAGTTTTTGGTGCCGTTGCCGGGGACTTGATTTGAAGACTGAATTTCTGGTGTAAATTTTTTTGTATATATACTAACATACTAACTAGTGGGGGAACCTCTCCCTTTTTAATTTCTGTGCATACTAACTTAGTGAGGGAATCTCTCCCTTTTACTTTTTTTTTGTAATTTACTTTTTGTACTTTATTTTCTGTATTTTAATTTCTGTACAGTGGGAGTAATTCTTCCTTTTATTTTCTTGTACATATTAACTTAGTGGGAGTAACTCTCTCTTTTATTTTTTTCTCGTACTTTATTTTTTGTATTAATTTTTTGTCATTTTTTTTTGTTATTTATTTTCTGTCATTTTTTTTTGTTTACTAACTTACTAACTCTCTTACTAACTATCTAACTTTTTACTTTATCAGCTATCTAACTTTTTACTTTTTCTGCTTCTAACATTTTAATTTATCTGTATACTAACTTTTTAATTTTTATGCTTTTTAACTTATTTGGTGGTTGGTTTATACCACACCTTTGTTAATATTTAATGGAAGATTTATACTGCTAGCTTGTACATTTTATTTTATACTGTAAGTTACTTGTTTATGCTTAATTGGTATCGTGATTTAAATTCTGGTCGTTTGGTTAGAGTTAATCCAGGTACTTTACATATTGATTTGTTTGAATCACAATCACACACATTAAGCATAATGGCTGAAAACGAAAGTGTGCATGATGAACATGAAAATCAACCGTTGCGAACCATGCGTGAGTATTTGCAACCATCTCGAAATTCTAGTCCATCATGTTTTATCTTTCCACTCAATGCCAACAATTTTAGATTCAAGCCAGGTATGATTTCTTTACTTCCTAATTTCCATGGTTTAGAATCTGAAAGCCCATATTTACATCTAAAAGAATTTGAGGAAGTATGTACTGCTTTTCATGATCAAACTTGCACTGAAGAGGTTGTTAAGCTTAAATTATTTCCTTTTTCTTTGAAAGATAAAGCAAAAACTTGGCTTAACACTTTGAAACCAAGATCAATTGGCACATGGCAAGAAATGCAATGTGAGTTTTTTAAGAAATTTTTTCCAACACATAAAACCAATGCTTTGAAAAGACAAATCCAAATTTTTTTCCAAAATTCCAATGAAGCATATTTTCAAAGTTGGGAACGTTTAAAGATTTGTTGAATTCTTGCCCACATCATGGTTTTGAAAAATGGCACACTATAAGCTTCTTTTATGAAGGGTTAACACCCGAAACCAAACAATGTGTGGAAACAATGTGCAATGGTGAATTTCTTGATAAAGAACCTGAAGAAGCTTTAGACTATTTAGACCATTTGGCTGAAAATTCTCAATCTTGGCATGGTACTAATCCTTCTGAAAATTCAATTAGATTTAACCTTGCAAATGCTAGTAAAGGAAAATATCATCTTAGTCAAGAAGAAGATCTAAATGCAAGGTTTGCTAGTTTGGCTAGAAAGGTTGAAGCCATGGAATCCGAGAAAGTAAAAGAAATCAAATCTGTGCAAAATGAAGAAATTTGTGGCATTTGTGAAGAATTAGGGCACTCAACAAATGAATGTCCAAAAATTCCTATTTTTAAAGAAGTTGTGCATGAGTAAATAAATGCAATGAACAATTTTAAAAAGCCATTTACTTCTTCTTTTTCATATACATACAATCCGAGATGGAGAAATCACCCGAACTTTAGTTTGAGGAATAGCAACCAGCCACAATTCATGCAACCACCACCTCCTCAGGCACAACAAGATTCTTAAAATCCTCAAGGATATGCACCCTATGTCCCACCATATAGGAAAAACCTTGAAAGAACATTGCATGCATTCATGGAAAAACAAGAGGCCATCAATAACCAAAACACTCAAGCCATGATTGACATAAAAGACACTCTTGCTAAACTTTCTTCTACATTTGCCATTCATGAGAAAGGAAAGTTTCCCTCTCAACCTCAACCAAATCCCAAGGGTCAGTTTAGCCTAAATGAGGGTAGTCCAGAAAGTCAAAAAATAGATCAAGTCAACTCAGTGATAACTCTTAGGAGTGAAAAGGTTGTTGAAAAACAAATTCCTGAACTTTTTGAGAAAGATGATGAGTTAATTCTCAAAGATGAGGAAGGAGTTGATAAGCCACCTAGTCAAAAGGAGACCAAACCCTCGTCTTCACCCCCATTTCCTTAAGCATTAAACAATTCAAGTAAAGTGAATCATAACAGTGACATTTTTAAAATCTTTAAACAAGTGAAGGTCAATATTCCTCTGTTAGATGTTATCAAGCAGATTCCTTGTTATGCCAAATTTTTGAAAGACTTGTGCACTGTTAAAAGGAAACATAATGTGAAAAAGAATGTATTTTTGACTGAACAAGTAAGCTCCATTATTCAAAACAATAATGAGTTGAAATATAAAGACCCAAGTTGTCCTACAGTTTCATGCATTATTGGTGAACATAAAATTGAACGAGCTTTACTTGATCTTGGTGCTAGTGTTAATTTGCTTCCATATTTAGTTTATCAGCAACTCAACCTTAGTGAGTTAAAACCAACTTCTGTAACTCTTCTACTTGCTGATAGATAAATTCAAATTCCAAAAGGAATAGTAGAAGATGTGTTGGTGCAAGTTGATAAATTCATATATCCTGTGAATTTTATTGTCTTGGAAACTGAACCTATGGTTGATAGTTCTAAGTCAGTTCCTGTTATTCTTGGTCGCCCATTTTTAGTAATATCTAATGCTTTGATAAATTGCAGAAATAGAGTGGTGAAGCTAACTTTTGGAAATATGACACTAGAGCTTAATGTTTTCAACATGTGCAAGTAACCACATGAAGTTTATGATGAAAAGGAAGAGATTGAAGGGATTGAGGCCATTATAGATGATCATCTTCAAATCAGGAGTTCTTCTGACCCATTAGAAATCTGTTTAATTAATTCATTTGATTCAGCTACACAATTAGATGATGATGTTTCTGAAATATGCTCTTTGCTTGACTGTACACAGGAAATGGAATACAAAGGAAGGAAGCCAAGATTCGAAGAGCTAAAATCCATGAATGATGATACCCATGAAGAAGTACCCACACTGGAACTGAAGCCATTACCTGATGGGTTGAAGTACATATTTTTGGGAGAAGAACAAAGCTCTCCAGTGGTAATTTCCTCATCCCTGACCAAAGAACAAGAAGGTAAGTTGATAGAAGTACTTAAAAGGCATAAAAATGTAATTGGATGGACATTAAAGGATATAAAAGGCATTAATCCATTAATTTGTACACATAGAATACATTTAGAGGATAATGCTAAAACATCTCAACAACCTCAAAGAAGATTAAATCCACACATGAAAGAGGTAGTTAGAGCTGAAGTTCTTAAATTACTTGATGTTGGAATTATCTATCCTATCTCTGATAGCCAGTGGGTAAGCCCTACACAAGTTGTGCCTAAGAAATCTGGAATAACAGTGGTTGAAAATGAATAAGGAGAATTAATACCTACCCGAGTCTCATCTAGTTGGCGTATGTGTATTGATTTCAGAAAATTGAATGCAGCCACTAGGAAAGACCATTTTTCATTGCCATTTCTTGATCAAATTCTGGAAAGAGTAGTAGGACATCCCTACTATTGTTTTCTTGATGGTTATTCAGGGTATAATCAAATACCAATTGCATTGGAGGATCAAGAAAAGACCATTTTTACTTGTCCCTTTGGCACTTTTGCATATAGAAGAATGCCTTTTGGTCTTTGTAATGCTCCGGTAACTTTTCAAAGATGCATGCTAAGTATTTTCAGTGACATGATTGAGCATTATTTAGAGGTTTTCATGGATGATCTGACAGTTTTTGAAAATTCTTTTGAAAATTGTCTTGATAATTTGGAAAAAGTTCTTAAAAGATGCGAAGAAAAAGGATTTGTGTTAAATTGGGAAAAATGTCATTACATGGTTACCTCAGGAATAGTGTTAGGTCATGTGATATCTTCTAAAGGAATTGAAGTTGATAAGGCCAAAGTTGAATTAATTGCTCATTTGCCTTTCCCAAAAATAGTCAGAGAAGTTCGTTCCTTTTTAGGACATGTAGGATTTTACAGAAGATTTGTAAAGGACTTTAGTGCCATATCTAGACCTTTATGTAATCTTCTAACAAAAGATACACCATTTGATTGGACTCAAGATTATCAAAAATCTTTTGAAAAATTAATCGGTCTTTTGACTTCTGCTCCTATCATGCAATCTCCTGACTGGTCTTTGCCTTTTGAGTTGATGTATGATGCTAGTGATTTTGCTGTTGGCGCTATTTTAGGCCAAAGAAAGGAAGGTAAGCCTGATGTAATTTATTACGTAAGTTGAACTTTGAATAGTGCACAAATGAATTACACCACTACTGAAAAAGAACTACATGCTGTAATTTTTGCATTGGACAAATTTTGAGCTTATTTAATTAGTTCATCCACTGTTGTTTTTACTAATAATGTTGCTATTAGATATTCAATGTCTAAACAGGATGTCAAACCTAGGTTGATACGGTGGATTTTGTTGCTTCAAGAATTCAACATCACAATAAAAGACAAGAAATGAGCCGAAAATGTTGTTGCAGATCATTTGTCAAGGCTGACAACAGGCTCATCTTTTGATAGCACACCTATCAATGATTCTTTTCCCGATGAATTTTTATTTTCTGTCAATTCCATGCCTTGGTTTGCTAACATTGTCAATTTTCTTGTAACAGGTAAGATGCCGCCTCAGTGGACACACCAAGACAGAAAAAGTTTTTGATTGAGGTGAAAATTTTCTTTTGGGATGACCCATATTTGTTCAAATATTGTCCTGATCAAATCTTTCGGAGATGTGTACCCGACAATGAGGTAAGTAGTGTCATTAAATTTTGTCATTCAGAAGCATATGGAGGTCATTTTTCTTCAAAGAAAACAACTTCGAAAATCTTGCAGTGTGGATTTTATTGGCCCACTTTATTCAAGGACAGTTATACTTTTTGCAAAAGTTGTGAAAGTTGTCAAAAATTGGGGTCCATTTCTAAAAGAAATATGATGCCTTTGAACCCTATCCTTGTCATTGAAATTTTTGATTGTTGGGGAATTGATTTCATGGGTCCATTTCCATCATCTTTTGGATTTGTGTATATTTTGGTTGCAATTGATTATGTCTCAAAATGGATTGAGGCGATTCCATGTCGGCACAATGATCATAAAACTGTTCTAAAATTTTTAAAAGAAAATGTTTTGAGTCGATTTGGAATTCCTCGAGCTATCATCAGTGATGGGGGAACACATTTTTGCAATAAACCATTTGAATCTTTAATGAAGAAATATTGCATTACCCATAAAATTGCAACCCCTTATCATCCTCAGACAAGTGGACAAGTTGAATTGGCAAATAGGGAGATTAAACAAATTTTGGAAAAAACGGTTAACCCAAATCGTAAAGATTGGTCTTTAAGACTAAACGATGCACTTTGGGCTTACCGTACTGCTTTTAAAACATCTTTAGGCATGTTTCCCTATCGGTTAGTTTATGGAAAACTTTGTCATTTGCCTGTAGAATTGGAGCATAAAGCATTTTGGGCCATTAAAGCTTTCAACTTAAGTCTTGATGATGCTTCCAAGTTACGCAAATTGCAATTGAATGAACTTGAGGAATTAAGAAATGATGCATATGAAAACTCAAAGATTTATAAAGCTAGAACAAAAGCTTTTCATGACAAATCAATTTTGAGAAAAACTTTTGAAATTAGTCAAAAAGTTCTACTTTATAATTCTCGTCTTCACCTATTCCCTGGAAAAATGAGATCTAGGTGGATTGGTCCTTATATTGTCAAACATGTGTATTCTTATGGGGCCATAGACATTGAGAATCCTAGGAATGGTATTGTATTTAAGGTCAATGGACAAATACTCAAACTATTTTTGGAACATCAAGTTGTTGAGGTAGAATCCATTTCTCTTTCTAATCCTTGTTATGAGTAGAATTTATTTTAATGTTGTTTCTTTCTTTTTGCAGTTCTTTGTGTTCCCGGTTAAATGGCGGATAACGGACTCGTGACTCTCAAGTCGGTTTATTTTTCAGTTTCCCATAATAACTGATTTCTTCTCCTTTTAAAATGGATGTCATTCTCTCAAATCTAAGAAAACATTTTCCTTCTCTCCCTCTAAATGCTCTAACAAAAGTCTATGAAGCTAGGTGTGAAAGACTGAGATTGTTAATGTATAAAGGCATCCCGAGAAGATATATTTGGATAATCGAAGCAAAGGTTCGTTTTATGGTGAATCTTCAGATTCATTTGTCCCATACATGCCTAGTCTCGGTAAAAGTTCATTTTCAAAAAGGAGAAGAGCAAAAAGAATGAAAGTTTGTTACAAGTGTGCACGATGGAATTACAACAGGCAATGTCGCTCTTTGGGGATGGTTTCGGTAAACAGAGAAGATAAAATATTCTTCATCAAGAATGAACTGAGTAAGGAGTCATTAGATAATATCTTATTGACTCTTGAGATGCATTCTTGTGGAATTGTGTAGCGTGAACTTCTTAGTTTGTGGAATCTTTAGTTTGTGGAATCTCTTCAGGGACGAGCAAGAGTGTTATAGTCTTGGGAATCTGACTCAAAAAGACCCTGTTTGTCAATTTATAAGAAAATTGGATGGGAAGCTTATCTTTGACTCATAGAAGGCGTTTAAGCCGTTTCTGGATGTGAAACCAGAGGAAGATGTGAGCCACAATCACAACAACATGTATATATTATCTTGTACATCTTCATTTTAAAAAAAAATAAAGAAAAATTAAAATTAAAATTTTAAATTCAAACTTTCTGACAACAGCCAACCTACCCATATAGGAGTTATTATTACTTTTTCTATTCTCTTCCTTATTTAAACACTCCATTTTCTTTACTTTTCTGCAACTCTTAATCATTCAAAGAGAGTGAGTGTAGAAATGGAGGGAGCTTCTTCTTCAGTTCGTAGATTTCTCAGTATCTGTGTATTTTGTGGGACAAGTTATGGGAAGAGTTTAGCGTTTGTAAACGTAGCAAGCACTGTTGGTAGAACACTTGCTGCGAGGAACATTCGTGTAGTATTTGGGGGAGGTTGCCTTGGGTTAATGGGGGCTGTATCACTTTCTGCATTTATAAGAGGTGGTTAAGTTTTAGGTGTCATTCCTGAACCTTTAACTTGAAGGAACATCGTTGGAAAGACAATTGGACTGGAAATTCAAGTATCATCTATGCATGGACGAATTAAGGTAATGCTTGAAAACTCTGATGCATTCATTGCCTTACCTGGTGGTTTCGGTACTTTAGAAGAAATTTTTCAAATTGTCTCTTGGGCCCAACTGAACATCCATCATAAACCCATAGGTTTGTTGAATGTTAATAATTTCTTTGATAATTTGTTATCTTTTGTTGACCATGCTGTGGAATAGAAATTTGTCACACCTTCTGCAAGACGACTCCTTATCTCTGCTTCCACTATTGATGAGTTGATTGATAAATTAGAAGCTTTTGTTTATGAACTTGATCCAATAACAACTCAGATAGATTGGTCCGAAGGAAGCAATGAAGGAAGTGGTGAAGGAAGCAAAATGAAAAGAAAGCCAGCCAAGACACTCCAACTATTTAACTAATTACAAGCTTTAGTTTTATTTATCATACTTTGTTTCTGTTTAAATTTGTGTGAGGTTTTTCTTTTCAAAGATAATTGCGATAACAGTAATATATTCTATCCTTTACCTATCTATGTTTTGACATTGAGGACAATGTTGTGATTTGGGGGAAGGATGGTTGTAAAAAAAACCATTTTTTTAAAAAAAAAAAAAAATAATGAGTTGAATTTGCACAACAATTTTGTTTGTTAATATGTTTATTGTGTTTATATTAAAAAAACTGATTAAAAAAATTATTTAGTTTATATTAAAAAAACTAAAAAAAATAAGTGTGTTTGTTAATATGTTTGTTGTGTTTGTCATCAATTTATTAACAACAAAAGTAATTAGGGATTGAGTAAGGAGTAAATTATTTACTCTTGAGACGCATCAAAAATTGATGGCGAGAAGGAGTAATTTGGGTAGTAACTAGTTTGTGTGGAAGTAGCAATTCAAATTCAGGGAAATTTGCATGATTGAGTAAATTGTCTTCTTTCTTAAAATTCACATGCTTGGTTATGAATGTTGAATTTTAACTGAGAATGATAGAATTATGCCTTGTGAGATTTTGAGCCTATTGATGAATGGATTGAATATTTGTACTATTCTTTTCTTTATTGTGTGAATTTCACTTGATGGAATTGTTACTCTAGAACTTGTTTTGATTCTTTTGAGACTACATTTTCATATGCATACATGAATATGATTGAGGCATTTTTCTTGAAATAGCTACTTTAATCAAATAGCAGATCTTGTTTAGCAAAGATGTTGTCTCAATATGATATCAAGCACTCTTATGACTTCTTGAAAATTTCTCGATTCTCGCAACATAAAGCATTAGAAATGACCTATTTCTCCTTGCTTAACCCCTTTGAGCTTATTTGACTATTCTTTGTTTCAAACTCATTATGTGCCTTAAATAAAAAACCATGTTCTTACTTGACCTTAGGGAATAAGAGAACATTAGTTTTGTCATTCGATGAGTTCTTGAATAAGTATGGGGGTGTGTGTGCAGAATGGTTTAAAAAAATGTATATATGATGTTCTTTTTTTAATATAAACACACTCCTAATTTTTATTTAAAATTTATCTAGGAAGAAAAAAAAATAATTAAGTTGTTTCTTTTAAAATAAAATAAAATAAAATAATAATAATAATAATAATAATAATAATAATAATAATAATAATAAAATTAACTAATTTTAAATAAAAATTTGTAACAAATTTGATAATTAGTGGGTGACGTCTCTAGCGCGACGCGAGCTTCACCTATTCAATCCTTAATTTGAATAATTAAGTCGCGACGACTTGTTAATTCAAATTTTTAAGATTAAAATCAACCAAACCACAATTATTTTTTAAGAGAATTACGTGACTTTGAGTTCCTCATTGCACCTGAGGATACGTAGGAGCAGAATTTTGTTTCTGTCAAGCCAAAAATTAAATTTTCACAAATCATTTTTTTAAAATAAAAAGGATAAAGTAAATATATTTGAGATTATTAAGAATTTGCACAATCGACTTAAGGTATCGAATTATGATGGGTGCGTTAGGGGTGCTGTGGGATTAAGTTTCTACCCTTCCCTAAGCATAACCAACTCCCGAATCCAATCTGGTTCCAAAGACCAATTTAAAAAAAAAAGGTTTTCCAATTTTTCCTAAATTAAAATAAAATTGGTGGCGACTCCATTTTCATTTTCTAATATCATACGAGTTGCTGTATTTCACCGTGATTACGGTCGCGATAGATGGCGACTCCACTGGGGTTTATTATTTATTGTGTTTATATTAAAAAAACTAAAAAAAATAGGAGTGTGTTTGTTAATATGTTTGTTGTGTTTGTCATCAATTTATTAACAACAAAAGTAATTAGGGATGACAGAGTAATGAGTAAATTATTTACTCTTGAGACGCATCAAAAATTGATGGCAGAGTAAGGAGTAATTTGGGTAGTAACTAGTTTGTGTGGAAGTAGCAATTCAAATTCAGGAAAATTTGCATGATTGAGTAAATTGTCTTCTTTCTTAAAATTCACATGCTTGGTTATGGATGTTGAATTGGTGGACTGAGAATGATAGAATTATGCCTTGTGAGATTTTGAGCCTATTGATGAATGGATTGAATATTTGTACTATTCTTTTCTTTATTGTGTGAATTTCACTGATGGAATTGTTACTCTAGAACTTGTTTTGATTCTTTTTGAGACTACATTTTCATATGCATACATGAATATGATTGAGGCATTTTTCTTGAAATAGCTACTTTAATCAAATAGCCAGTCTTGTTTAGCAGCATGTTGTCTCAATATGATATCAAGCACTCTTATGACTTCTTGAAAATTCTCTGATTCCTGCCAACATAAAGCATTAGAAATGACCTATTTCTCCTTGCTTAACCCCTTTGAGCTTATTTGACTATTCTTTGTTTCAAACTCATTATGTGCCTTAAATAAAAAACCATGTTCTTACTTGACCTTAGGGAATAAGAGAACATTAGTTTTGTCATTCGATGAGTTCTTGAATAAGTATGGGGGTGTGTGTGCAGAATGGTTTAAAAAAATGTATATATGATGTTCTTTTTTTAATATAAACACACTCCTAATTTTTATTTAAAATTTATCTAGGAAGAAAAAAAAAAATAATTAAGTTGTTTCTTTTAAAATAAAATAAAATAATAATAATAATAATAATAATAATAATAATAATAATAATAATAAAATTAACTAATTTTAAATAAAAAATTTGTAACAAATTTGATAATTAGTGGGTGACGTCTCTAGCGCGACGCGAGCTTCACCTATTCAATCCTTAATTTGAATAACTGAGTCGCGACGACTTGTTAATTCAAATTTTTAAGATTAAAATCAACCAAACCACAATTATTTTTTAAGAGAACTACGTGACTTTGAGTTCCTCATTGCACCTGAGGATACGTAGGAGCAGAATTTCGTTTCTGTCAAGCCAAAAATTAAATTTTCACAAATCATTTTTTTAAAATAAAAAGGATAAAGTAAATATATTTGAGATTATTAAGAATTTGCACAATCGACTTAAGGTATCGAATTATGATGGGTGCGTTAGGGGTGCTGTGGGATTAAGTTTCTACCCTTCCCTAAGCATAACCAACTCCCGAATCCAATCTGGTTCCAAAGACCAATTTGTTTATATTAAAAAACTAAAAAAAAAAAAAGGTTTTCCAATTTTTCCTAAATTAAAATAAAATTGGTGGCGACTCCATTTTCATTTTCTAATATCATACGAGTTGCTGTATTTCACCGTGATTACGGTCGCGATAGATGGCGACTCCACTGGGGTTTATTATTTATTGTGTTTATATTAAAAAAACTAAAAAAAATAGGAGTGTGTTTGTTAATATGTTTGTTGTGTTTGTCATCAATTTATTAACAACAAAAGTAATTAGGGATGACAGAGTAATGAGCTTGTGGGATTAAGTTTCTACCGCTTCCCTAAGCATAACCAACTCCCGAATCAATCTGGTTCCAAAGACCAATTTAAAAAAAAAGGTTTTCCAATTTTTCCTAAATTAAAATAAAATTGGTGGCGACTCCATTTTCATTTTAAATTAACAACAAAAGTAATTAGGGATAATGAGTAATGAGTAAATTATTTACTCTTGAGACGCATCAAAAATTGATGGCAGAGTAAGGAGTAATTTGGGTAGTAACTAGTTTGTGTGGAAGTAGCAATTCAAATTCAGGAAAATTTGCATGATTGAGTAAATTGTCTTCTTTCTTAAAATTCACATGCTTGGTTATGGATGTTGAATTGGTGGACTGAGAATGATAGAATTATGCCTTGTGAGATTTTGAGCCTATTGATGAATGGATTGAATATTTGTACTATTCTTTTCTTTATTGTGTGAATTTCACTGATGGAATTGTTACTCTAGAACTTATTTTGATTCTTTTTGAGACTACATTTTCATATGCATACATGAATATGATTGAGGCATTTTTCTTGAAATAGCTACTTTAATCAAATAGCCAGTCTTGTTTAGCAGCATGTTGTCTCAATATAATATCAAGCACTCTTATGACTTCTTGAAATTCTCGATTCTTGCCAACATAAAGCATTAGAAATGACCTATTTCCCCTTGCTTAACCCCTTTGAGTTTATTTGACTATTCTTTGTTTCAAACTCATTATGTGCCTTAAATGAAAAACCATGTTCTTACTTGACCTTAGGGAATAAGAGAACATTAATTTTGTCATTCGATGAGTTCTTGAACAAGTGTGGAATTGTGTGTGTCATTTTTTTAAAATAAAAAGGATAAAGTAAATAATGGTTAAAAAAATGTATATATGATGTTGTGGGATTAAGTTTCTTTTATAAATAAAAATTTAAAAAAAATCAATCCTAAATTAAAAAAAATGTAAAAAGAATAGGGTCAACAAGGTAATAAAGGAAAAGAAAAGAATATGTAAAGGGAATTTGTATTAGGTGGAGTTGGGATAAACTTTCATGCTTTTTAATTGAACTCACTCTCTCATGCTCTGTTTTTATTCTCTCGGTATTTAACTTTTCATATCCATATTACCTCCTTCTTTACCTTGACCCCATTACAATCTTGAATCTCATGATTTGTGTGTGCATGTGTTCTGAGTAGTGGAGAAGTAGAAGATAAGCAAGCTTATGGTAGTACAATTTTCATGGGTTGAATTGAGTGAAATACTTACCTTTTAAACACTTGAGGGATTGAGGGTGAATGGAGTTGATGAAAATCTATCATTCTTGACTCATGCTTTTCAATTGAAATATCCTTGCTTGTTGATTTGAGAAGTGAAGATATGTTACCTCATGAATGTTTTGATTACTTGAATGATTGATTGCTCTTCATTTTTAAATATTATTAGAAATTGAGTCTTTTAGAGTGTTTAACTTTTGAGTCTGTTTCGTTTTGTTTTTAGTTTTGGTCTTGTGTTTTGCTCAGGAGTGCAAAAAGCTAAGTGTGAGGAAATTTGATGATCACATATTTGATATATTAATAAGCCTTCATTTTTAGTCATTTACACTATCCATATACTTAATTGATTGATTTTGATTATGTTTTGTAAGTTTGGACTCAAATTGGACTTAATTAAATGTTTTAGCATAATTTATGTCTTACGTTACTTCTGTATTTAGGCTATATCTTGGGATGTATGTGGTCAAATGAGGTGAATCTGATGTCATTTTAAAGATAAGAGAGAGCTCTATAACTTTTATGAAGACCTCAAAGGCCCAATCACACTATTAGATAACTCAAATTGGGGTTGAAGCAAGAACCAGAGTGCTTTTCCTGACAGCTTAACCTATGTGTACTGTTCATCACAGTTTTCGGGCTAGAGGTTGTCAAATAAGCTGAAATATGGATGCTGAATAGTTAAGACCCATATCTACAACTTTTATGCTGAATACTTTTCCAGAATCGGACTCCTTGAAGGTGATATTGGGCTTGGAAGTCAGAACAGAGGAGCTGTAATTGTGCCTGGGCAGTGTGCAGTAATTTGAACGTATCTGGAGTTATAGAAATGATATTGGACTCAAACAAAAGTTATTTGAAAGCTAAGATCTAGGCCTACAACTTTCATGAAGACCACTTGGTTCAAAAATGACGAATGCAATGACTTCAGAGCTGCATGATTTCGGAGACAAGGAATCTCTATAATTTTTCACTCACCAAAAGTCATTTGGCATTTTTCACTCATTTTCCACTCATCCACCCACTAATGACTCAGCCCCTTTGTCATTTTGTATCTCTAAACCTCTATAAAAGGAGGCCTTGGCAGATCATTGAGTGTGTTAGGTGTTAGTTACCAAAATGATGCCATTTTGTTACTAGGTTTTCTTGTAGTAATTTTCCTTTGTTCTAAATTAAAGTCATGTTCTTCTTCTTCTTCTTCTTCTTTCTTTCTTTCTTCTTATCTATGAGTAACTAAGTTTCATTTTACTTGGGTGAAAGGGTGAAGCTCTTGGTAATAAAGTAAGGTTAGATTTATTCTTCTCTTGTGCTTAAATGATTTATATTTTCTAGTAACCATTATACGTATTATAATTTATTTTTTATAATTTAGAAACCATCTTTGTAAAGAGGAGTTCTTGATTTGTTGTAGACAAAATATTGGCACAATGAATACTTTAACCCATTTATAAGTGGTGGTAATATTTTTAGGAAACATAATATAATTATGTATATTATTTTAAATTGACTTTTAATGTTGTATTTTCTGATTGGAACCTCCATTTTGCGAGGATTCTAATTGAGTTATAAAAGAAATTAATCTTACATTTACTTTATTTACCAATAGTGGATCTTTTAACTCAAGTAAATAATTTTTACCATAGTAACAAAATATTTACTTCACCTTAATTAATCTTCAACAATTCCCTATGGATCGACCTCGGACTCCCGAGAAATTTATTACTTGAGACAACCTGCACTTGGGTTCGCAAAGCAACAATTAATCCCACATCAAGTTTGTAGACTTGTTTGAAACTAAAAATTGTGCATCATTTGCCATCTGGAATTGCTCGGCCAGATATTGAAGTTAGACACTTCACCATACCTCCTGCCTTACTTTTTATGATAAGGCAGAACCAGTTTGGAGGATTGCCATCAGAGGACCCGAATGATCATGTGGATATGTTCTTGGAGTTCTGTGAGACCCTCAAAATTGAAGGCGCCTCTGTTGATGCTATTCGTCTTTGCCTGTTTCCATTATCTTTGAGAGATAGAGCTAGAGCTTGGTTGAAGTCTGTTCCCATTGAGATAATCACTACTTGGGACTAATTGGAGCAAGCTTTCTTGGATAAATTCTTCCCACCTTCCAAGACTGCTCAACTTAGGACCCAAATCACAAGCTTTGTTCAGAAAGATGGAGAGTCATTGTCAGAAACTTGGGACAGATACAAGGCTTTGCTAGAAGCCTATCCATACCTTCTACAATGGTCTAGAATATTCTTCGAATGTGTCTCTTGACTCCGTAGTTGGTGGAGCTTTGATGAATAGAAGGCTAACAGAAGCTTACGAGATCATTGAGAGTGTTGCTACAAAACATCACCAATGGGCAAATAAAAGAGGTCATAACTTGAGAAAACTCTCGAGAGGTAAGTTTGAGGTAGACGATATTGATTTAATTATGTCAAAATTTGATTCTTTGAATAAACATTTTGACATGCTTGAAAAAGCTCATGTTAATGTCATAGGTGCTTCTAATAATTTTTGTGAGATTTGTGGAGCACAAGGACACATAGGTGCCAAATGCCAAGTTGGAATTGGCTCTTTACAAGGTGCACCGGTGGAGCAAGTGGAGTCATGCCACAATTTCGATGACTTCAACCAAAAGGGGAGGAATGATCCGTATTCTTAAACTTACAACCCTAGTTGGAGGTTATATCCTAACTTCTCCTACCGGAATAGTCAGTACCAAGCTAGGCAAGGTAATGCTAAACCCTTTTCTAGACTCCAACAGGTACAAAAATCTAGACTTGAGTCTCTTCTTGAGAATTTTATTGAGAGTCAATCTAAGCAAAATGAGGAGTTTAGGCAACATGGGTAAGTTGTCACTGAGGCCATTAGAGAGTTGTCAGCTAAGGTTGATAATTTGGCTATTCATAATAAGATGTTGGAAACCTAGATTGCCCAACAAGCGGGCACTTCATATAGGCAACAGGGTAAGTTTCCTGGTCAACCTGAAATAAATCCAGGTAATGAATACTGTAAGGCTATGAGTTTGAAAAGTGGAAAGAAATTAGAGGATCCCACGGGTAAGGGGGAGAGTGAAAAAGATAAAGGAATTGAGGAAAATGAGACTAAGACATAACCTTTAGAAGAAGAAGAAGCTACTAAGAAGGTGTCTAAGTATATACCCCCTGAATTATACCAACCCCTAGTTCCTTTCCCTCAAAGATTGGCTAAGGCTAAGTTAGATAGGCAATTTGGGAAGTTCCTAGAGGTTCTTAAGAAATTATACATTAATGTACCCTTCACTGAGACGTTGAAACAAATGCCTACTTATGCTAAATTTTTTAAGGACATTTTGTCTAATAAGAGAAAGCTAGAGGAATATGAGATAGTAGCTTTAACTGAGGAGTGTAGTGCTTTAATTCAAAATAAATTGCCTCCTAAGCTAAAAACTCTAGGTAGCTTCTTTATTCCTTGTTTGATTGGTAACACTAGTTTTGATAAAGCTTTGTATGATTTGGGAGCTAGTGTTAGTCTTATGCCCTTTTCTGTGTGTAAGAAGTTGGAGGTGGGTGAACTAAAACCCACAACTATCTCCCTTCAATTGGCAGATCGGTCTGTCAATTACCCCATAGGCATCATGGAGGATGTTCCTATTAAGGTTAGTAAGTTTTACATGCCAGTGGATTTTGTTGTGCTTGACATGGAAGCTGATGCTAAATTGCTGATCATACTTGGGCGTCCATTCCTTACCACTAGAAAGGCGGTCATTAATGTTCATGAAGGAAAATTGACTTTGCGATTGAATGATGAGGAAGTAGTTTTTGATGTTTTTAATTCTGAAAATTAATTCTAATTCCTTAAATTCATGGCATCGCATAGATGCTACTAAAGTTGTGGATAATGTTGTGCTTTCAAGCGTGCAGGAATTAGTAATTGATGTTATGCTAGAAAAGACCTTGCCCAATGGTACCATAAAATTTGAGAAGTCCAACCCTTTCAAGAAAGGACCTAAGAAGCAAAATGACAAGTGTGTCGAGAAGCATGAATTTAAACTTGGGGATAAAGTTCTTGTCAATAACTCGCTTCTACGTTTCTGTCCTAGTAAGATATGGTCGAAATGGTCAAGGCCATATGAGATTATTTGAGTTTTATCCTACGGTGTGTTTGAGGTGAAGAAAGAAGGCCATGAGCCTTTCATGATAAATAGCCAAATAGTGAAACACTTTGAAGGAGTGGGGACTGAGCACTACTCTGTTGACATCACTTGAGCACATAAACCAGACCAAAGTTGAGCTAATGAACTTAAACAAGCGTTTCTTGGGAGGCAACCCAAGTTTCTTTGTTTTTTCCTTTTAATTTCTTTTTTTCCTTTTGATTTTGTGTTGGATTGCTGGTTTGATCTTTATCTCATTAATCTTGTTTAGGTTTGACCCTTTTTGAAGCTCAAATTAGAAGGAGAGTGAAGTCAGAAAGGCCTTGGAGGGTACGATTCAGAGTATGGCAAGCATGGTCCAGACTATTCATAGTTGGCATCTGATTCAGCACCATTTTCCACCACTGCAGTGAGTTCTTTTCTTTTATCCCTTCTCTTATTATAGATCTTTACATTGGGGATAATGTAAGTTCTAAGCTTGGGGGGTATTTTCATTATTTTCATTTTCATTTTCATTGTAGATCATTAGTTTCATGCATTCTCATGTCTCATATTGCATTACATCTTCTTATTGCATTTTCACACCATCATATTTCTCGACTTTTTGGTTGAACTTTGTGTCCCTCTCTTTTGAGGATTTTGAGATGGTATTGATTTGGAACCCAATTTGTTGATTCTTGTGGCAGGTAACAGGCATTATTTTAATTGATAATGGAGGTGATCTCTTGATAGTTGATAATTAGCATATGTTCTCTGAATTTGTGCTTTTCATTGATTTTTGAACCTCTAAATGTGAGTTTTGAGCCTGTATGGAATTTATGCACTATATGATTTTGCTCCCATTCTTTGTGTTGAGTGATAATTCCTCATTGATTTTGTGCTCTAGAACTTGATTTGAAACCATTTTGAAGCGAAATTTTTGTTTGCATGCTTGAATGTGATTAAGGCATCTTAGGTATTTTTATGGCCTTCTGAAATAATTGTCACACTTTCTTCCACTAGTTTCCCATTTTGAGCCTATTGCATAATTGTTTGTTGTTGATACCTATGATGATATATTGTCGGTAATCATTTAGAATATTAAATGGAGCAAATTATGTTTGAAAGTGGTGCTGGGAATCATATGTTTTTTAGCCTTCTCTTTCTCAAATGAAAAAAAAAAGAAAAAAATATAAAGGGAAATAAAAGCAAATAAAAGAAAATCATGAGATGAAACCTTGAAAAGAAGAGAAAAAGAAGAAGGAAAAGTAAGGAAGAAAATGCTTGGAAATGTGGAGTTATGCTCTTGTTTGAAAAATGCTTTTGCTCCATTTATGTTCTATTGGATTTCTTGTGCTTATTAAAAATTTTGTTAACCCCTTGTGCATACCTTCCTTTCTTTACCCTACCTAACATCATTCCCACGGCCCCATTACAACCCTTGAAAGACCTTTTGATTCTTGCATACATGCTGATTATTAGTAAAAATTTGGTTTCTTATCAAGCATATAGAAATGCTTTTTCTTTGAGGAAACTTGAGCGCATTGTCTTCACCCTTAAACACTTTGAGTGAAGTTAGTAGAGTGAACCTAATTTAGTGAGGAGCATGATTTCTGAGAATTTTAGCCTCTAATTGGACTTGATTTTGATTACCTCTCTAATTCTTGGTTTGCCTTTTCCTATTGCTTGGTTAGTTGTTTTCTCGGGTTCCTTATTTATTATGGTCTCTTGATCCCATTTCTTGGTTTGGCATTAGTTATTACTTAGGGACAATCAAAATCTTAAGCTTGGGGGGATTTGATGTGTCTGAAACAACATCATATTCTATTCTTGTTTTGCATGTATTTTTAAGCATTTTAGGCATTTTAGTTTCTCTTTTTATTTGTTTTTCATTTAGTTCGGATAACTGCAGTGTTTGTGGTGTTATTGTGCAGGATTGGTGCTAGATTGACTTAGAAATGGGTGGAAAGCTTACATGGTTGAAATTGGAGATTTACGGATAGCAAACAAGGGCAAAAGGCTCACTCTAGAGAGATCCATGGTTTGCCTGTGGAATTCCCCACGGCCATGGATCGAGCAGCAGCTTGAAGAAGCAAAAGAGAAACTCCAGAGAGTTCCACAGCCATGGAATTCAAGCTTAGGTAGAATTGTCCTGTGGCAGAGAGATCCACGGCTAGCTGTGGAATATTCCACAACTGTGGATCGCAGTATGAGATAATTTTTAAGTTTTATTTTTTACTTCTTTTGGGGCCTTTAGCTAGTTAAAACCCTAGGGGTATAAATAGATGTTCTGAATACAGTTTTGGGGACTAATTTCTGTTTGAAGGAGGCACGTTTGGAGGCTCTCGATCTTCATCTTTCTCCTCTCTTCTCTCTTTGCTACTGGTTTGGATGTTCTTTATATTGTTTTATTGTTTCTTCTTCTCCATGTCTGAGTAGTTTCTTTTGTTTCTAGGATTGGGCAATGCCCTTTGATACATTGATAATGATTAATTGATTTGATTTACCCTTTTTATTAATCTTGGATGTTCTTTGATTCAATCCTTATTGCGCTTCTTTATGTGAATTTGCTGGTCACATATTTGCATCTCATATATATCTAGGGACGTATTGAGAGGTGAACCTAGGTGTTGGAACCATAAGAATTGAACTTAAGATCTAAATCACGAGAGTAGGTTTAGCCTTTCGAGGATTTAATGAATTACCATAAAGCGTAATGGGTTCAATTTAAATTCAATTACCACGAGAGTAGGGATTGGTTTAATTAGGCACGGTTCTTGTCTCTTGAGAAAGAACATTAACTAATTTAGGGTGATTCACCTTCAATTGAATTTCAATTTTAATAAAAGGGTTGTCAATTAGGATTTGTCTTTTATCATTGTGGTTACCCCAAATCCTGGAAGCTTTCTTAAATTCAAAAACCTTTTTTAACAACTTACTATTTTTCTTCTCAATTTTGCACTCTGATATTTATTTATTTAATTGATTTATTACTACGTTCTTGTCAATCAACAATTATATTCTCTTTGTTTTATTTGATTGAATTAATTAATTAATTGGTATTCTTAGACACAGTCCTTGTGGATTCGGTCTTTTTATTACTTGATGACGAAACCGTACACTTGTGGATTTCACGCATCACTTTGTCACCTCAGGTTCCTTGGGCAGCTCAGCATCACCACTATCTTGATTATTCTCCACATCCATTGAGTTGTTTGTTGTTGGGATGTGTAATGACTTACCACTTCGTGTCACAATGACAGCCATATCCTTCAAATTCTCTTGTGCTATGTGTTAACCATGCGGTGCGGGTTGAGCTTGAGAAGGGAACTTACCTCGCTCATTCACACTCAAGGAGTTCGTCAATTTAGACACTTGACTCTTTAACTCCATGTTTTCTTCAATAAACTTCCGTAATCAAGAATTCAAACTTTTGGTTAATCTTACCCTGTGCCTCAATAAAAGCATGCAAAATGTCTTCTAAAGGACTCACAGAAGATGAAGGTGCATGATATGGTGTAGGGTATTGATGTGTGAAATCTGTAAGTGTAAGGTTTCATCGTCAAGTAATAAGAAGATCGAATCCACAGGGACTATGTCTAAGAATACCAATTAATTAATTAATTCAACTAAATTAAACAAAGGAGATAAAATTATTGAGAGATAAGAATGTAGTAACAAAGTAATTAAATAAATAAATATTAAAATACAAAATTGAGGACACAAATGGCAAGTTGTTAAGAAAGGTTTTCAAATGCAAGAAAGCTTCCAAGATTGGAGGTAACCACAATGATATAAAATAAATTCTAATTGACAACCCTTTTATTAAAATTGAAATTCAATTGAAGGTGAATTACCCTAAATTAATTAATGTTCTTTCTCAAGAGACAAGAACCGTGCCCAATTAAACCAATCTCTACTCTCGTGGTAATTGAATTTAAATTGAACCCATTATGCTTTATGGTAATTCATTAAATCCTCGAAATACTAAACCTACTCTCGTGATTTAGACCTTAAATTCAATTCTTATGGTTCCAACATCTAGGTTCACCTCTCAGTACGTCCCTAGATATCTATGAGATGCAAATATGTGGCCAGTAAATTCACATAAATAAGCACAATAAGGATTGAATCAAAGAACATCCAAGATTAATAAAAAGGGTAAACCAAATCAATTAATCATTATCAATGTATCAAAGGGCATTGCCCAATCCTAGAAACAAAAGAAACTAGTCAGACATGGAGAAGAAAAAATAAGAAAACAACATAAAGAACATCTAAACCCGTAGCAAAGAGAGAAGAAATGAGAAAGATGAAGATCGAGAGCCTCCAAACATGCCTCCTTCAAACAAAAATTAGTCCCCAAAACTGTATTCAGAACATCTATTTATACCCCTAGGGTTTTAACTGGCTAAAGGCCCCAAAAGAAATAAAAAATAAAACTTAAAAACTATCTCGTACTACGATCCACGGCTGTGGAACATTCCACGACTGGCCGTGGATCTCTCTACCATAGGACAATTCTGCCTAAGCTTGAATTCCACGACTGTGGAACATTCCACGGCCTGGCCGTGGAACTCTTTAGAGTTTCTCTTTTGCTTTTTCAAGCTGCTGCTCGATCTATGGCTGTGGGGAATTCTACAAGTAGGCTGTGGATCTCTCTGGAATAAGCTTTTTGCCCCTATTTGCTATCCGTAAAGCTCCAACTTCAACCACGTAAGCTTTCCACCCATTTCTAAGCTAATCTAGCACTAATCCTGCACAACAACACCACAAACACCGTAGTTATCTAAACTAAATGAAAAACAAATAAAAAGAGAAACTAAAATGCCTAAAAATGCATGCAAAACAAGAATAAAATATGATGTTGTTTCACACACATTAGGTATGATCTAGGGGGTTATGCAGGCGGCTGGTTATCAGACTTCCAGCTAAAATTGGGATGATTACGCTACGTCAGATTATATGTATAAAAAAAAGGTGTAAAAGGCTTCATGTACATACCTAAAGCATTGCATTGTTCCTCATACATCCCTCTCATCTTAGTAAATGAGGGACACTCTTAAGCGAGGTGATTTACCCCGCCACACACGAAACATAGTTTAAAAGACTATGCATGATTAGCCGCATGTGTTGGCTTTAAGTTCTTAATCTTTAACACCTCTAGCTCTCTAGTGAGCATCTCAACCTTAGCCTTTAGGTTATCCTCTTCCCTGAGATGGTAAATTTCACCACCATTTAGATTTCCTGCAAGTCGTGACCTATTTGTCCTCTCAGTAACACTAGGTCCAATCCAAGTGTGAGCTTTTTCAGTAAGCTCATTAAGGAATTCTATGATCTTATCAAGATCTTTCTATAAGAAGTCACCATTACATATCATCTCCACAAATTGACGCTCTCCAAGTGTAAGTCCCTCATAAAAATAACTCACTAAGCGTCAATTCTTATACCCATGGTGAGGACACATACTCAACAATTCCTTAAATCTCTCCCAAGACTAATACAAAGTCTCACGTCCTTTTGTGCAAAGGTTGAGATTTGACTTTTTAAAGCATTAGTTTTATGTTGGGGAAAATGTTTATTAAAGAAGGCCTGAGTCATCTAATTCCATGACCCATAGATCGTGGTCTCAATGAGTATAGCCAACTCTTAGCTCTATCCTTCAAAGAGAAAGGAAAGAACTTAAGTCTCACAATGTCATTGGTAATATTCCAATACTAGTATCCCGATATATCTGGCATATACAAGGATATCCAGCACTAGCTATGTTACTATTAACTAAAGACATTAAACTAAACCGTAACATTTATATAAATAAATCATTATGGAGAGCCACATTATCCAACCGTTATATATATACATCACTACCTCAAAAGGGCATATTGTCATGCATAGCTTTAAACAACTAAACAAATATAAAATACATACAAGCTTAACTTAAAAGAGCATTTATACTATGCGTCTTCTGTGACACCCGGGGCCGACGAGGGTGGGGAGTGGTCACCGGTGCTTAAAGATGAAGTATGGACAAGGAGCGGCTCCTAGCAGGCTTCTAGGTGGAGGGACACATGAATGAACTGAATACACACTGGAATAAGAGGGATCCAGAGACTGTGCAGGTATGGGACTGCATAGTTGAGGATGGCTTAAAGGAATTGATGAGTACCACCCATATCAACAAGTTGCATCTTCTTTTCGAGAGCCAATAACATAAGTACTCCATAGTTAAGCGTGCTTGACTTGGAGCACTTATGGGATGGGTGACCTCTTGGGAAGTTTCCTAGGATGCGTGCGAGTGAGAACAAAGCACGCTAAAAAGACTCGTGTTAGTTTATGGGGACACTCATCGATCCTGCTGGCAGTCTTGAGACGTTACAAATAGTATCTGAGACGGGACCTCTCCCAATACAGTGTGGTTCGGGGACGAACCATGCATAAGCTGGTGGGCATGTGACATTCGAGGCTAACGAGGGCGGGGAGTGGTCATCGGTGCTAAAAGATGAAGCATGATAAAGGAGCAGCTCCTAGAAGGCTTCTAGGCAGAGGGACACATGAATGAACTAAATACACACAGGAATGAGAGGGATCCAGAGACTGTGTAGGTATGGGATTGCATAGTTGAGGATGGCTTAAAGGAATTGATAAGCACCACCCATATCAACAAGATGCATCTTCTTTTCAGGAGCCAAGAACATAAGTACTCTATAGTTAAGCGTGCTTGACTTGGAGCACTTGTGGAATGGGTGACCTCTTGGGAAATTTCCTAGGATGCGTGTGAGTGAGGACAAAGCACGCTAAAAAGACCCGTGTTGGTTTGTTGGGACACTCATCGATTCTGCAAGCAGTCTCGAGATGTTACATCTTCAAACGACTTCCTCTTTCCTTTTGATACGGTTCCACCTGGATTTACATGGAAACATAAACAGGGTAAGAAATCACAATTTCTCAGTATAAGCATTCCAAGATCAGAGTTTAAACATTCACAATGAATAAACCATACAATAAACATAAGATTATGCTTGCAACAGATAAACGAGCCACTACTGAACACTATCATAATATACATACACTATATGTAACATTCATAAGGCAAGCTAAAACCTTAACTCATATATTAATAACGATCAATGATATCAAACAACTGCTTATACAATCATAAATATCATTTATTAAGGTAACTGCCCATACAATTACCATGCAAATGTAATACTTGTTATGTTGTATGTTTATACCTAACATGTCCTAAGACAATGGTTATGCAATGAGGTAAAATAGTATTGGTGCAATGTCATGAAACTCAACTATTCCCAAGAACTCCGTTCCTTGTATTTTTCTGAGTAGTATGGTTTCGACCATTTACACTACCTGACAATGAATGGACTATTCTATCTCTCAATAATAAGTGTATTATTACTATCTCATATACCATTCATAGATACGTAGGAATAGCAAGTGTGTGAGAAAAAATGTTAAGTGATATTTAACACACATTCAACACCACATCGAGTACTCTCCTACACGAGTTCATAACTAATGCCCTTAAACGTGTCTATCCTCCTCCATAAGGTTTTCCAACTATCAATTTAAGAATACTCACATACTCACTCTATGTGCCATCCCCATCACATATCAGCATCACAAGTGATAATAAAATCAATCTCATATGGATCAAAAGTCTAGGTGTTAACCTATGGCATTCCCAAACCATTAGTTGCCTAAGGTTTCACACTTTCCTCACATATACTAGGTAGTAATTTCCTCCTTGAAATACACTCATTAATGCCTCAACACACTTTAAAAGGCATAAAAGAGTGATCCTAACCCTTTGGAAACCTCAAAACATCAAGAACATAATTCTTGGAAAATCCTGGAGCTCACGTTGCGGCACGACCTTGACACACCACGGCACTTTACTCTCGATTTTTTGTATGATGTACCTCACGCCTCGGCGTGGCATCCTCATGTCGCGGCGCAAGAAGTAGAATCATCCTCACGCCTCAGCTTGGCCTTCTCACGTCCAGACACGCATAGCAGAAAAAGGTTTCTACGGACTTTCACTGAAATGTGCACTATTCCATTGGAACAAGTCACAGATTTTGGCCACTCCAATTCAGTTTCTAGGTGATTCCAATTCAGTTTCTAGGTGATTTAAGGTTCCTAACTAGTTCACAAACAAATAGGAATCAATAAATACCAACTCAAACCACCAAATTGGAACCAATGACAAAATCACTCATCCATGACCTAACTTGTCACTTTTAGCATCAAAGGTCCAAATGACAAATTTCACGTTTCTAACTCAAACTCATTCCATGAACAAGTTATAAACAACCTATGAAACTCATTCAAGCAAGAAAAACACTCCAAATAACTCTAAAATCCAAAATGACCTATTATGCATCTCATATACATAAATGGTGAAAATGGACTAAAGAAGCTACAAGAACACAAGAAAACCCCTACCTCTTGTATAAAAAATGATGAAGATGATGAAGGCTTGACTTTCCTCTTCCTTTTCCTTTCCTCCTCTTCCTCCTTCTTTGCTTGGTTATCCTTTTCCTCTCCTTTGGCAGCTACAACCGTGAGAGAAGATGGGAGAAAAGAGTGAAAATGAGATAAAAATATCTCATCTCAAGCCTTAAAATATCAAGGCTGCAGCACATGGTCGTGAGTGACTTTGGTCACTTGAGTGACCATGTGGTAATTCTTGATCTGCTAAGAACACTTAGATTTCACTAAATTCAGTTTTCTAACTTCCAACAAGATTCAAATAAATCCTATGATTCATCAAAAATCTTGTTTCACCCTTTCCATTTTTTCTATATCTGCTGGTAGTCAATCTGACATTAAAACACACACCCAGTATGCTTAAAAATGCCAAACTAACTTTGATAAATCTCAAATTTTTACTACACCATCTCCAACACATTTGTGACCTAGAAACAAACTCTTCACATTTATTTCTATTAACTAAGCAATTTGAGCTAATTTAGGAGCTAACAACAGCCATTTCTCACCAATAGTGTTACAACAAAGTGACCAAACGCGCTCAGAAAGCCACAAAATTAAACTGGCATGTTAGGCAAGTATTAGGCTACCTCTGTAACCATTTACAAGTCTAACATGTATGGTTAATAATGTATGGTTAATAAAACACAAAACATTTTTATTAAAAAAAATGTGTCCTTATAAAATAGTTGATCTTTCTAGAGTTTGAAGTTCTAACTCATACAACGTCTCTATTATTTCTTAAAAGAAAATATTTTTATAAAATATTTTAGACATTATTCTATATGGATATCTTTCTTTATGAAAATATCTTTAATTAAAAATATGTGTATTTTTTGTTTATGAAAAATATGCTCTTCTAAATTACTAAAATTTTAAAAAGATTTATAAAAAATTTAAACAACTTTATTCTTAGAATTTAGCATTATGTACACAACCCTATTTCATAGCGTTTTAAACTTCCATGCTTTATGATGAATATTTAAAAATTCATATTTTTACAGTTCAAAATCTTGGATTTTCGTTCTCTTTTAATCTCTTTGATTGAGTTTTGTTCTCAAGTTTTGTTATATTTTTAATATTTTAAATTATGTTCGTATTACGTGTTTTATATGTTGTTGATAGGTGTAACAACCTGAAAATTGTTTATTTTATCATTAATCGTCATTTTATAATATTTATAATTTTTAGAAATTTTTGTGGATTTTTCAGAAATACTGAATATTTTAATATATTTCTCATTTTGCATGCGCACTAAGCAGAGTCAGTCAAACGCTTCGAAAAATTGTTTGTTTTGTGATGAATAGTCATTTTTCAATATTTGTGAATTTTTGTGGATTTTTCTGAAAACGTCGAATATTTTAGTATATTCTTCATTTTACGTGCCCACTGAGCGGAGCCGGGATAACGAAATGTTTTCCCTGAGACTGGTAAACCTTGAACTGTCAACATGTCGAGGAGAGATCTTACTAAACCCGAGATCGGGCATAGTTTACGAGGTTTGCATTTTTTAAGATTTTATCTGATAAATAAAATCATTGTATCATAAAATTATCCTATGAATAGTAAAATATTATTTTCAGCAACTGTAACTTTTTTTTCACTGGGAAAATAATTCTAACAGTGTAATTAATCATCTGTCAAGTGTATTTAATTAAGGAGACAAGCTTACTATGCACTTTATTGAGAAATGTGCAAAGCTTCTCAAGGAAGTTTCAAGGAAGCTTCTTGGAAATTTCCTCCAAGCTTCCCAAGGAAGCTAACCAATTTTCACTCTCTCTCCTAGCTCATGGTCTTGAAGACCTTGTGGGGGGGGAATTTGTGCTTTAATTCATTTAATTAAAGCTATACAAGTTTTCAAAATTTAAAAGCTATCACTTTAATTTTTCTATTCACTTTCTCTCTCTACCTTCTTCTTCTTCCTTTGAAATTTTTCTCTCTTCCTTCTCTCTAGAGCCATTCGGCCAGCAGCTCTTCCTCCCCTCATCCATCACAAAATTTTTGTCCAGCCCCATTTTCTTAATCCTCTCCATCTCCTAAACACTTTTCTAGTTGGTGACCATCTCCTGAACAATTTTTGGGTAAGTTCTTGATTCTTCACTTCCTTTGTCTCATTTTCGTTTCTATGGTCTTCTTGGTGACCATCCATGCTTTATTTTTCAAGCATTGGTGCTATTTTAATGAGATTGAAATTTTAGGGTTCTTGGAGGTACCAAATCTGAAAATTACAAGGTGATTCTAGGAGGCTTCTCTTGTTTTCTTCACTTTGGTAAGAGGAAGACACTCTTCCTCAACCTCTTTTAGCATTTAGAGACCTTGTTTGTGATTGATTGTGAGAAAACCCTATTGAGGGTTATTCTTTGTTTGCTTGATTGGCATGATTATGTGTTGTATTCAATTTGTTTAAGTTGTTTGTTTGATTAGTTGTGTATATTGATATATTTGAATGGATTGGATGGCATGAAATGGAAGAAAATGATGTTCGATTTTATCTTGGGGGGCCACGGTTTTGGGGGCCCAAATTTAGGGTTCTTTGTGAACAATTATAACAATTGGAATTCATAATTAATCAAGTGTATATTAGGTAATCAATGGAATGAAAAATTTGGGAACTTAATCCCTAGGGAGGCCACGGCCTCTAGGGCCTTTTTGGGGCTTAATTATGCAACTTTGGTAAACTTGGAACCTATATAATCAAGAGATTAAATCATGGATAATAGGATAGGAAATTAGCAAATTGGAAGAATTGGATATGTTTTGAGATTCATAAATTTTAAAGAACCAAGAATGGAATTTTTCATAAGACTTAGGGCAATTTTAATTAGGGCAAGAACAAGAGAGTGTGAGACTTTGAGATCTTAGAATAACCTTCTAGGTGTATAAGAATAAATTACCTCAGAAAATTTAATTAATTATGAGAATTCAATTAGAGACGAACCTTGTAAGAAATACTAACTTTAAGTAAGAATTCATAATAGACCTTAAAAATGTATTAATTTATTTAATTTCAATATTATGATATTGTGGGTCCATGTGAGTGACCAATAATTGTGTTGAATTCTTACTTTGGCCAATTGTGGCATATTGTGGAATTGTATGTAATGATGATCATACATGATTATGCATAGAGTCTTTATGCATAGTGAAAGTCTTTTGGACTGTTGTTAAGGCCAAGTTGCCTAGGAGATTGAACACACCTTAGTGCGGGTGCGAGTAGACTAGTGTGGGTCATATTGTTGACCATGGGGGCATTGGGGTGCGGGTACCTCGCAATGGACAGTTGGTAGCTCTTCTGTCTGTGGGGCAGACCGATGCAAACGCACCGACAATCCTGACCGGGCACTGTCCTATATCGTGATCTAGTGTAGACTGTCTGTACAATGCCATGATGTGCACGTGGATAAACTGATGAATTATAGCACTTTGGCCGTGGCAGCCGAGTTGCAGACATGCTTCCTAATCTTTCTCTCTGACCGTTTGTGTCTAGCTCCATGGAGTAGGATTTTGACTTTGTATGCATGTGCATAGTGAGTCCATGTATTATCTGGTATTTATTATTGTTATAATTGGAACTGCTGTATTACTGATATATGTAATTGTCTGGAACTGCTTGGTTGATTATTACTGCCACTTAATGTTTATTATTATTATTGCTGTAAAAAATGATATGTGGGCACTTTGCGCCGTTTTGTTTCTTACTGCTATAACTGGTAATGATGGTAGGATGTCTTACCTCTTTCCTGTATTTTTGTTATTTTCTATCTGTATATTGTGTCCCATCAAAGACGACGGCAAAGAAGTTGGAGCTCCCAATTTCCCCGGCTTCTCGTCTGATTACGATTAGTATCTACTGTGGAGCATGGAGGCATGCATGCGTGGATTTCTGGGTGATGTGCATCTGACCTTCCTTGAAGGGCCAGAATGCTGGCACATTAACCTAAAGGTCAGATGTGTCGATCTCTTTGGCCTGGAGGCGTCATGAGCCGCCGATCTTTACCTGCTGCATCAGCCTGCGTTTGGAGTTTTATCTGCCCATTCTGGAGAGATGGGGTCACCGCTTCTACACCCCGCAGGAGGACTCTTTGATTCCACTGCTCCGGCTCCGGCTCGTGGGTTTGTGGCTCCTATGGAGGTTTCCTCAGATGAGGAAGACCCTGAGGGTGACCTCACGGAGGATCCTAAAAAGGATCCTGATACGATTCCTCCTTATCTGAGGGACTGATATTGCTGGTAGCTGCTGATGGTTGCCAGTGCTTTTATTTTGGGGGTCTGATGTCTTTTGTAGTGGGCAGTATATTTCTAATATCTTAGGGATGTATATGTATGATCCTTTGGGGCAGTTGTAATTTTGCTTTTTGGTATACCAGGCTTTGTAACCAAACAGATTTGATATAAGTATATATACATATATGAATATGCAATGTTTGATCCAATGTATGCTTTACTTCTGTCTCGCTCTTTTATTGTCATTTACGGTAATCATCGTTATTATGCCTTATCACTAAATTTTATTAATTATAATAAAAAAATATTCACCAATTTAATTACATAACTATAATCAAGTAAATTTATATTATATTATGGAGAACCGCGTCTTAACTTATAGAATTCTATTTCTGTATTGTAATTGACAATGTGACGTTCCCTCCCAAAAAGGGGCGTTAAATTAATAGTATCAGAGCCAGGACCTCTCCCAGTACGGTGTGGTTCGGGGACGAACCAACCAGAAGTTGGTGGGCTTGTGGTGTCCCAGGGCCGACGAGGGCAGGGAGTGATTACCGGTGCAATGAAGCATGGACAAGGAGCGACTCCTAGCAGGCTTCTAGGTGGAGGGTCTGCATGAATGAACTGAATACGCACCGAAATGAGAGGGATTTAGTGACTATGCAGGTATGGGACTGCATAGTTGAGGATGGCTTAAAGGAATTGATTTGGCATAACCATATCAACAAGTTGCAACTTCTTTTCGGGAGCCTAGAACATAAGAACTCTATGGTTAAGCGTGCTTGACCTGGAGCAATTGTGGATGGGTGACCTCCTGGGAAGTTTCCTAGGATGCGTGTGAGTGAGGATAAAGCACGCTGAAAAGACTCGTATTGGTTTGTGGAGACACTCATCAATCCTGCAGGCAGTCTTGAGTCATTACATTAATGGTATCAGAGCCAAGTTTCGATCTTGGTACCTGTGGGTTATGGGCCCACAAGGTTCCAAAAAGGCGGTAGTAACAGCTCTAACCGCTTCCAGAAGAAGCCTTATTCCCGACTAACGGGAAATCAGCAACAAACTATGGGTGGAAGCTCTGGCGGAGGTTTTATTGGGAACCGGACTGGCCAGAACATGGCGTATCCTTCGAAATGTCTAAAATGTGGGAAAGATCATCTCACAAGGGACTACACCAAAAAGGGGATCATCTGCTTTAGATGTGGTAAACCTGGCCACGTGTCTTGAGATTACAATCAAGCGAAGGTTGAACCTTCGATCAATGCTGCAAGAGCCAAGAAACCACAAGTTGGAGGGCGAGTTTACACCATAGGCGAACCTGAAGCCTCCGAATTCGAAGATTTGATTCAAGGGGAAGACACCATAGAAGGTAATCTTTTAACTGTACTGTATGACTCTGAGGCAACCCATTCTTTCATATCGTATGACTGTGTGCAAAGATTTGGTCTATCTGTGTCGTCCTTACCTTTTGACTTAACTGTTTCTACCCCTATAGATAAATCAGTAGTTACTACCAAAGTCTGTCTAAATTGTCCATTGATTGTTGAAGGTTAAACCTTTTCTGTCGATCTGATCTGTTTACCCCTTTCCCAATTGGATATAATCTTAGGGATGGACTGGTTGTCTTCCAACCATGTTCTATTAGACTGTTCCAGAAAAATCATAGTTTTTCCCATAGATGAGGATTCTAGATTTCTGACGGCCAACCAAGTTCAAGCTCTCTTGAAAGAAGGAGCTCACAGATACATGCTACTATCTTCTTTGAAAGTTGAGAGCGAGGTTAATGTGAACACAATTCCAGTGGTGAATGAGTTTTCTGAAGTCTTTCCTGAGGATGTACCTGGTTTACCACCGGCACGAGAAATAGAGTTTGCTATTGACCTTGTACCGGGAGTTGGTCCCGTGTCTACAGCACCTTATAGGATGGCACCGACAGAGTTAGCTGAGCTCAAGAAACAGCTAGAGGAGCTTTTGGAAAAGCAATTTGTCAGACCGAGTGTGTCACCATGGGGAGCACAAGTACTGTTAGTTCGCAAGAAGGATGGTTCATCAAGATTATGTGTGGACTACCGGCAGCTGAACAAAGTGACAATCAAGAACAAATATCCACTCCCAAGAATTGATGACTTAATGGACCAACTGAAGGGAGCAGCGGTGTTTTCAAAGATCGACTTGCGATCTGGGTATCATCAGATATGAGTAAAGACGAAGGATATACCCAAGATTGCTTTTCGTACCCGATACGGTCATTACGAGTACCTTGTGATGCCGTTTGGCGTGACGAATGCACCAGCTATCTTTATGGACTACATGAACTGAATCTTTCGTCCTTACTTGGATAGATTCGTTGTGGTATTTATTGATGACATTCTGGTAAACTCTCAAAATCAGGAGGACTATGCTGAACACCTCAGTATAGTTCTTCAAATTCTGAAGGAGAAGGAACTGTATGCCAAACTGTCAAAATGTGAATTTTGGCTAGAAGAAGTTAAGTTTTTGGGACACGTAATCTCAAAGGAAGGGATTACGGTGGATCCATCGAAAGTGGAGGCAATGCTACAATGGGAAAGGCCTAAGTCCGTGACGAAAATTTGTAGCTTCGTGGGATTGGCAGGATATTACCAGAGGTTCATTGAGGGATTCTCCAAGATTGCAGGACCACTTACTCAACTCACGAGGAAGAACCAAGCTTTTGAGTGGACCGACAGCTGTGAACAGAGTTTCCAAGAATTGAAGAATCGGCTAACTACCTCGCCAGTGTTAGTGCTACCCGATCCGAATGAATAGTTTAAGGTGTACTGTGACGCTTCATGCCAAGGACTAGGATCTATACTTATGCAACTTGGAAGAGTAGTGACTTATGCTTCGAGGCAATTGCGAGTGCACGAGAAGAACTACCCGACGCACGACTTGGAGTTAGTGGCTGTGATTTTCGCTCTAAAGATATGGGGGCATTTTCTCTACGGAGCGACGTTTAATATCTTCAGTGATCACAAGAGTCTGAAATATCTATATGATCAAAAGGAGCTAAACATGAGGCAACAAAGGTGGCTGGAGTTCTTGAAGGATTATGATTTCCAACTTCTGTATCACCCCAGCAAGACAAATGTTGTGGCAGATGCCCTGAGCAAGAAGATGATCAGTGTGTCTGCCCAGATAATCAAGGAAAAGGATATACTAGAGCAGTTCAGAGATGTATGGTCTTTTGTGGAGTTAGAACCAGGGAAGATCTGCATGAATATGGTTACCATCTCAAGCGAGCTGATGGATGACATACGGGAAAAGCAGAAGGTTAACAAGTTTTTATAAGAAGTGAGGGAGCAAATGAAGCAAGGCAATGAAACAGCATTTATGGAAGGAACAGATGGAATTCTGAGATTTCGAGGTAGGGTCTGTATTCCCCGTGACTAAAAGCTTAGAGAGTATATCATCAACCATGCTCACACAAGCCAGCTGAGTATGCATCCGGTCATAACAAAAATATATCAAGACTTGAAGAAGTTAATCTGGTGGCATGGAATGAAGAGTGTGTTGGTGTATGCCCTAGAGGTCAATACATTTTCTGTATTTACATACATTCTATTATGCTATTTTATATATGAGGCATTTCATTTATTGTGTTCTTTTTTGATAAACATAATAAAGTCCTTAGAATAGTAAGTTTGATGCCATAGGACATCAAGTGGATGACTTGATCGTGAGATCCTTTTGGTTACAACACTATTCTTAAATGTCCCTAGTCAAGTATTATTGTTAATTAGGACAACAATAATACATTGAAACTAGTATGTGCCGAGACTGATGACTACATCTCACGGGTCATGGATATGAGATATCAAGTCTTCACATGGGTACATATTAGAGTAATGATGCACTGGACTGACCCACCATGAGAACGCTACATGGATCGTTACGTGAGTGTCATAAGCGATTCTCATAGTGACAATGGTGTTTGTGGTCCTTTGACCTGAAATCACTATGATTCTTACATGAGGAATTGTGTGTTTTAATGCCATCAAATGTCATCTGTAACAAGGTGATTATAAAGTTGGTTATTGGACATACCGCGAATCATACAGAGGGATGTGAGTGACCTAGACGGGATTTGTCACTCCTACATAACAGGAGCGATATCTTCGGGCCCCCTGATTGAGTGAGACTACGAAATGCATGGCCATGCTCAAATGAGTCAATATGAGATATTGATCTCATTTGTTGTTACAAAGTCTACTCGAATATTAGGAAATGAATGATTGGACTATACAAGGGTGACGTATTCCATGCCTTGTGTTTAATCTAGATATCTTGACAAAGGGACTAAACAACATGGAAACATTGGTCACAGAAAGGTTATGTCAAATCACTGACATTCTTATTACTTGGGTAGCAGCGATGTGTTGCTAGATACCGCTCACTGCTTGTAATATTAAAATGGGATTTTAATATTACTGCCAATGTAATAAGAACCTGCAGGGTCACACACATAGAGCAGACTAAAATTAGAGCAATGGATCCAAGTTAGACTCGGATTCAAATATGGGCCAGACTCATAACAGATGGGTCTAGGGTTGCACAGCTTACCTTGCTGCTGCTCACACTCACTTAATGTAACACCCCAAATTTTTAGACTATGTTGCAAGAACTGACAGAATTACAATACTTTGTGTTTTCTGTGCATTATAAAAATAATTTGATTATTCTGATACTATTTGTGATTATTTTGTGTGATTTACTCCTGGTCAAGAAAATAATAATTTTTGGGCCGGGGAAATTCTTGTTTGATTATTTAGAGACGGGGGATCTTACTTAACCCGAATCTGAGTGACACAGAAAAGAATCTATTAATTTTTAGAATTTATCTGTAAAATAATTCTATTTTACTGATAAATATATGTTGCTTGATGCATAGCTATTATTGCTATGACTTATTTTGACCCGGTATAGTTTAATTTGCCATTATACTCAACCGACCAAAATTATAGAAATCCCAATTCAACCAAAATTCTTGGGATAGGATCCCAACCCGACAGAAGTTCCTCAAGATTTCCTCTAACTGTTTTCATTTCAAGTCTATTTCCGACAAGTCTATTTCGACAATCCAAGATTTTTGAAGGTCTTGACATCGACAGAATTTGGACAAGATCCAAACACTTGAAGAAATTTTCCTAACATTTTGATCCCGTCGGATTTAATTACTGAATGCAAGCGTAAGTTAAATAGTGAGTTGAATCCGACACCTTCAGAGCATTTCCCGACAACATCAATCGGCAGTTGGACAGAACCCAAAATACCTCAAGATTTGGATGGCGATTCTCAATTCTTGAATCAGAAATCAAAGATTTTGGCTGTTATGGCTGCCTCTTCCGACAAAGACCATCTATTCCGACCAAGACCATCTTTCCGACAGAAGACCATCTATTCAAAATATGGGAGAAGTCCTCAGGTTCGACAAAGCGATAGACGTTCTGTTAGCAAAGAATCAGTTAAGAACAATATGGTTCTCCTTTTCCCTAAATCTTGTTGGACGATTTTACAAATCAAAAAGAAGATGTTTATATTCATCGAAATATACCTTTTAAAACAATACCAAAATCCGTCGAAATAGGATCTTTTAAGACAATGTCATATCCATCGAATTTGGACTTCTATCCAAATACGTCGAATTTAATCTTCTTACTAGTTGGTACCATGTTAAAATCCGTCGAATTGGATCTTTTGATTTTTAGGTACCAAGTTAAAATTCGTCGAGTGAGGATGCTCATGTCTGTTGAGTTAGAATGTCAATTTCCGTCGAGTGGGGATACTAATGTCCGTCGAATTTGAATGATAATATTCGTCGAGTTATGGTGCTAATGACCGTCGAGTAAGAATTCCTGATTTCAGTAGAAAAACTTCTCTAATGTCAAAATCCGTCGAATTTGATCTTCTGACCATATAATATTTCATCGATTCGACAATTGGAAGATTTCTCTAACGTCAACACCTGTCCGACAAATTAGGATATTTGTTGACCTTTTCAAGTTCATTCGACAGCCTTTCATTTTCGTTTGACAGAATCACCATTCGACAGAGTTCTCATCTGACAACACTTGATTTTAACCATTCTTGGGGAAACGATGTTCTCCCATCTTACCGAATTTTGTTATGTCGTTGTTCGTCAAAAATTTCCTTGGAAACTCACGTTCATGCAGCAATTTGGAGGGGTTCTACGTCGGCCACGTAGCAACTTGAAGGAGGTTCTACAAGGTTCTTGAACAATCCAATAACCTTGAAAGTCAAATGAATGACATCACCACGTGCATTGAGAATAAGATATTTTACTTCATGTAAATCCTAAACTTTATTTAAGCTTATCCCACAAGCAACCGCCTCATAATTTTACTCTCATAAAATTACATTTTCTCTCACATCAAAAAGTATTCATCTTTTTCTCTCAGAAATCCTACGAACCTGAGCATCATTTTCTTCTTTCTCTCTTCTTTGGTTCGGCCAGGTATCCTACGAACACTATCCATCACCTGTAATTTTCATTCTCACCACTTCATAAAGCCAAACACCATTCTAAACACTTTCATTTAGAAAGTTTTCACAAAATCCCACTCTAAGTGCTTCAAAATCCAATTTCTATCTTACTTCCTTGGAGGAATTGTTGTGGCTTGTACGAAAACAAGGAGAAGAAGAAGAGCTTAAAAAGCTTGAATCATCTATTTTCTATCTTGTTCTTCAAAAGCTCAAGTTTGAAGCCTTGAAGAAGCTCTTGGTGGAGGGAGTTTGCTTGAAGGAGACATACAAGGAGCTTTGGAGGTTCTTCAAGAGGTAAGAGGGAGATTTAACCTCACCAACCAAGTTTTGGTGGTGTGGAGATGGTTGTGTCGGTGAAAAACCCCTAAGGGTTTATTCACTTATTGTTTAATTACTTCTTTAGTTGTGATTGTGTTGTTGGTGATTTTATGTTTGTGATTGTGGTGTTTATGGCTTTGAAATTATGATTGCATATGTGATAATATGTTTATTGTTTTGATAAATCTTTGGTATGTATGAAACTGAATGCATGTAAGTGTATGTGTAAATTACAATGTGAATAATATGATGGATTAAACTGAGAATTTAGAATTTGAAAGAAAAGGAATTGAATTTGGAAGAGTCGAATACAGCAAGATGAAATGATTTTGGAGAAACAATACAGATTATGATTTTATAGGAGCAATATTGTAATTTTGTGTTTAATGGGGACATGTTGTAATTATTGATTTTTGAATGGTTATATTGTAAATATGATTTTTATAAGGGACTGTTTAGTAAATATGGTTTTTGAGGGACTATTTCATAAATATAATTTGTATGAGAAACTATTTCGTAAATGTGATTTTATGAAGGACTATTTCGTCAATAGGATTTTTATGAGGGACTATGTTGTAAATTATGAATTTTATGAAAGATTATTTCGTAAAAAGGAATTTTATGAAAAACTATTTTGTAAATATGAATTTTTGAGGGACTATGTTGTAAATATGAATTTTATGAGGGATGATTTTCGTAAAATATGAATTTTTCAAGGGACTATTTCGTAAGTGTGACTTTTATGAGGGATTGTTATGAAAATATTATTTGGATGAGGATTATAATGCAAATATTATGTTTTGAGGAGTTATTATGCAAATATGAAAAATGAAGTTGAGTTTTGGTGTTAGCGAGGAAACTAGTATTCTTGATTTAAAACGTGTGAAGAGTATTTTACGTGATTGAGAAATGATGAAAAATTGATACGTGATTTGAGAAAATGCGAAAAATATGATTTCGCGATGAAATTACAAGTAATAATATTGTTGGGCCTATATGAGGACCCGAATATGAGATAAAGAAAATTGAATTAAGAAGATGAGAGAATGAATTGAACGAGAAAGGTGCATTTGAATGTGCATTGAAAAAGTCCGATTTGAATAAGATTGATTGTCGAAAGAAGGAAAGAACACACCTCCTGAGTGGGTGCGATGTGCGTAGTGTAGGTCACTCGTTGACCTTGGGGGCATCGGGGTGCGGGTTGCCTACAATGGACAGAGAATAAAGCTTCTGTACCATAGGTTAGACCGATGCAACACACCGATGATCCGGACCGAGACACTATCCATAATCGAGATCGATAAAGACTGTGATGCATATGCTAGATGTGCAAATGCTAGATGTGCAAATGCTAAATGAGCAAAGAGAATGAGCACGTGGTCTGAGGCATGTAGTGCAGACAGATTCTTTTCAATCACTCTTTCCGACTTGAGTTTTAGCTCCATGGAGTAGGAAAATTGAGTCTAGGTACATGAGTCTAGATGCATATACAGAGATACTGAGGGTATTTTCATAATTATTGATTTTGATAACTGAATTATTGAATAAGTGAATATTGATAAGGACATGGACGTAATTATGAATTATGATGATAAATGATATGTGTTAGATAAATGATGTTGGTGGCATAATTGTAATTATGTATGATGTGTTGATATGAGATATGATGTGTGTTAGATAAATGATATTGATGATATAATTGTAATTATGTATGATGTATGGTATGAGAATTTGTATATGTTTATCTTCATTGCTACCATACTGGTATTGGCGTAGGTGATCTCACCTCTTTGTCCGTCTATTTACGTATTGTATTTATAATTGTAAAGAGATTGAGCAAGACGTTGAGTGAGAAGCAAGGAAGATCAGATTTTCGAGAAGGAAGTTGAGTTCTAAAGAGATGGAGATCTTTGAGTTTTCGTAAGGTTTATGGGAACCGAGGCATAGTGCGTCGAGCTTCTTTGGAAAATGTATTTCTCACATAAATAGTAATAGGGAGCTTACTACCATACTCTGGTATGGTTAGTATTGTATATTTTGTGTCAAGTTGGATTCCTCCCTGTTGAGGAGTCTGAGGAGGACCCGTTTGAGGGTTCTGCATGTTTAGAGTTACTTAGGCATTATGTAATTTAATTAATGTATAAATATTTTTTTTGAGTCCAATTTGTAAATATTAAAGTGTGACAGTACTACGACTTATGTATATATAATGTAAAATTATATTGTAATGATGCTGTAATGTTTTAATTTCCGCTAAGTTTATCTTACTACCACCAAGAAATTTTACAACTCGTATTTATATTACAAGCACGTTTACTAACGAAGGGGTAATATGATAATTGAGTAACACGAAGTGTGACGCCCTAAGGAGGTGTTACATTAGGTGGTATCGAGCCCAAGTTAGAGTCTTTTGGGTTTGTGGGTAGGTTTGTCTTGTTTGTGTTGTGTAAATCTCGACACTTGAATACGAGAGATATGTTTTGGTTTAGAAAGGAGACGAAGTTGTGTGAAATAATTACATTTAGTTCGACGTGTTTTTGATTTTATTTATCTTTGAAGGAAGATAATGGAACGTAGCGAACATGAGCATGTGGAGGCGAGACGTGATGAAGATCGTATAGTCGCAGCTAGAAGTGTGATGCAAAAGATTATTGAAGTAGCAGTACAACAGAGACGGATGATCACTCAAAGCTTCGCAGGTGTTTACAAATTGAAGCCAACGAGGAACTGATAATCGAACTTCATAGCTTACTAGAATTGGAGCAGCTATCGATGCGAGAAGCGTAATTTGGAATCTTCGATAATCCAAGATGGAAGGAAGCGTAAAGTCGATCGTGTTCAGCAAAAGTCGTATGCACGACCATTGGGGAAGCAACAACGAACAAAGAGGGGAGTACTAGTGGCAACGATTTTGGTCAGACTGTGGCATCATCACTGAAATGTTTCAAGTGTGGAAAAAATCATCTCACCAAAGATTGTCAGCATAAAAAGGTTATTTGTTATCAATGTGGGAAGCCTGGACATTTCTCCAGAGGTTGTGATCAATTGAAGATGGAACTTTCCATCGTGATACACGTATTTCAAAATCTCAAGAAGAAGAAGAAGAAGAAAAAGCTAGGTGCGAGAGAGTGTAGTGAGACCATTCAAATACAAAAAACTTAAGGAGCAAGGAAATTGTGCCATAGAGGGTAATCTTAAAAATGTATTGTATAATGCGTAAGGTAACCCAGTCTTTTGTGATCTGTGATTTGTGTAAAATCTTTTAGGTTATCTGTGTTTTGTTCTTTTCATAATACTACTTCAACTTCTAAACTTGTTATTACTACTCGAGTCTGTCTGAAAATACCCTATTATTATTGGAGTTTGAAACTTTTCTGTTGATCTGGTTTATCTATTTCTTGTTCAAATAGACTGAGTAAATCAATTTGACTTATTCATGTCTTCGTTATAGTGTGATCGGAGTATTTCTACTCTTCTTGTTAAACTTGTTGTTTATACTCAAGTTTTCTAACTTTATCCTATACCTATTGAATATCAAATCTTTTCTGTTGATTTGATTTGTTTATCTAAAATTACATCTATTTGAGAATCTGACTTTATAAATGGATTGGTTATTTTCCAACCATATCCTACTAGATTGATACAAGGTAACCTTAGTGTTTCCTTGACATGAGATTTTTGGATTTGAATCCGAGAAAGTTCATTTCTAAAATTTTTGGACTATGTTCATTTGAAATCTATTAGATCATTTCAAATTCTTGTTGGGCTAATCTAGTAACCTATTGAATAGTCTTATTATTTTTCCTTATGACTTTCAAAGTGTCTTTCATGTATCTCAATTAAGAAAGAGTTATGCGTAAAACTAATCGAATGCAAGTTCTGTTAGAAGTTCAACTTGTGAATTTAGATTGAGTGTTAAGATAAAATAGAAAGATGGTGACGTATACTTCAAGGCAGTGGAACATACATGAGAAGAATCATTCGATTTACATTTTAGAATATGCGATAGTTGTTTTGTCACGAAAATTTGAAGATATGTTCTTTCCTATAAAGTCTACCATAATTTCAAGGGTTTGAAGTACTTGTACAATCAAGAGGGGCTAGGATATAAGGAAAAGACGGTAGATAGAATTTTCAAAGGATTTGTTGAGAGCTTGTGTTCTAGAACAAGCTGGTTGTTGGGGTGAATTTCTACCATTGATAGAATTCACATACAACAATAGTTTTCGTTCGAATATAGGGTACCTACCCTATGAGGCATTGTATGGGTGACGATGTAGAACATCATTGTGTTAGCATCATGATGTTGAAAGTACAGAGGTAGGACCAGAAATTGTGCAGCAAACTACTGAGAAAGTAAAGACGATCTAAGGCAAAATAAGGACAACTCAGACACGACAAAAGAGTTATGAAGATAAAAGACGAAGACCGCTTGAATTTGAAGAAGGTAACCATGTGTCTCTACGTGTGACACCTATGACAAGAGATGGACGAGTGATTAAGTCGAGGAAACCCACTCGAAGTTTATTAGACCGTATCGGATACTCTGTTGGACATCGTATAAATGAAGGAAAATTCAACCTACGAGACGTTTCTAGTCAAAATTGAAGATCAAAGGACAAAGCAACTTCAAGGTAAAGGAATCGCATTGATTAAAGTGGTTTGGAATGATATATATGGTGAAGCAATTTGGGAATTGGAAGATGAGATAAGAGAGTAGTATCCATTTTTATTTTAAGTGTGTCAAGTTTCAAGGACGAAACTTATTTTAGAGGGGGAGAGTTGTAACACCCCAAATTTTCAGACTATGTTGCAAGAACTGACAGAATTACACTACTTTGTGTTTTCTGTGCATTATAAAAATAATTTGATTATTCCGATACTATTTGTGATTATTTTGTGTGATTTGCTCCTGGTCAAGAAAATAATAATTTTCGGGTCGGGGAAATTCTTGTTTGATTATTTAGAGACGGGGATCTTACTTAACCCGAATCGAGTGACACGTAAAAGAATCTATTAATTTTTAGAATTTATCCGTAAAATAATTCTATTTTACTTGATAAATATATGTTGCTTGATGCATATTTGTTATTGCTATGACTTATTTTGACCAGGTATAGTTTAATTTGCCATTATACTCAACCGACCAAAATTATGGAATTCCCAAATTCGACCAAAATTCTTGGGATAGGATCCCAACCCGATGAGAAGTTCCTCAAGATTTCCTCTACTGCAGTTTTTCATTTCAAGTCTATTTACAGGGATCCAAAGATCAAAGTCTATTTCGACAATCCAAGATTTTTAAGGTCTTGACATCGATGTAATTTGGACAAGATCCAAACACTTGAAGAAATTTTCCTAACATTTTGATCCCGTCGGATTTAATTATAAGACGAATGCAAGCATAAGTTAAATAGTGAGTTGAATCCGACACCTTGAGCATTTCCCGACAACATCAATCGGTAGTTCGACAAAACCCAAAATACCTCAAGATGGATGAAACCGATTCTCAATTCTTGAATCGAAATCAAAGATTTTGGTCATTATGGTGCTCTCTTCCGACAAAGACCATCTATTCCGACCAAGACCATCTTTCCGATGAAGACCATCTATTCAAAATATGGGAGAAGTCCTCAGGTTCGACAAAGCGATGGACGTTATGTTAGCAAAGAATCGATTAAGAACAATATGGTTCTCCTTTTCCCTAAATCTTGTTGGACGATTTTACAAATCAAAAAGATGTTTATATTCATCGAAATATACCTTTTAAAACAATACCAAAATCCGTCGAAATAGGATCTTTTAAGACAATGTCATATCCATCGAATTTGGACTTCTATCCAAATACGTCGAATTTAATCTTCTTACTAGTTGGTACCATGTTAAAATCCGTCGAATTGGATCTTTTGATTTTTAGGTACCAAGTTAAAATTCGTCGAGTGAGGATGCTCATGTCTGTTGAGTTAGAATGTCAATTTCCGTCGAGTGGGGATACCAATGTCCGTCGAATTTGAATGATAATATTCGTCGAGTTATGGTGCTAACGACCGTCGAGTAAGAATTCCTGATTTCAGTAGAAAAACTTCTCTAATGTCAAAATCCGTCGAATTTGATCTTCTGACCATATAATATTTCGTCGATTCGACAATTGGAAGATTTCTCCAACGTCAACACACTGTCCGACAAATTAGGATATTTGTTGACCTTTTCAAGTTCATTCGATGACCTTTCATTTTCGTTTTGAGAATCACCATTCGACGAGTTCTCATCCGACAACACTTGATTTTAACCATTCTTGGGGAAATGATGTTCTCCCATCTTACCGAATTTTGTTATGTCGTTGTTCGTCAAAAATTTCCTTGGAAACTCACGTTCATGCAGCAATTTGGAGGGGTTCTACGTCGGCCACGTAGCAGCTTGAAGGAGGTTCTACAAGGTTCTTGAACAATCCAATAACCTTGAAAGTCAAATGAATGACATCAGCCACGTGCATTCAGAATAAGATATTTTACTTCATGTAAATCCTAAACTTTATTTAAGCTTATCCCACGGCAACCGCCTCATAATTTTACTCTCATAAAATTACATTTTCTCTCACATCAAAAAGTATTCATCTTTTTCTCTCGAAATCCTACGAACACGAGCATCATTTTTCTTTCTTTTTTCATTTTCTTCTTTGGTTCGGCCAAAGGTATCCTACGAACACTATCCATCACCTGTAATTTTCATTCTCACCACTTCATAAAGCCAAACACCATTCTAAACACTTTCATTTAGAAAGTTTTCACAAAATCCACTCTAAGTGCTTCAAAATCCAATTTCTATCTTACTTCCTTGGAGGAATTGTTGTGGCTTGTACGAAAACAAGGAGAAGAAGAAGAGCTTAAAAAGCTTGAATCATCTATTTTCTATCTTGTTCTTCAAAAGCTCAAGTTTGAAGCCTTGAAGAAGCTCTTGGTGGAGGGAGTTTGCTTGAAGGAGACATACAAGGAGCTTTGGAGGTTCTTCAAGAGGTAAGAGGGAGATTTAACCTCACCAACCAAGTTTTGGTGGTGTGGAGATGTTGTGTGCGGTGAAAAACCCCTAAGGGTTTATTCACTTATTGTTTAATTACTTCTTTAGTTGTGATTGTGTTGTTGGTGATTTTATGTTTGTGATTGTGGTGTTTATGGCTTTGAAATTATGATTGCATGTGTGATAATATGTTTATTGTTTTGATAAATGCTGGTATGTATGAAACTGAATGCATGTAAGTGTATGTGTAAATTACAATGTGAATAATATGATGGATTAAACTGAGAATTTAGAATTTGAAAGAAAAGGAATTGAATTTGGAAGAGTCGAATACAACAAGATGAAATGATTTTGGAGAAACAATACAGATTATGATTTTATAGGAGCAATATTGTAATTTTGTGTTTAATGGGGACATGTTGTAATTATTGATTTTTGAATGGTTATATTGTAAATATGATTTTTATAAGGGACTATTTAGTAAATATGGTTTTTGAGGGACTATTTCATAAATATAATTTGTATGAGAAACTATTTCGTAAATGTGATTTTATGAAGGACTATTTTGTCAATAGGATTTTTATGAGGGACTATGTTGTAAATTATGAATTTTATGAAAGATTATTTCGTAAAAAGGAATTTTATGAAAAACTATTTTGTAAATATGAATTTTTGAGGGACTATGTTGTAAATATGAATTTTATGAGGGATGATTTCGTAAAATATGAATTTTTTTCAAGGGACTATTTCGTAAGTGTGACTTTTATGAGGGACTGTTATGAAAATATTATTTGGATGAGGATTATAATGCAAATATTATGTTTTGAGGAGTTATTATGCAAATATGAAAAATGAAGTTGAGTTTTGGTGTTAACTGAGGAAACTAGTATTCTTGATTTAAAACGTGTGAAGAGTATTTTACGTGATTGAGAAATGATGAAAAATTGATACGTGATTTGAGAAAATGCGAAAAATATGATTTCGCGATGAAATTACAGTAATAATATTGTTGGGCCTATATGAGGACCCCGAATATGAGATAAAGAAAATTGAATTAAGAAGATGAGAGAATGAATTGAACTGAGAAAGGTGCATTTGAATGTGCATTGAAAAAGTCCGATGGGCTGAATAAGACTGATTGTCGAAAGAAGGAAAGAACACACCTCCTGAGTGGGTGCGATGTGCGTAGTGTAGGTCACTCGTTGACCTTGGGGGCATCGGGGTGCGGGTTGCCCTACAATGGACGAGAGAATAAAGCTTCGTACCGTAGGTTAGACCGATGCAACACACCGATGATCCGGACCGAGACACTATCCATAATCGAGATCTGATAAAGACTGTGATGCATATGCTAGATGTGCAAATGCTAGATGTGCAAATGCTAAATGAGCAAAGAGAATGAGCACGTGGTCTGAGGCATGTAGTGCAGACAGATTCTTTTCAATCACTCTTTCCGACTTGAGTTTTAGCTCCATGGAGTAGGAAAATTGAGTCTAGGTACATGAGTCTAGATGCATATACAGAGATATTGAGGGTATTTTCATAATTATTGATTTTGATAATGAATTATTGAATAAGTGAATATTGATAAGGACATGGACGTAATTATGAATTATGATGATAAATGATATGTGTTAGATAAATGATGTTGGTGGCATAATTGTAATTATGTATGATGTGTTGATATGAGATATGATGTGTGTTAGATAAATGATATTGATGATATAATTGTAATTATGTATGATGTATGGTATGAGAATTTGTATATGTTTATCTTCATTGCTACCATACTGGTATTGGCGTAGGTGATCTCACCTCTTTGTCTGTCTATTTCTGTATTGTATTTATAATTGTAAAGAGATTGAGCAAGACGTTGAGTGAGAACGCAAGGAAGATCAGATTTTCGAGAAGGAAGTTGAGTTCTAAAGAGATGGAGATCTTGAGTTTTCGTAAGGTTTATGGGAACCGGAGGCATAGTGCGTCGAGCTTGCTTTGGAAAATGTATTTCTCACATAAATAGTAATAGGAGCTTACTACCATACTCCCGGTATGGTTAGTATTGTATATTTTGTGTCAAGTTGGATTCCTCCCGTTGAGGAGTCTGAGGAGGACCCGTTTGAGGGTTCTCGCATGTTTAGAGTTACTTAGGCATTATGTAATTTAATTAATGTATAAATATTTTTTTTGAGTCCAATTTGTAAATATTAAAGTGTGACAATACTACGACTTATGTATATATAATGTAAAATTATATTGTAATGATGCTTTGTAATGTTTTAATTTCCGCTAAGTTTATCTTACTACCACCAAGAAATTTTACAACTCGTATTTATATTACAAGCACGTTTACTAACGAAGGGGTAATATGATAATTGAGTAACACGAAGTGTGACGCCCTAAGGAGGGTGTTACATTAGGTGGTATCAGAGCCCAAGTTAGAGTCTTTTGGGTTTGTGGGTAGGTTTGTCTTGTTTGTGTTGTGTAAATCTCTGACACTGAATACAGAGATATGTTTTGGTTTCCGAAAGGAGACGAAGTTGTGTGAAATAATTACATTTAGTTCGACGTGTTTTTGATTTTATTTATCTTTGAAGGAAGATAATGGAACGTAGCGAACATGAGCATGTGGAGGCGAGACGTGATGAAGATCGTATAGTCGCAGCTAGAAGTGTGATGCAAAAGATTATTGAAGTAGCAGTACAACAGAGACAGATGATCACTCAGCAACAGGAACTGATAATCGAACTTCATAGCTTACTAGAATTGGAGCAGCTATCTGATGCGAGAAGCAGTAATTTGGAATCTTCGATAATCCAAGATGGAAGGAAGCGTAAAGTCGATCGTGTTCAGCAAAAGTCGTATGCACGACCATTGGGGAAGCAACAACGAACAAAGAGGGGGAGTACTAGTGGCAACGATTTTGGTCAGACTGTGGCATCATCACTGAAATGTTTCAAGTGTGGAAAAAATCATCTCACCAAAGATTGTCAGCATAAAAAGGTTATTTGTTATCAATGTGGGAAGCCTGGACATTTCTCCAGAGATTGTGATCAATTGAAGATGGAACTTTCCATCAGTGATACACGTATTTCAAAATCTCAAGAAGAAGAAGAAGAAGAAAGAGCCGGTGCAGAGAGTGTAGTGAGACCATTCAAATACAAAAAACTTAAGGAGCAAGGAAATTGTGCCATAGAGGGTAATCTTAAAAATGTATTGTATAATGCGTAAGGTAACCCAGTCTTTTGTGATCTGTGACTGTGTAAAATCTTTTTAGGTTATCTGTGTTTTGTTCTTTTCATAATACTACTTCAACTTCTAAACTTGTTATTACTACTCGAGTCTGTCTGAAAATACCCTATTATTATTGGAGTTTGAAACTTTTCTGTTGATCTGGTTTATCTATTTCTTGTTCAAATAGACTGAGTAAATCAATTTGACTTATTCATGTCTTCGTTATAGTGTGATCGGAGTATTTCTACTCTTCTTGTTAAACTTGTTGTTTATACTCAAGTTTTCTAACTTTATCCTATACCTATTGAATATCAAATCTTTTCTGTTGATTTGATTTGTTTATCTAAAATTACATCTATTTGAGAATCTGACTTTATAAATGGATTGGTTATTTTCCAACCATATCCTACTAGATTGATACAAGGTAACCTTAGTGTTTCCTTGACCTGAGATTTTTGGATTTGAATCCAGAAAGTTCATTTCTAAAATTTTTGGACTATGTTCATTTTCGAAATCTATTAGATCATTTCAAATTCTTGTTGGGCTAATCTAGTAACCTATTGAATAGTCTTATTATTTTTCCTTATGACTTTCAAAGTGTCTTTCATGTATCTCAATTAAGAAAGAGTTATGCGTAAAACTAATCGAATGCAAGTTCTGTTAGAAGTTCAACTTGTGAATTTAGATTGAGTGTTAAGATAAAATAGAAAGATGGTGACGTATACTTCAAGGCAGTGGAACATACATGAGAAGAATCATTCGATTTACATTTTAGAATATGCGATAGTTGTTTTGTCACGAAAATTTGAAGATATGTTCTTTCCTATAAAGTCTACCATAATTTCAAGGGTTTGAAGTACCTGTACAATCAAGAGGGGCTAGGATATAAGGAAAAGACGGTAGATAGAATTTTCAAAGGATTTGTTGAGAGCTTGTGTTCTAGAACAAATTTGGTTGTTGGGGTGAATTTCTACCATTGATAGAATTCACATACAACAATAGTTTTCGTTCGAATATAGGGTACCTACCCTATGAGGCATTGTATGGGTGACGATGTAGAACATCATTGTGTTAGCATCATGATGTTGAAAGTACAGAGGTAGGACCAGAAATTGTGCAGCAAACTACTGAGAAAGTAAAGACGATCTAAGGCAAAATAAGGACAACTCAGACACGACAAAAGAGTTATGAAGATAAAAGACGAAGACCGCTTGAATTTGAAGAAGGTAACCATGTGTCTCTACGTGTGACACCTATGACAAGAGATGGACGAGTGATTAAGTCGAGGAAACCCACTCCGAAGTTTATTAGACAGTATCGGATACTCTGTTGGACATCGTACAAATGAAGGAAAATTCAACCTACGAGACGTTTCTAGTCAAGATTGAAGATCAAAGGACAAAGCAACTTCAAGGTAAAGGAATCGCATTGATTAAAGTGGTTTGGAATGATATATATGGTGAAGCAATTTGGGAATTGGAAGATGAGATAAGAGAGTAGTATCCATTTTTATTTTAAGTGTGTCAAGTTTCAAGGACGAAACTTATTTTAGAGGGGAGAGTTGTAACACCCCAAATTTTAGACTATGTTGCAAGAATCTGATGAGAATTACACTACTTTGTGTTTTTCGTGCATTATAAAAATAATTTGATTATTCCGATACTATTTGTGATTATTTTGTGTGATTTGCTCCTGGTCAAGAAAATAATAATTTTCGGGGTGGGAAATTCTTGTCGATTATTTAGAGACGGGGATCTTACTTAACCCGAATCGAGTGACACGAGAAAAGAATCTATTAATTTTTAGAATTTATCGTAAAATAATTCTATTTTACCGATAAATATATGTTGCTTGATGCATAGTCTGTTATTGCTATGACTTATTTTGACCCCAGGTATAGTTTAATTTGCCATTATACTCAACCGACCAAAATTATGGAATTCCCAAAATTCGACCAAAATTCTTGGGATAGGATCAAAACCCGACAAACCGAAGACAATTTCTGAGAATAGATTCTTGTTCTTCATTTCAAGATTTCCTCAAACAAAGCTCGTGCATTTTATGAATATATTTCGATAGACTCAAGTCTTTCAAGCCTTACAGGATCCAAAAGATCAATCTCAAGTCTATTTCGACAATCCAAGATTTTTGAAGGTCTTGACATCGATGTAATTTGGACAAGATCCAAACACTTTTGAAGAAATTTTCCTAACATTTTGATCCCGTCGGATTTAATTAATAAGAATGCAAGCATAAGTTAAATAGTGAGTTGAATCCGACACCTTTGAGCATTTCCCGACAACATCAATCGGTAGTTCGACAAAACCCAAAATACCTCAAGATGGATGAAACCGATTCTCAATTCTTGAATCGAAATCAAAGATTTTGGCTGTTATGGCTGCCTCTTCCGACAAAGACCATCTATTCCGACCAAGACCATCTTTCCGACGATGAAGACCATCTATTCAAAATATGGGAGAAGTCCTCGGGTTCGACAAAGCGATGGACGTTTGTTAGCAAAGAATCGGTTAAGAACAATATGGTTCTCCTTTTCCCTAAATCTTGTTGGACGATTTACAAATCAAAAAGAAGATGTTTATATTCATCGAAATATACCTTTTAAAACAATACCAAAATCCGTCGAAATAGGATCTTTTAAGACAATGTCATATCCATCGAATTTGGACTTCTATCCAAATACATCGAATTTAATCTTCTTACTAGTTGGTACCATGTTAAAATCCGTCGAATTGGATCTTTTGATTTTTAGGTACCAAGTTAAAATTCGTCGAGTGAGGATGCTCATGTCTGTTGAGTTAGAATGTCAATTTCCATCGAGTGGGGATACCAATGTCCGTCGAATTTGAATGATAATATTCGTCGAGTTATGGTGCTAACGACCGTCGAGTAAGAATTCTGATTTCAGTAGAAAAACTTCTCTAATGTCAAAATCCATCGAATTTGATCTTCTGACCATATAATATTTCATCGATTCGACAATTGGAAGATTTCTCCAACGTCAACACTGTCCGACAAATTAGGATATTTGTTGACCTTTTCAAGTTCATTCGACAGCCTTTCATTTTCGTTTGAGAATCACCATTCGACAGAGTTCTCATCCGACAACACTTGATTTTAACCATTCTTGGGGAAATGATGTTCTCCCATCTTACCGAATTTTGTTATGTCATTTTTCGTCAAAAATTTCCTTGGAAACTCACGTTCATGCAGCAATTTGGAGGGGTTCTACGTCGGCCACGTAGCAGCTTGAAGGAGGTTCTACAAGGTTCTTGAACAATCCAATAACCTTGAAAGTCAAATGAATGACATCAGCCACGTGCATGCATTCGAGAATAAGATATTTTACTTCATGTAAATCCTAAACTTTATTTAAGCTTATCCCACAAGAACCGCCTCATAATTTTACTCTCATAAAATTACATTTTCTCTCACATCAAAAAGTATTCATCTTTTCTCTCTTAAATCCTACGAACCGAGCATCATTTTCTTCTTTTTCTCTCTTCTTTGGTTCGGCCAAAGACTTCAGGTATCCTACGAACACTATCCATCACCTGTAATTTTCATTCTCACCACTTCCTAAAGCCAAACACCATTCTAAACACTTTCATTTAGAAAGTTTTCACAAAATCCCACTCTAAGTGCTTCAAAATCCAATTTCTATCTTACTTCCTTGGAGGAATTGTTGTGGCTTGTACGAAAACAAGGAGAAGAAGAAGAGCTTAAAAGCTTGAATCATCTATTTTCTATCTTGTTCTTCAAAAGCTCAAGTTTGAAGCCTTGAAGAAGCTCTTGGTGGAGGGAGTTTGCTTGAAGGAGACATACAAGGAGCTTTGGAGGTTCTTCAAGAGGTAAGAGGGAGATTTAACCTCACCAACCAAGTTTTGGTGGTGTGGAGATGGTTGTGTCTGGTGAAAAACCCCTAAGGGTTTATTCACTTATTGTTTAATTACTTCTTTAGTTGTGATTGTGTTGTTGGTGATTTTATGTTTGTGATTGTGGTGTTTATGGCTTTGAAATTATGATTGCATGTGTGATAATATGTTTATTGTTTTGATAAATGCTGGTATGTATGAAACTGAATGCATGTAAGTGTATGTGTAAATTACAATGTGAATAATATGATGGATTAAACTGAGAATTTAGAATTTGAAAGAAAAGGAATTGAATTTGGAAGAGTCGAATACAGCAAGATGAAATGATTTTGGAGAAACAATACAGATTATGATTTTATAGGAGCAATATTGTAATTTTGTGTTTAATGGGGACATGTTGTAATTATTGATTTTTGAATGGTTATATTGTAAATATGATTTTTATAAGGGACTGTTTAGTAAATATGGTTTTTGAGGGACTATTTCATAAATATAATTTGTATGAGAAACTATTTCGTAAATGTGATTTTATGAAGGACTATTTTGTCAATAGGATTTTTATGAGGGACTATGTTGTAAATTATGAATTTTATGAAAGATTATTTCGTAAAAAGGAATTTTATGAAAAACTATTTTGTAAATATGAATTTTTGAGGGACTATGTTGTAAATATGAATTTTATGAGGGATGATTTCGTAAAATATGAATTTTTCAAGGGACTATTTCGTAAGTGTGACTTTTATGAGGATTTGTGTATGAAAATATTATTTGGATGAGGATTATAATGCAAATATTATGTTTTGAGGAGTTATTATGCAAATATGAAAAATGAAGTTGAGTTTTGGTGTTAATTGAGGAAACTAGTATTCTTGATTTAAAACGTGTGAAGAGTATTTTACGTGATTGAGAAATGATGAAAAATTGATACGTGATTTGAGAAAATGCGAAAAATATGATTTCGCGATGAAATTACTGATAATAATATTGTTGGGCCTATATGAGGACCCCGAATATGAGATAAAGAAAATTGAATTAAGAAGATGAGAGAATGAATTGAACTGAGAAAGGTGCATTTGAATGTGCATTGAAAAAGTCCGATGGGCTGAATAAGACTGATTGTCGAAAGAAGGAAAGAACACACCTCCTGAGTGGGTGCGATGTGCGTAGTGTAGGTCACTCGTTGACCTTGGGGCATCGGGGTGCGGGTTGCCTACAATGGACAGAGAATAAAGCTTCTGTACCGTAGGTTAGACCGATGCAACACACCGATGATCCGGACCGAGACACTATCCATAATCGAGATCTGATAAAGACTGTGATGCATATGCTAGATGTGCAAATGCTAGATGTGCAAATGCTAAATGAGCAAAGAGAATGAGCACGTGGTCTGAGGCATGTAGTGCAGACAGATTCTTTTCAATCACTCTTTCCGACTTGAGTTTTAGCTCCATGGAGTAGGAAAATTGAGTCTAGGTACATGAGTCTAGATGCATATACAGAGATACTGAGGGTATTTTCATAATTATTGATTTTGATAACTGAATTATTGAATAAGTGAATATTGATAAGGACATGGACGTAATTATGAATTATGATGATAAATGATATGTGTTAGATAAATGATGTTGGTGGCATAATTGTAATTATGTATGATGTGTTGATATGAGATATGATGTGTGTTAGATAAATGATATTGATGATATAATTGTAATTATGTATGATGTATGGTATGAGAATTTGTATATGTTTATCTTCATTGCTACCATACTGGTATTGGCGTAGGTGATCTCACCTCTTTGTCTGTCTATTTCTGTATTGTATTTATAATTGTAAAGAGATTGAGCAAGACGTTGAGTGAGAACGCAAGGAAGATCAGATTTTCGAGAAGGAAGTTGAGTTCTAAAGAGATGGAGATGCTGAGTTTTCGTAAGGTTTATGGGAACCGGAGGCATAGTGCGTCGAGCTTGCTGGAAAATGTATTTCTCACATAAATAGTAATAGGGAGCTTACTACCGTACTCCTGGTATGGTTAGTATTGTATATTTTGTGTCAAGTTGGATTCCTCCCTGTTGAGGAGTCTGAGGAGGACCCGTTTGAGGGTTCTGCATGTTTAGAGTTACTTAGGCATTATGTAATTTAATTAATGTATAAATATTTTTTTTGAGTCCAATTTGTAAATATTAAAGTGTGACAGTACTACGACTTATGTATATATAATGTAAAATTATATTGTAATGATGCTGTAATGTTTTAATTTCCGCTAAGTTTATCTTACTACCACCAAGAAATTTTACAACTCGTATTTATATTACAAGCACGTTTACTAACGAAGGGGTAATATGATAATTGAGTAACACGAAGTGTGACGCCCTAAGGAGGGTGTTACATTAGGTGGTATCAGAGCCCAAGTTAGAGTCTTTTGGGTTTGTGGGTAGGTTTGTCTTGTTTGTGTTGTGTAAATCTCTGACACTGAATACAGAGATATGTTTTGGTTTCCGAAAGGAGACGAAGTTGTGTGAAATAATTACATTTAGTTCGACGTGTTTTTGATTTTATTTATCTTTGAAGGAAGATAATGGAACGTAGCGAACATGAGCATGTGGAGGCGAGACGTGATGAAGATCGTATAGTCGCAGCTAGAAGTGTGATGCAAAAGATTATTGAAGTAGCAGTACAACAGAGAGAGACAGATGATCACTCAAAGAACAGAACCGATAATCGAACTTCATAGCTTACTAGAATTGGAGCGACTATCGATGCGAGAAGCGTAATTTGGAATCTTCGATAATCCAAGATGGAAGGAAGCGTAAAGTCGATCGTGTTCAAGCAAAAAAGTCGTATGCACGACCATTGGGGAAGCAACAACGAACAAAGAGGGGGAGTACTAGTGGCAACGATTTTGGTCAGACTGTGGCATCATCACTGAAATGTTTCAAGTGTGGAAAAAATCATCTCACCAAAGATTGTCAGCATAAAAAGGTTATTTGTTATCAATGTGGGAAGCCTGGACATTTCTCCAGAGATTGTGATCAATTGAAGATGGAACTTTCCATCAGTGATACACGTATTTCAAAATCTCAAGAAGAAGAAGAAGAAGAAAGAGCCGGTGCAGAGAGTGTAGTGAGACCATTCAAATACAAAAAACTTAAGGAGCAAGGAAATTGTGCCATAGAGGGTAATCTTAAAATGTATTGTATAATGCGTAAGGTAACCCAGTCTTTTGTGATCTGTGACTGTGTAAAATCTTTTTAGGTTATCTGTGTTTTGTTCTTTTCATAATACTACTTCAACTTCTAAACTTGTTATTACTACTCGAGTCTGTCTGAAAATACCCTATTATTATTGGAGTTTGAAACTTTTCTGTTGATCTGGTTTATCTATTTCTTGTTCAAATAGACTGAGTAAATCAATTTGACTTATTCATGTCTTCGTTATAGTGTGATCGGAGTATTTCTACTCTTCTTGTTAAACTTGTTGTTTATACTCAAGTTTTCTAACTTTATCCTATACCTATTGAATATCAAATCTTTTCGTTGATTTGATTTGTTTATCTAAAATTACATCTATTTGAGAATCGACTTTATAAATGGATTGGTTATTTTCCAACCATATCCTACTAGATTGATACAAGGTAACCTTAGTGTTTCCTTGACACGAGATTTTTGGATTTGAATCCAGAAAGTCATTTCTAAAATTTTTGGACTATGTTCATTTCGAAATCTATTAGATCATTTCAAATTCTTGTTGGGCTAATCTAGTAACCTATTGAATAGTCTTATTATTTTTCCTTATGACTTTCAAAGTGTCTTTCATGTATCTCAATTAAGAAAGAGTTATGCGTAAAACTAATCGAATGCAAGTTTCTGTTAGAAGTTCAACTTGTGAATTTAGATTGAGTGTTAAGATAAAATAGAAAGATGGTGACGTATACTTCAAGGCAGTGGAACATACATGAGAAGAATCATTCGATTTACATTTTAGAATATGCGATAGTTGTTTTGTCACGAAAATTTGAAGATATGTTCTTTCCTATAAAGTCTACCATAATTTCAAGGGTTTGAAGTACCTGTACAATCAAGAGGGGCTAGGATATAAGGAAAAGACGGTAGATAGAATTTTCAAAGGATTTGTTGAGAGCTTGTGTTCTAGAACAAGCTGGTTGTTGGGGTGAATTTCTACCATTGATAGAATTCACATACAACAATAGTTTTCGTTCGAATATAGGGTACCTACCCTATGAGGCATTGTATGGGTGACGATGTAGAACATCATTGTGTTAGCATCATGATGTTGAAAGTACAGAGGTAGGACCAGAAATTGTGCAGCAAACTACTGAGAAAGTAAAGACGATCTAAGGCAAAATAAGGACAACTCAGACACGACAAAAGAGTTATGAAGATAAAAGACGAAGACCGCTTGAATTTGAAGAAGGTAACCATGTGTCTCTACGTGTGACACCTATGACAAGAGATGGACGAGTGATTAAGTCGAGGAAACCCACTCCGAAGTTTATTAGACCGTATCGGATACTCTGTTGGACATCGTATAAATGAAGGAAAATTCAACCTACGAGACGTTTCTAGTCAAAATTGAAGATCAAAGGACAAAGCAACTTCAAGGTAAAGGAATCGCATTGATTAAAGTGGTTTGGAATGATATATATGGTGAAGCAATTTGGGAATTGGAAGATGAGATAAGAGAGTAGTATCCATTTTTATTTTAAGTGTGTCAAGTTTCAAGGACGAAACTTATTTTAGAGGGGGAGAGTTGTAACACCCCAAATTTTCAGACTATGTTGCAAGAGTGACATAATTACACTACTTTGTGTTTTCTGTGCATTATAAAAATAATTTGATTATTCCGATACTATTTGTGATTATTTTGTGTGATTTGCTCCTGGTCAAGAAAATAATAATTTTCGGGCCGGGGAAATTCTTGTCTGATTATTTAGAGACGGTGGATCTTACTTAACCCGAATCTGAGTGACACAGAAAAGAATCTATTAATTTTTAGAATTTATCTGTAAAATAATTCTATTTTACTGATAAATATATGTTGCTTGATGCATAGTGTTATTGCTATGACTTATTTTGACCCTAAGTATAGTTTAATTTGCCATTATACTCAAAACCGACCAAAATTATGGAATTCCCAATTCGACTCAAAATTTTGGGATAGGATCCAAACGACAAAACCGAATTCGACAATTTCTTTTGAGAATAGTTCCTCAAGATTTCCTCTATTTCAAGCCTTTCATTTCAAGTCTATTTTCGACAAGTCTATTTCGATAATCCAAGATTTTTTAAGGTCTTGACATCGATCAATCTCACGTAACTCATTCGACAATAATTTGACAAGATCCAAACACTTGAAGAAATTTTCCTAACATTTTGATCCCGTCGGATTTAATTACTGAATGCAAGCATAAGTTAAATAGTGAGTTGAATCCGACACCTTGAGCATTTCCCGACAACATCAATCGGTAGTTCGACAGAACCCAAAATACCTCAAGACTGGATGAAACTGATTCTCAATTCTTGAATCAGAAATCAAAGATTTTGGCTGTTATGGCTGCCTCTTCCGACAAAGACCATCTATTCCGACCAAGACCATCTTTCCGATGAGAAGACCATCTATTCAAAATATGGGAGAAGTCCTCAGGTTCGACAAAGCGATAGACGTTCTGTTAGCAAAGAATCAGTTAAGAACAATATGGTTCTCCTTTTCCCTAAATCTTGTTGGACGATTTTACAAATCAAAAAGAAGATGTTTATATTCATCGAAATATACCTTTTAAAACAATACCAAAATCCGTCGAAATAGGATCTTTTAAGACAATGTCATATCCATCGAATTTGGACTTCTATCCAAATACGTCGAATTTAATCTTCTTACTAGTTGGTACCATGTTAAAATCCGTCGAATTGGATCTTTTGATTTTAGGTACCAAGTTAAAATTGGTCGAGTGAGGATGCTCATGTCTGTTGAGTTAGAATGTCAATTTCCATCGAGTGGGGATACTAATGTCCGTCGAATTTGAATGATAATATTCGTCGAGTTATGGTGCTAACGACCGTCGAGTAAGAATTTCGATTTCAGTAGAAAAACTTCTCTAATGTCAAAATCCGTTGAATTTGATCTTCTGACCATATAATATTTCGTCGATTCGACAATTGGAAGATTTCTCCAACGTCAACACCTGTCTGACAAATTAGGATATTTGTTGACCTTTTCAAGTTCATCCGACAGCCTTTCATTTTCGTTTGACAGAATCACCATTCGACAGAGTTCTCATCCGACAACACTTGATTTTAACCATTCTTGGGGAAATGATGTTCTCCCATCTTACCGAATTTTGTTATGTCGTTGTTCGTCAAAAATTTCCTTGGAAACTCACGTTCATGCAGCAATTTGGAGGGGTTCTACGTCGGCCACGTAGCAGCTTGAAGGAGGTTCTACAAGGTTCTTGAACAATCCAATAACCTTGAAAGTCAAATGAATGACATCAGCCACGTGCATTCAGAATAAGATATTTTACTTCATGTAAATCCTAAACTTTATTTAAGCTTATCCCACAGAACCGCCTCATAATTTTACTCTCATAAAATTACATTTTCTCTCACATCAAAAAGTATTCATCTTTTTCTCTCGTAAATCCTACGAACCGAGCATCATTTTCTTCTTTTTCTCATTTCTTCTTTGGTTCGGCAAAGGTATCCTACGAACACTATCATCACCTAGTAATTTTCATTCTCACCACTTCCTAAAGCCAAACACCATTCTAAACACTTTCATTTAGAAAGTTTTCACAAAATCCCACTCTAAGTGCTTCAAAATCCAATTTCTATCTTACTTCCATTTGGAGGAATTGTTGTGGCTTGTACGAAAACAAGGAGAAGAAGAAGAGCTTAAAAGCTTGAATCATCTATTTTCTATCTTGTTCTTCAAAAGCTCAAGTTTGAAGCCTTGAAGAAGCTCTTGGTGGAGGGAGTTTGCTTGAAGGAGACATACAAGGAGCTTTGGAGGTTCTTCAAGAGGTAAGAGGGAGATTTAACCTCACCAACCAAGTTTTGGTGGTGTGGAGATGGTTGTGTCGGTGAAAAACCCCTAAGGGTTTATTCACTTATTGTTTAATTACTTCTTTAGTTGTGATTGTGTTGTTGGTGATTTTATGTTTGTGATTGTGGTGTTTATGGCTTTGAAATTATGATTGCATGTGTGATAATATGTTTATTGTTTTGATAAATCTTTGGTATGTATGAAACCGAATGCATGTAAGTGTATGTGTAAATTACAATGTGAATAATATGATGGATTAAACGAGAATTTAGAATTTGAAAGAAAAGGAATTGAATTTGGAAGAGTCGAATACAAACAAGATGAAATGATTTTGGAGAAACAATACAGATTATGATTTTATAGGAGCAATATTGTAATTTTGTGTTTAATGGGGACATGTTGTAATTATTGATTTTTGAATGGTTATATTGTAAATATGATTTTTATAAGGGACTGTTTAGTAAATATGGTTTTTGAGGGACTATTTCATAAATATAATTTGTATGAGAAACTATTTCGTAAATGTGATTTTATGAAGGACTATTTCGTCAATAGGATTTTTATGAGGGACTATGTTGTAAATTATGAATTTTATGAAAGATTATTTCGTAAAAAGGAATTTTATGAAAAACTATTTTGTAAATATGAATTTTTGAGGGACTATGTTGTAAATATGAATTTTATGAGGGATGATTTCGTAAAATATGAATTTTTCAAGGGACTATTTCGTAAGTGTGACTTTTATGAGGGACTGTTATGAAAATATTATTTGGATGAGGATTATAATGCAAATATTATGTTTTGAGGAGTTATTATGCAAATATGAAAAATGAAGTTGAGTTTTGGTGTTAACTGAGGAAACTAGTATTCTTGATTTAAAACGTGTGAAGAGTATTTTACGTGATTGAGAAATGATGAAAAATTGATACGTGATTTGAGAAAATGCGAAAAATATGATTTCGCGATGAAATTACAGTAATAATATTGTTGGGCCTATATGAGGACCCCGAATATGAGATAAAGAAAATTGAATTAAGAAGATGAGAGAATGAATTGAACTGAGAAAGGTGCATTTGAATGTGCATTGAAAAAGTCCGATGGGTGAATAAGATTGATTGTCGAAAGAAGGAAAGAACACACCCCGAGTGGTGCGATGTGTGTAGTGTAGGTCACTCGTTGACCTTGGGGGCATCGGGGTGCGGGTTGCCTACAATGGACGAGAGAATAAAGCTTCGTACCGTAGGTTAGACCGATGCAACACACCGATGATCCGGACCGAGACACTATCCATAATCGAGATCGATAAAGACTGTAATGCATATGCTAGATGTGCAAATGCTAGATGTGCAAATGCTAAATGAGCAAAGAGAATGAGCACGTGGTCTGAGGCATGTAGTGCAGACAGATTCTTTTCGATCACTCTTTCCGACTTGAGTTTTAGCTCCATGGAGTAGGAAAATTGAGTCTAGGTACATGAGTCTAGATGCATATACTGAGATATCGAGGGTATTTTCATAATTATTGATTTTGATAATGAATTATTGAATAAGTGAATATTGATACAGGACATGGACGTAATTATGAATTATGATGATAAATGATATGTGTTAGATAAATGATGTTGGTGGCATAATTGTAATTATGTATGATGTGTTGATATGAGATATGATGTGTGTTAGATAAATGATATTGATGATATAATTGTAATTATGTATGATGTATGGTATGAGAATTTGTATATGTTTATCTTCATTGCTACCATACTGGTATTGGCGTAGGTGATCTCACCTCTTTGTCTGTCTATTTCTGTATTGTATTTATAATTGTAAAGAGATTGAGCAAGATGTTGAGTGAGAACGCAAGGAAGATCAGATTTTCGAGAAGGAAGTTGAGTTCTAAAGAGATGGAGATGTTGAGTTTTCGTAAGGTTTATGGGAACCGGAGGCATAGTGCGTCGAGCTTGCTGGAAAATGTATTTCTCACATAAATAGTAATAGGGAGCTTACTACCATACTCCTGGTATGGTTAGTATTGTATATTTTGTGTCAAGTTGGATTCCTCCCTGTTGAGGAGTCTGAGGAGGACCCGTTTGAGGGTTCTGCATGTTTAGAGTTACTTGGGCATTATGTAATTTAATTAATGTATAAATATTTTTTTTGAGTCCAATTTGTAAATATTAAAGTGTGACAGTACTACGACTTATATATATATAATGTAAAATTATATTGTAATGATGCTGTAATGTTTTAATTTTCGCTAAGTTTATCTTACTACCACCAAGAAATTTTACAACTCGTATTTATATTACAAGCACGTTTACTAACGAAGGGGCAATATGATAATTGAGTAACACGAAGTGTGACGCCCTAAGGAGGGTGTTACATTAGGTGGTATCAGAGCCCAAGTTAGAGTCTTTTGGGTTTGTGGGTAGGTTTGTCTTGTTTGTGTTGTGTAAATCTCTGACACTGAATACAGAGATATGTTTTGGTTTCCGAAAGGAGACGAAGTTGTGTGAAATAATTACATTTAGTTCGACGTGTTTTTGATTTTATTTATCTTTGAAGGAAGATAATGGAACGTAGCGAACATGAGCATGTGGAGGCGAGACGTGATGAAGATCGTATAGTCGCAGCTAGAAGTGTGATGCAAAAGATTATTGAAGTAGCAAAGATACAACAGAGACAGATGATCACTCAAAGAACAGAAGGCCGATAATCGAACTTCATAGCTTACTAGAATTGGAGCAGCTATCGATGCGAGAAGAAAAATGTTGGAATCTTCGATAATCCAAGATGGAAGGAAGCGTAAAGTCGATCGTGTTAGCAAAAGTCGTATGCACGACCATTGGGAAGCAACAACGAACAAAGAGGGGAGTACTAGTGGCAACGATTTTGGTCAGAGTGTGGCATCATCACTGAAATGTTTCAAGTGTGGAAAAAATCATCTCACCAAAGATTGTCAGCATAAAAAGGTTATTTGTTATCAATGTGGGAAGCCTGGACATTTCTCCAGAGATTGTGATCAATTGAAGATGGAACTTTCCATCAGTGATACACGTATTTCAAAATCTCAAGAAGAAGAAGAAGAAAAAGAGCAGGTGAGAGAGTGTAGTGAGACCATTCAAATACAAAAAACTTAAGGAGCAAGGAAATTGTGCCATAGAGGGTAATCTTAAAAATGTATTGTATAATGCGTAAGGTAACCCAGTCTTTTGTGATCTGTGACTGTGTAAAATCTTTTTAGGTTATCGTGTTTTGTTCTTTTCATAATACTACTTCAACTTCTAAACTTGTTATTACTACTCGAGTCCTAAATTCGAAAATACCCTATTATTATTGGAGTTTGAAACTTTTCTGTTGATCTGGTTTATCTATTTCTTGTTCAAATAGACTGAGTAAATCAATTTGACTTATCCATGTCTTCGTTATAGTGTGATCAGAGTATTTCTACTCTTCTTGTTAAACTTGTTGTTTATACTCAAGTTTTCTAACTTTATCCTATACCTATTGAATATCAAATCTTTTCTGTTGATTTGATTTGTTTATCTAAAATTACATCTATTTGAGAATCTGACTTTATAAATGGATTGGTTATTTTCCAACCATATCCTACTAGATTGATACAAGGTAACCTTAGTGTTTCCTTGACCTGAGATTTTTGGATTTGAATCCAGAAAGTTCATTTCTAAAATTTTTGGACTATGTTCATTTCGAAATCTATTAGATCATTTCAAATTCTTGTTGGGCTAATCTAGTAACCTATTGAATAGTCTTATTATTTTTCCTTATGACTTTCAAAGTGTCTTTCATGTATCTCAATTAAGAAAGAGTTATGCGTAAAACTAATCGAATGCAAGTTCGTTAGAAGTTCAACTTGTGAATTTAGATTGAGTGTTAAGATAAAATAGAAAGATGGTGACGTATACTTCAAGGCAGTGGAACATACATGAGAAGAATCATTCGATTTACATTTTAGAATATGCGATAGTTGTTTTGTCACGAAAATTTGAAGATATGTTCTTTCCTATAAAGTCTACCATAATTTCAAGGGTTTGAAGTACTGTACAATCAAGAGGGCTAGGATATAAGGAAAAGACGGTAGATAGAATTTTCAAAGGATTTGTTGAGAGCTTGTGTTCTAGAACAAGCTGGTTGTTGGGGTGAATTTCTACCATTGATAGAATTCACATACAACAATAGTTTTCGTTCGAATATAGGGTACCTACCCTATGAGGCATTGTATGGGTGACGATGTAGAACATCATTGTGTTAGCATCATGATGTTGAAAGTACAGAGGTAGGACCGAAATTGTGCAGCAAACTACTGAGAAAGTAAAGACGATCTAAGGCAAAATAAGGACAACTCAGACACGACAAAAGAGTTATGAAGATAAAAGACGAAGACCGCTTGAATTTGAAGAAGGTAACCATGTGTCTCTACGTGTGACACCTATGACAAGAGATGGACGAGTGATTAAGTCGAGGAAACCCACTCCGAAGTTTATTAGACCGTATCGGATACTCTGTTGGACATCGTATAAATGAAGGAAAATTCAACCTACGAGACGTTTCTAGTCAAAATTGAAGATCAAAGGACAAAGCAACTTCAAGGTAAAGGAATCGCATTGATTAAAGTGGTTTGGAATGATATATATGGTGAAGCAATTTGGGAATTGGAAGATGAGATAAGAGAGTAGTATCCATTTTTATTTTAAGTGTGTCAAGTTTCAAGGACGAAACTTATTTTAGAGGGGAGAGTTGTAACACCCCAAATTTTAGACTATGTTGCAAGAACATGAATTACACTACTTTGTGTTTTCGTGCATTATAAAAATAATTTGATTATTCCGATACTATTTGTGATTATTTTGTGTGATTTGCTCTGGTCAAGAAAATAATAATTTTCGGGTAGGGAAATTCTTGTCGATTATTTAGAGACGGTGGATCTTACTTAACCCGAATCCGAGTGACACGAGAAAAGAATCTATTAATTTTTAGAATTTATCGTAAAATAATTCTATTTTACTGATAAATATATGTTGCTTGATGCATAGCTTGTTATTGCTATGACTTATTTTGACCCGGTATAGTTTAATTTGCCATTATACTCAACCGACCAAAATTATGGAATTCCCAATTCGACCAAAATTCTTGGGATAGGATCCCAACCCGACAGAAGTTCCTCAAGATTTCCTCTAACTGTTTTCATTTCAAGTCTATTTCCGACAAGTCTATTTCGACAATCCAAGATTTTTTAAGGTCTTGACATCGACAGAATTTGGACAAGATCCAAACACTTGAAGAAAATTTCCTAACATTTTGATCCCGTCGGATTTAATTACTGAATGCAAGCATAAGTTAAATAGTGAGTTGAATCCGACACCTTCAGAGCATTTCCCGACAACATCAATCGGTAGTTCGACAAAACCCAAAATACCAAGATTTGGATGAAACTGATTCTCAATTCTTGAATCAGAAATCAAAGATTTTGGCTGTTATGGCTGCCTCTTCCGACAAAGACCATCTATTCCGACCAAGACCATCTTTCCGACAGAAGACCATCTATTCAAAATATGGGAGAAGTCCTCAGGTTCGACAAAGCGATAGACGTTCTGTTAGCAAAGAATCAGTTAAGAACAATATGGTTCTCCTTTTCCCTAAATCTTGTTGGACGATTTTACAAATCAAAAAGAAGATGTTTATATTCATCGAAATATACCTTTTAAAACAATACCAAAATCCGTCGAAATAGGATCTTTTAAGACAATGTCATATCCATCGAATTTGGACTTCTATCCAAATACGTCGAATTTAATCTTCTTACTAGTTGGTACCATGTTAAAATCCGTCGAATTGGATCTTTTGATTTTTAGGTACCAAGTTAAAATTCGTCGAGTGAGGATGCTCATGTCTGTTGAGTTAGAATGTCAATTTCCATCGAGTGGGGATACTAATGTCCGTCGAATTTGAATGATAATATTCGTCGAGTTATGGTGCTAACGACCGTCGAGTAAGAATTCCTGATTTCAGTAGAAAAACTTCTCTAATGTCAAAATCCGTTGAATTTGATCTTCTGACCATATAATATTTCGTCGATTCGACAATTGGAAGATTTCTCCAACGTCAACACCTGTCTGACAAATTAGGATATTTGTTGACCTTTTCAAGTTCATCCAAATGACCTTTCATTTTCGTTTTGAGAATCACCATTCGACAGAGTTCTCATCCGACAACACTTGATTTTAACCATTCTTGGGGAAATGATGTTCTCCCATCTTACCGAATTTTGTTATGTCGTTGTTCGTCAAAAACTTCCTTGGAAACTCACGTTCATGCAGCAATTTGGAGGGGTTCTACGTCGGCCACGTAGCAGCTTGAAGGAGGTTCTACAAGGTTCTTGAACAATCCAATAACCTTGAAAGTCAAATGAATGACATCACCACGTGCATTGAGAATAAGATATTTTACTTCATGTAAATCCTAAACTTTATTTAAGCTTATCCCACAGCAACCGCCTCATAATTTTACTCTCATAAAATTACATTTTCTCTCACATCAAAAAGTATTCATCTTTTTCTCTCAGAAATCCTACGAACCTGAGCATCATTTTCTTCTTTCTCTCTTCTTTGGTTCGGCTAGGTATCCTACGAACACTATCCATCACCTGTAATTTTCATTCTCACCACTTCCTAAAGCCAAACACCATTCTAAACACTTTCATTTAGAAAGTTTTCACAAAATCCCACTCTAAGTGCTTCAAAATCCAATTTCTATCTTACTTCCTTGGAGGAATTGTTGTGGCTTGTACGAAAACAAGGAGAAGAAGAAGAGCTTAAAAAGCTTGAATCATCTATTTTCTATCTTGTTCTTCAAAAGCTCAAGTTTGAAGCCTTGAAGAAGCTCTTGGTGGAGGGAGTTTGCTTGAAGGAGACATACAAGGAGCTTTGGAGGTTCTTCAAGAGGTAAGAGGGAGATTTAACCTCACCAACCAAGTTTTGGTGGTGTGGAGATGGTTGTGTCTGGTGAAAAACCCCTAAGGGTTTATTCACTTATTGTTTAATTACTTCTTTAGTTGTGATTGTGTTGTTGGTGATTTTATGTTTGTGATTGTGGTGTTTATGGCTTTGAAATTATGATTGCATGTGTGATAATATGTTTATTGTTTTGATAAATCTTTGGTATGTATGAAACCGAATGCATGTAAGTGTATGTGTAAATTACAATGTGAATAATATGATGGATTAAACGAGAATTTAGAATTTGAAAGAAAAGGAATTGAATTTGGAAGAGTCGAATACAAAGCAAGATGAAATGATTTTGGAGAAACAATACTGATTATGATTTTATAGAGCAATATTGTAATTTTGTGTTTAATGGGGACATGTTGTAATTATTGATTTTTGAATGGTTATATTGTAAATATGATTTTTATAAGGGACTGTTTAGTAAATATGGTTTTTGAGGGACTATTTCATAAATATAATTTGTATGAGAAACTATTTCGTAAATGTGATTTTATGAAGGACTATTTCGTCAATAGGATTTTTATGAGGGACTATGTTGTAAATTATGAATTTTATGAAAGATTATTTCGTAAAAAGGAATTTTATGAAAAACTATTTTGTAAATATGAATTTTTGAGGGACTATGTTGTAAATATGAATTTTATGAGGGATGATTTCGTAAAATATGAATTTTTCAAGGGACTATTTCGTAAGTGTGACTTTTATGAGGGACTGTTATGAAAATATTATTTGGATGAGGATTATAATGCAAATATTATGTTTTGAGGAGTTATTATGCAAATATGAAAAATGAAGTTGAGTTTTGGTGTTAACTGAGGAAACTAGTATTCTTGATTTAAAACGTGTGAAGAGTATTTTACGTGATTGAGAAATGATGAAAAATTGATACGTGATTTGAGAAAATGCGAAAAATATGATTTCGCGATGAAATTACAGTAATAATATTGTTGGGCCTATATGAGGACCCCGAATATGAGATAAAGAAAATTGAATTAAGAAGATGAGAGAATGAATTGAACTGAGAAAGGTGCATTTGAATGTGCATTGAAAAAGTCCGATGGGCTGAATAAGACTGATTGTCGAAAGAAGGAAAGAACACACCTCCTGAGTGGTGCGATGTGTGTAGTGTAGGTCACTCGTTGACCTTGGGGGCATCGGGGTGCGGGTTGCCTACAATGGACAGAGAATAAAGCTTCTGTACCGTAGGTTAGACCGATGCAACACACCGATGATCCGGACCGAGACACTATCCATAATCGAGATCTGATAAAGACTGTAATGCATATGCTAGATGTGCAAATGCTAGATGTGCAAATGCTAAATGAGCAAAGAGAATGAGCACGTGGTCTGAGGCATGTAGTGCAGACAGATTCTTTTCGATCACTCTTTCCGACTTGAGTTTTAGCTCCATGGAGTAGGAAAATTGAGTCTAGGTACATGAGTCTAGATGCATATACAGAGATACTGAGGGTATTTTCATAATTATTGATTTTGATAACTGAATTATTGAATAAGTGAATATTGATAAGGACATGGACGTAATTATGAATTATGATGATAAATGATATGTGTTAGATAAATGATGTTGGTGGCATAATTGTAATTATGTATGATGTGTTGATATGAGATATGATGTGTGTTAGATAAATGATATTGATGATATAATTGTAATTATGTATGATGTATGGTATGAGAATTTGTATATGTTTATCTTCATTGCTACCATACTGGTATTGGCGTAGGTGATCTCACCTCTTTGTCTGTCTATTTCGTATTGTATTTATAATTGTAAAGAGATTGAGCAAGATGTTGAGTGAGAACGCAAGGAAGATCAGATTTTCGAGAAGGAAGTTGAGTTCTAAAGAGATGGAGATGTTGAGTTTTCGTAAGGTTTATGGGAACCAGGAGGCATAGTGCGTCGAGCTTCTTTGGAAAATGTATTTCTCACATAAATAGTAATAGGGAGCTTACTACCATACTCCTGGTATGGTTAGTATTGTATATTTTGTGTCAAGTTGGATTCCTCCCTGTTGAGGAGTCTGAGGAGGACCCGTTTGAGGGTTCTGCATGTTTAGAGTTACTTGGGCATTATGTAATTTAATTAATGTATAAATATTTTTTTTGAGTCCAATTTGTAAATATTAAAGTGTGACAGTACTACGACTTATATATATATAATGTAAAATTATATTGTAATGATGCTGTAATGTTTTAATTTTCGCTAAGTTTATCTTACTACCACCAAGAAATTTTACAACTCGTATTTATATTACAAGCACGTTTACTAACGAAGGGGCAATATGATAATTGAGTAACACGAAGTGTGACGCCCTAAGGAGGGTGTTACATTAGGTGGTATCAGAGCCCAAGTTAGAGTCTTTTGGGTTTGTGGGTAGGTTTGTCTTGTTTGTGTTGTGTAAATCTCTGACACTGAATACGAGAGATATGTTTTGGTTTCCGAAAGGAGACGAAGTTGTGTGAAATAATTACATTTAGTTCGACGTGTTTTTGATTTTATTTATCTTTGAAGGAAGATAATGGAACGTAGCGAACATGAGCATGTGGAGGCGAGACGTGATGAAGATCGTATAGTCGCAGCTAGAAGTGTGATGCAAAAGATTATTGAAGTAGCAATACAACAGAGACAGATGATCACTCAAAGAATGAGAACTGATAATCGAACTTCATAGCTTACTAGAATTGGAGCAGCTATCTGATGCGAGAAGCAGTAATTTGGAATCTTCGATAATCCAAGATGGAAGGAAGCGTAAAGTCGATCGTGTTCAGCAAAAGTCGTATGCACGACCATTGGGGAAGCAACAACGAACAAAGAGGGGGAGTACTAGTGGCAACGATTTTGGTCAGACTGTGGCATCATCACTGAAATGTTTCAAGTGTGGAAAAAATCATCTCACCAAAGATTGTCAGCATAAAAAGGTTATTTGTTATCAATGTGGGAAGCCTGGACATTTCTCCAGAGGTTGTGATCAATTGAAGATGGAACTTTCCATCAGTGATACACGTATTTCAAAATCTCAAGAAGAAGAAGAAGAAGAAAGAGCCGGTGCAGAGAGTGTAGTGAGACCATTCAAATACAAAAAACTTAAGGAGCAAGGAAATTGTGCCATAGAGGGTAATCTTAAAAATGTATTGTATAATGCGTAAGGTAACCTTGATCTTTTGTGATCTGTGATTGTGTAAAATCTTTTTAGGTTATCCGTGTTTTGTTCTTTTCATAATACTACTTCAACTTCTAAACTTGTTATTACTACTCGAGTCCATCTCGAAAATACCCTATTATTATTGGAGTTTGAAACTTTTCTCGTTGATCTGGTTTATCTATTTCTTGTTCAAATAGACTGAGTAAATCAATTTGACTTATTCATGTCTTCGTTATAGTGTGATCGGAGTATTTCTACTCTTCTTGTTAAACTTGTTGTTTATACTCAAGTTTTCTAACTTTATCCTATACCTATTGAATATCAAATCTTTTCTCGTTGATTTGATTTGTTTATCTAAAATTACATCTATTTGAGAATCTGACTTTATAAATGGATTGGTTATTTTCCAACCATATCCTACTAGATTGATACAAGGTAACCTTAGTGTTTCCTTGACCTGAGATTTTTGGATTTGAATCCAGAAAGTTCATTTCTAAAATTTTTGGACTATGTTCATTTCGAAATCTATTAGATCATTTCAAATTCTTGTTGGGCTAATCTAGTAACCTATTGAATAGTCTTATTATTTTTCCTTATGACTTTCAAAGTGTCTTTCATGTATCTCAATTAAGAAAGAGTTATGCGTAAAACTAATCGAATGCAAGTTCTGTTAGAAGTTCAACTTGTGAATTTAGATTGAGTGTTAAGATAAAATAGAAAGATGGTGACGTATACTTCAAGGCAGTGGAACATACATGAGAAGAATCATTCGATTTACATTTTAGAATATGCGATAGTTGTTTTGTCACGAAAATTTGAAGATATGTTCTTTCCTATAAAGTCTACCATAATTTCAAGGGTTTGAAGTACTGTACAATCAAGAGGGGCTAGGATATAAGGAAAAGACGGTAGATAGAATTTTCAAAGGATTTGTTGAGAGCTTGTGTTCTAGAACAAGTGGTTGTTGGGGTGAATTTCTACCATTGATAGAATTCACATACAACAATAGTTTTCGTTCGAATATAGGGTACCTACCCTATGAGGCATTGTATGGGTGACGATGTAGAACATCATTGTGTTAGCATCATGATGTTGAAAGTACGAGGTAGGACCAGAAATTGTGCAGCAAACTACTGAGAAAGTAAAGACGATCTAAGGCAAAATAAGGACAACTCAGACACGACAAAAGAGTTATGAAGATAAAAGACGAAGACCGCTTGAATTTGAAGAAGGTAACCATGTGTCTCTACGTGTGACACCTATGACAAGAGATGGACGAGTGATTAAGTCGAGGAAACCCACTCCGAAGTTTATTAGACCGTATCGGATACTCTGTTGGACATCGTATAAATGAAGGAAAATTCAACCTACGAGACGTTTCTAGTCAAAATTGAAGATCAAAGGACAAAGCAACTTCAAGGTAAAGGAATCGCATTGATTAAAGTGGTTTGGAATGATATATATGGTGAAGCAATTTGGGAATTGGAAGATGAGATAAGAGAGTAGTATCCATTTTTATTTTAAGTGTGTCAAGTTTCAAGGACGAAACTTATTTTAGAGGGGGAGAGTTGTAACACCCCAAATTTTCAGACTATGTTGCAAGAACTGACAGAATTACACTACTTTGTGTTTTCTGTGCATTATAAAAATAATTTGATTATTCCGATACTATTTGTGATTATTTTGTGTGATTTGCTCCTGGTCAAGAAAATAATAATTTTCGGGTGGGAAATTCTTGTCCGATTATTTAGAGACGGTGGATCTTACTTAACCCGAATCGAGTGACACGTAAAAGAATCTATTAATTTTTAGAATTTATCTCGTAAAATAATTCTATTTTACCGATAAATATATGTTGCTTGATGCATAGTGTTATTGCTATGACTTATTTTGACCCTAAGTATAGTTTAATTTGCCATTATACTCAACCGACCAAAATTATGGAATTCCCAAATTCGACCAAAATTCTTGGGATAGGATCCCAATTTCTTTTGAGAAAGTTCCTCAAGATTTCCTCTAACTGTTTTCATTTCAAGTCTATTTCCGACAAGTCTATTTCGACAATCCAAGATTTTTTAAGGTCTTGACATCGACAGAATTTGGACAAGATCCAAACACTTGAAGAAAATTTCCTAACATTTTGATCCCGTCGGATTTAATTACTGAATGCAAGCATAAGTTAAATAGTGAGTTGAATCCGACACCTTCAGAGCATTTCCCGACAACATCAATCGGTAGTTCGACAGAACCCAAAATACCTCAAGACTGGATGAGACTGATTCTCAATTCTTGAATCAGAAATCAAAGATTTTGGCTGTTATGGCTGCCTCTTCCGACAAAGACCATCTATTCCGACCAAGACCATCTTTCCGACAGAAGACCATCTATTCAAAATATGGGAGAAGTCCTCAGGTTCGACAAAGCGATAGACGTTCTGTTAGCAAAGAATCAGTTAAGAACAATATGGTTCTCCTTTTCCCTAAATCTTGTTGGACGATTTTACAAATCAAAAAGAAGATGTTTATATTCATCGAAATATACCTTTTAAAACAATACCAAAATTCGTCGAAATAGGATCTTTTAAGACAATGTCATATCCATCGAATTTGGACTTCTATCCAAATACGTCGAATTTAATCTTCTTACTAGTTGGTACCATGTTAAAATCCGTCGAATTGGATCTTTTGATTTTTAGGTACCAAGTTAAAATTCGTCGAGTGAGGATGCTCATGTCTGTTGAGTTAGAATGTCAATTTCCATCGAGTGGGGATACTAATGTCCGTCGAATTTGAATGATAATATTCATCGAGTTATGGTGCTAACGACCGTCGAGTAAGAATTCCTGATTTCAGTAGAAAAACTTCTCTAATGTCAAAATCCGTTGAATTTGATCTTCTGACCATATAATATTTTGTCGATTCGACAATTGGAAGATTTCTCCAACGTCAACACCTGTCTGACAAATTAGGATATTTGTTGACCTTTTCAAGTTCATCCGAAATGACCTTTCATTTTCGTTTGAGAATCACCATTCGACGAGTTCTCATCCGACAACACTTGATTTTAACCATTCTTGGGGAAATGATGTTCTCTCATCTTATCGAATTTTGTTATGTCGTTGTTCATCAAAAACTTCCTTGGAAACTCACGTTCATGCAGCAATTTGGAGGGGTTCTACGTCGGCCACGTAGCAGCTTGAAGGAGGTTCTACAAGGTTCTTGAACAATCCAATAACCTTGAAAGTCAAATGAATGACATCAGCCACGTGCATTCAGAATAAGATATTTTACTTCATGTAAATCCTAAACTTTATTTAAGCTTATCCCACGGCAACCGCCTCATAATTTTACTCTCATAAAATTACATTTTCTCTCACATCAAAAAGTATTCATCTTTTTCTCTCAGAAATCCTACGAACCTGAGCATCATTTTCTTCTTTCTCTCTTCTTTGGTTCGGCTAGGTATCCTACGAACACTATCCATCACCTGTAATTTTCATTCTCACCACTTCCTAAAGCCAAACACCATTCTAAACACTTTCATTTAGAAAGTTTTCACAAAATCCCACTCTAAGTGCTTCAAAATCCAATTTCTATCTTACTTCCTTGGAGGAATTGTTGTGGCTTGTACGAAAACAAGGAGAAGAAGAAGAGCTTAAAAAGCTTGAATCATCTATTTTCTATCTTGTTCTTCAAAAGCTCAAGTTTGAAGCCTTGAAGAAGCTCTTGGTGGAGGGAGTTTGCTTGAAGGAGACATACAAGGAGCTTTGGAGGTTCTTCAAGAGGTAAGAGGGAGATTTAACCTCACCAACCAAGTTTTGGTGGTGTGGAGATGGTTGTGTCGGTGAAAACCCCTAAGGGTTTATTCACTTATTGTTTAATTACTTCTTTAGTTGTGATTGTGTTGTTGGTGATTTTATGTTTGTGATTGTGGTGTTTTATGGCTTTGAAATTATGATTGCATGTGTGATAATATGTTTATTGTTTTGATAAATCTTTGGTATGTATGAAATGAATGCATGTAAGTGTATGTGTAAATTACAATGTGAATAATATGATGGATTAAACTGAGAATTTAGAATTTGAAAGAAAAGGAATTGAATTTGGAAGAGTCGAATACAAACAAGATGAAATGATTTTGGAGAAACAATACAGATTATGATTTTATAGGAGCAATATTGTAATTTTGTGTTTAATGGGGACATGTTGTAATTATTGATTTTTGAATGGTTATATTGTAAATATGATTTTTATAAGGGACTGTTTAGTAAATATGGTTTTTGAGGGACTATTTCATAAATATAATTTGTATGAGAAACTATTTCGTAAATGTGATTTTATGAAGGACTATTTCGTCAATAGGATTTTTATGAGGGACTATGTTGTAAATTATGAATTTTATGAAAGATTATTTCGTAAAAGGAATTTTATGAAAAACTATTTTGTAAATATGAATTTTTGAGGGACTATGTTGTAAATATGAATTTTATGAGGGATGATTTCGTAAAATATGAATTTTTCAAGGGACTATTTCGTAAGTGTGACTTTTATGAGGACTTATGAAAATATTATTTGGATGAGGATTATAATGCAAATATTATGTTTTGAGGAGTTATTATGCAAATATGAAAAATGAAGTTGAGTTTTGGTGTTAACTGAGGAAACTAGTATTCTTGATTTAAAACGTGTGAAGAGTATTTTACGTGATTGAGAAATGATGAAAAATTGATACGTGATTTGAGAAAATGCGAAAAATATGATTTCGCGATGAAATTACAGTAATAATATTGTTGGGCCTATATGAGGACCCCGAATATGAGATAAAGAAAATTGAATTAAGAAGATGAGAGAATGAATTGAACTGAGAAAGGTGCATTTGAATGTGCATTGAAAAAGTCCGATGGGCTGAATAAGACTGATTGTCGAAAGAAGGAAAGAACACACCTCCTGAGTGGGTGCGATGTGCGTAGTGTAGGTCACTCGTTGACCTTGGGGGCATCGGGGTGCGGGTTGCCTACAATGGACAGAGAATAAAGCTTCTGTACCGTAGGTTAGACCGATGCAACACACCGATGATCCGGACCGAGACACTATCCATAATCGAGATCTAATAAAGACTGTGATGCATATGCTAGATGTGCAAATGCTAGATGTGCAAATGCTAAATGAGCAAAGAGAATGAGCACGTGGTCTGAGGCATGTAGTGCAGACAGATTCTTTTCGATCACTCTTTCCGACTTCAGTTTTAGCTCCATGGAGTAGGAAAATTGAGTCTAGGTACATGAGTTTAGATGCATATACAGAGATACTGAGGGTATTTTCATAATTATTGATTTTGATAACTGAATTATTGAATAAGTGAATATTAATAAGGACATGGACGTAATTATGAATTATAATGATAAATGATATGTGTTAGATAAATGATGTTGGTGGCATAATTGTAATTATGTATGATGTGTTGATATGAGATATGATGTGTGTTAGATAAATGATATTGATGATATAATTGTAATTATGTATGATGTATGGTATGAGAATTTGTATATGTTTATCTTCATTGCTACCATACTGGTATTGGCGTAGGTGATCTCACCTCTTTGTCTGTCTATTTCTGTATTGTATTTATAATTGTAAAGAGATTGAGCAAGACGTTGAGTGAGAACGCAAGGAAGATCAGATTTTCGAGAAGGAAGTTGAGTTCTAAAGAGATGGAGATGCTGAGTTTTCGTAAGGTTTATGGGAACCGGAGGCATAGTGCGTCGAGCTTGCTGGAAAATGTATTTCTCACATAAATAGTAATAGGGAGCTTACTACCATACTCCTGGTATGGTTAGTATTGTATATTTTGTGTCAAGTTGGATTCCTCCCTGTTAAGGAGTCTGAGTAAGACCCGTTTGAGGGTTCTGCATGTTTAGAGTTACTTGGGCATTATGTAATTTGATTAATGTGTAAATATTTTTTTTGAGTCCAATTTGTAAATATTAAAGTGTGACAGTACTACGACTTATGTATATATAATGTAAAATTATATTGTAATGATGCTGTAATGTTTTAATTTCTGCTAAGTTTATCTTACTACCACCAAGAAATTTTACAACTCGTATTTATATTACAAGCACGTTTACTAACGAAGGGGTAATATGATAATTGAGTAACACGAAGTGTGACGCCCTAAGGAGGGTGTTACACTTAAGGCAGTCACTATTATAAATAGTACTGCTAAAGGGCTGCTAAGACAAATAATTCAGAACCCTAGTCGCACCTATAGAAAAGTGAGTGAGAGAGCGACAGGTTTCTTCTCTTCTCATCGCAGCTAGCACTGTGTGAGAGACGTGAGGCTCCTCTTGTGGACGTTGGACGTTCATGAGTCTGTTCATGTGGATACCGCAGAGACATCGTTTCTATTACGGTGTTCATGATTCATGCTTCAAGAGGTAAATCATTTAAAAAAACTCAAATTATGGCTTTTTCGCATGGATCCTCAGTGGGAATCCCTGTTTTCCGCTGCATGATGTATCCACAATTCCCAACAGAGTGATATCACTAGACGCGTATCGGCTTGTCTGGTTTGTCAAAAAGATAAAGTGGAACATCAGAGACTAGCGGGATTGCTGCAACCGTTGTCTATTCCTGAATGGAAGTGGGATAGTATTGCGATGGATTTTATAGTGGGTTTGCCAAGGATAAGGAAAGGTCATGACTCGATTTGGGTAATTGTGGACTGACTCACGAAATCAGCACATTTTCTCCCAATCAATATAAAATACAAACTGGAGAGACTGACTCAGATTTACATTGGAGAGATTGTTAGATTGCACGGTGTGCCTACAAATATTGTTTCGGATAGGGATCCGAGATTTACTTCAAATTTTTGGCAAAGTCTACAAGGAGCATTAGGGACAAAGTTACGTCTAAGTTCTGCTTATCACCCACAGACCGATGGTCAATCAGAGAGGACGATCCAATCTTTGGAAGATTTGCTTAGAGCTTGCACCATAGAACAGACTGGAAGTTGAGATGACATTCTACCATTGATAGAATTCACCTACAACAACAGCTATCATTCAAGCATAGGGATGGCACCCTATGAGGCTCTGTATGGACGATGATGTTGAACACCTCTGTGTTGGTACTAAGACGGTGAGCGCCTTACTATTGGACTAGATGTTATACAACAGACAACTGAGAAGGTTAAGATGATTCAGGAGAAGATGAGGACGGTTCAGAGCCAATAGAAAAGTTATGCAGACCAAAGGAGAAAGCCTTTTGAGTTTGAGGAAGGTGAGCATGTATTCCTGAAATAGCATCTACTGTGGAGCATGGAGGCACGCATGCGTGGATTTCTGGGTGATGTGCGTCTGACCTTCCTTGGAGGGCCAGAATGCTGGCACATTAACCTGAATTCCAACCGCTGTGTCTACTTAGGAGACATGTCGATCTCTTTGGCCTTGAGGCGTCATGAGCCGCCGATCTTTACCTACTGCATCAGCTTGCATTTGGAGTTTTATCCGCCTATCCGGGAGATGTGGGGTAACTGCTTCTACACCCCGCTGGAGGACTCTTTTGATTCCACTGCTCGGGCTCTGGCCCGTGGCTCTGTGGCTCCTATGGAGGTTTCCTTAGATGAGGAAGACCTCGAGGAGGTTCCCAAGGGTGACCTCGTGGAGGATCCTGAAAAGGATCCTGATACGATTCCTCCTCATCTGAGGGACTGATATTGCTGGTAGCTACTGATGGCTGCCAGTGCTTTTATTTTGCGGGCCTGATGTCTTTTGTAGTGGGCAGTATATTTCTGATATCTTGGGGATATATATGTATGATCCTTTGGGGCAGATGTAGTTTTACTTTTTGGTATACCAGGCTTTGTAACCAAACAGATTTGATATAAGTATATATACATATATGAATATGCAATGTTTGATCCAATGTATGCTTTACTTCTGTTTCTCTTTTATTGTCATTTACGGTAATCATCGTTATTATACCTTATCACTAAATTTTATTAATTATAATAAAAAAATATTCGCCAATTTAATTACATAACTATAATTAAGTAGATTTATATTATGTTATGGAGAACCGGGTCTTAACTTATATAATTCTATTTTTGCATTGTAATTGACAATGTGGCATTCCCTCCCAAAAAGGGGCGTTACAATAGGTAATTGCACATTGAGAAGGCTGGACATTTGAACAAGCAACAAAAAGAAAAGAAAATTCCATTAAGAAGCCCAGCACTTGAGCGCGTGTTGCGCATAGAAGAATTCCAAGTTAGTGTCCTAGAGCCTGAGTACTGGGAAGGTAGCGCTTGAGTGTTGAATGCGTAATAGAGCATGCTAATTCTCTATAAAAAGAAAAGTTACACCAAATGGAACACGCACTTCAGCAGCCGTCAAAGAGAGAATCAACAACGCAAACCCTAAAGTAGTGTGGGCATAATTAGCCTTGAAGATTAGGAATTTTCTTCTTCCTTTCCACTTGTCTTCTATGGAGTTTGTCAAATTCTTCTCTCTATTTTATTCTTCATCTATGTGTAACTAATTTCCCATTGTTAAGGGGATGATGGATCTGAAACTTTGATAATGTAACTTCTTTTATGAGTTTAATTTATATTTCTATTTCATGATTTGTGTGTTTTTCTCTATTCTTAATATTTTTCTAAACTTGATCAATTTGGAAATGATTTTTGGGTTAATGTATGATTTGAAAAATTTTGCATGATCCTAGAACTTGTGATAAACACCATAATTTTCATAATTGCTAGGAATAGACGTTGTGGGTTGTGTGGACTTTCTCCTAATTCCTTCATTTTTTTTATAAAGCGTTCTCTATTTGGGGTTATGTTAAGGGATTAGTTAATTCTAAATAGTGTGAAGAGGATTAATATACTAAGATATTGAGTATTAATTAATTTTGAGAATTGACCATAAATCATTGAAATAGAACATAGTTGAACTAATCTTTGAATGTGCATTTAAAGAGCTCAAATGAAGTCGAAACCCTAACGCTTTAATACCATTGTTTTTCACCCCTTTGTTTTATTGATTTGTTTACTTACTTTATTTCTTTTAATAATTTCTGCTTTGAATTTTCTTTTTAATTACATTTGAAACAATTCTCTTTTCCATTAGCTTAGATAATGTCAATTTTAACGAACTTAATAATTAGTAACTTAATCCTCATGGGACGATACTCTTACTCACTTTTTACTACTTTTGCGATTCGGTACACTTTTCAAAAATCACAAGAAGTTTTTAGTACCATTTTCGAGGATTATAGTTTATTAATATTAAAAAGTAGCTTAAAAAGACACTAATTTAAACATTTATTTTCTTGTTTTATTTTATTTTATTTTATTTTTCTTTAAATTTGTTCTTTTTAATTCACTATTCTTTGCTTTGTTTATGTGAGGTGTTGTGAGTTCTAAAGAATTGTTTTTCATTCCAAACATTGACAAAGTAGAAAGAGCACTTAGGAAAACGACCAAGGAAAGAAAAAGTATTGAAGAAGATATGACTGAAAATACTCAAAATACTCCAAGACGTACTCTGGTAGACTATGCAACCCCGTCCACTGAGAGGGTTGCAATGAGTATAATATGGCCCAACATTCAAGAAAATAACTTTGAGATTAAACCAGCTTTGCTATAGCTGGTGCAGCAGGGTCAGTTTGGGGGCAATCAGGCTGAAGACCCCAACTTGCACATCTCTAATTTCTTGCAACTCTGTGATACTATTAAATATAATGGCGTAATTGATGATGCCATTAGATTATGGTTGTTCCTATTTTCCCTAAGTGACAAAGCTAAGAGCTAGCTACAAGCCTAGCCATAAGGGAGCATCTCTACTTGGGAGGACCTGGTTAGCAATTTCTTGACTCGATACTTCCCTTCATCATTGTTTGTGAAGATAAGGAGTGAAATAACTTGTTTTACTCAGAATCAGGGGAGTTGCTATATGAATCTTGGGAGAGATTCATGGACCTATTAATAAAATGTCCTCACCATGCATTTGAGGTTTAGCAACAGGTTCAAATCTTCTATAATGGTTTATGTGGGTGGATCACTAAACAGTAAAACTCTCGAAGAGGTTCGGGCATTATTCGAGACCATGGCCACCAATGAATATCAGATGCCTAGTGCAAGGCTTGTGGCTAAATTGAGAGTGATGGAGCTTAGCACATTTGATGCGTTACTTGCACAAAATAAAAATCTTTCACAACAAATCTCTAGCTTGACTAAGTAGCTTGGTAACATACAGGTGAACTCTGTAAACCACCAAGTTTTAACTTGTGATTTTCTATGGAGGCAATCACGATAATGGTGAGTGTGATGCAAGCAACACAGGTGTTATTCCTCAAGAGTAGGTTAATTACATGAGTAATCCTATAAGGTCTTAAGGTAACCCCTATTCAAATACATATAATCTAGGGTAGAGGAATCATCCAAATTTTTCATGGAACAACCAGAATATACTGAGACCACCACTACCTCCATAACATCAACCATCGTTGTCATCCTATTCTCATCCTCCACAAGATAAGTTATCGAATCTTGAAAGTATTATGGAGAAACTTGCTCTTAGCACCAGCACTTTTATAGAGGAAACGAGGGCTAATTTCAAGAATCAAAAGGTAGCCATCCGATGTCTAGAAAATCAAGTGGGACAAATATTTAGACAGCTCCTAGAGAGACCTCAAGGTAGTCTACCAAGTAACACTGTGGTAAATCCAAAAGAGCACTATAATGCAATCACACTGAGAAGTGGCAAAATTTTGGAAGGACCAGTGGAAGAAGAATTATCTAGTTCCTCATGAAAAGAGAAAAAACAAAATGATGTTCTTACTGAGGATGTTTCAATTGAAGATGCACCTGAAGCAGAGGTCTCTACTAAAATTAAAGTGAAAAGAGAAAGAAGAAAGAAGAAAGATTCAATTTTGGATAAACCTTTTAACCCTTCACTATACACTAGGCTCCCATTCCCTTAGAGGTTGAAGAAAGACACTCAAGAGAAGCAAGAAAGACAATTCTCAAAGTTCCTAGATGTTTTTAAGAAGTTACAAATAAACATTCCTTTTGCTGAGGCATTTGAGCAGATGCCCTTATATGCTAAGTTCATGAAGGACTTGCTCTCGAAGAAGAGGAAACTCGAGGAAGATGAGACTGTAGCACTTACTAAAGAGTACAATGCTATTATTCAGAGGAAGCTACCACCTAAATTGAAAGATCCAGGTAGTTTCACCATTCCTTGCACTATTGGGGAGCTGAATATTGGGAAAGCTTTGTGTGATCTTGGCGCAAGTATTAACCTGATGCCGAAACCTATGATGCACAAGTTGGGAATTGAGAAAGTGAAGTCAACAATGATCTCTCTTCAACTAGCAGATTGATTTATCAAGAACCCTTACGGTATAGTCAAAGATGTGTTCGTTAAGGTTGATAAATTCATTTTTTCAGTTAATTTTGTAGTGCTAGATATGGATGAGGATGCCGATATTCCTCTCATTCTGAGGAGACCATTTTTTGCAACATCAAGAGCTTTGATTGATGTTCCTAGGGGTGAACTTATTTTGAAGGTGGATGGAGATCAGGTGACCATTAATATTTTTAATAACTCCTCTCCAATATCATATCTCTATGCCCCTGTCAATATCATTCTAGCTAAGAAGCAGGAAGCATTGGCTATCAAAGATCCTCCACCATTAATTAATGTCAATCTTCCTACTTCTCAGAATGTTGAGCCAGAGAAAGGTCCTCCCATGATTAGTACTTCTCTACAAACTAATTCTTTATCTTCTGATCGATTGGAGCCACCATGGTACAGTGGAATCTTTCATGCCAAGGCATACTTGGGATAACCAGTTCCAATTAGAGTTCAAAATGTTTTTGGAGGGGATCCAAAGGCTAGTGGCTAGGGAAGGAAGCATTGGTCTGAGAAAAGAAAAACGTCATCTTACTTCTCTTGCTTCAAGCCACCGTAAATAATAGGCAACGTTGAGCTAATGACATTAAACAAACGTTTTTCGGGAGGCAACCTAATTTTCTTTCCCTTTTTATTTTTCATTTATTTTGTTTTGATTTTAATTTAGTTGATTTAATTATGTGTTTTTGTCCTTTTGTTTAAGTGTATGCTATAACACCCTCCGTAAGGAATTACATTTCAGACTAATCCTTTTAAAACATTACCTAAGTCATGATTAAGATTTAATATTATAAAATACAGGTTTTAAAATTTCTTTTTGTGGATAACATAAACCTAACAAAATAAAGATAATACAAGATATAAAGAACTGAATAATACATTCCACATATATACACATAGTTTACTGAAAACAGAAATACATAATACTTATATACCAAAAAGACATAAATACAACCATCATAACAAACCTAAACTGGCCCAAGTTCATGACACCTAAGGGAAGGGTCCTCTACTGGATCCTCGTCCGGATCCTCCTCAAAATCCTCACTAGACAAATTCCCTAGCTGGGAAATGTCTCGACAAAACGGGAGTCCAAGCAGAAGATATCTCGGAATCCTCCATAGGAGTATAGTGAAGATCACCCCATAAATCCCTTCCAGGCATATAAAACTCTAAATAAACAGTAGCAGTAAAAGAAAAAGTAGTAACCCCATAGCGGGTCCTATTCAAAGATAGAGTAATATATCCATAATACTCTATGCGCTCTGTATCCAAATGGACGCGCTAGGCATCAGTGCCTCTAAGAAAATGCACTCTAATGTAACCTAGCAGATTTCTCCTTGTTACCATCACAGATCTTCATAGAGCATAAACATAAAAATAGAATAGACAGAACAAAACCATAAAGAGGTAACATCCCCTACATCACATACCAGTATAGCAGCAAAGAAACAGTAATAACAATAAAGCAACATAGTATAGAATTAACAATTAGAGTCATGATATTTATCAATAGATAATTCAACAATATAAATATATCACAGCAACAAGTCTACTGACTATGCAAATGCACAATGAACGGACCCTTACTCCATGAAGCTAAAACCAAACATCGAAGAGAATGATTAGGAGATATGTCTGTATATCGTCAGCCTCAATTCAAGTGCTTCAAAATTATCAGCGTACGCATCATGACTTATACAAGACATTCTACACCAGATCAGGAATAGGAATAGTATTTCATCGAGATTGTTGGTGCATTTACAATAGTTACCACGGCACAGTAGAGCTACTAATTGGCCACTTGTGAGATACCTGCGCCCCGATGCCTCCAAGGTCATTCATAGACCTTCACTTAACAATTTGCACCCGCACAAATGTGTAATTCAATCTCCTAGGCATACAGCCTTAACAAACATAGTCACCACGACTTTCACAATACATGATTGAATGACTTAATAAATCAATAATCAATAACTTCATAAATTCCAATTCAAAACAAGCCACCATTGGGCTTAAGCCATCAACTGACGTCTCCAGGTCCAGTACGTCGGCCTGACAGCAAAACTACTATTTTTCTCAAACGCAAAGTATTTTCACTGTTTTATCACAAACGTGTAACACTTTTTGTTACGTCACAAAATCACGTAATATTTTACATCATTTTTCAATCACGTAAACATTTTAAAACATTTACTCAATCGTGTAACTCAAAAACTAACTTTTTAAAATCACGTAAGGTTTTATCAATACTTTTCAATCACATAAAACATTTTAAGCTTACTTTTTTAGAATTTCCATGCTTAATATAAAATTTGAACCTTAATCCTAATACTTTCTTACCAAATCTCCTTTAAGTGATATTTCCTAACATTTTTCATAAACACTATATTATTTTAATTAAATCAAGATATTTCAAAAATCTTTTTCCATTACTTTTACTAAAAAGTCACTTAAACAAAATGCTTTAAATTTCAAATCATCCTTTAAAACTTATTTCCATTATCAAGACCGAAAATTAAATCTTTTTAAATAATAAAAATGTGTTCATCTTCTTTTTAACTTATAAATCCTTAAATCCTATTCTAGTCCCCTAATCATCTAAGTTCTCAATTAATAAAACATTTTTTGCCTTGGATACCCCTCTTTGGGCTAGATGGCCATGAGCCATAGGCGGTCTTTCGGACCACAAAGCTTGCCTTTCACACATGATTCAAAGCATACAAAGCATTTCAATCATCAATTCCTACTATAAAAATCTCATACATACTATAACAATCATATAGTCACATATAGCCAAACAAACATAAATCATTAAATTCACACAATCAAGTGAATAAATCATCACATGAATTTTTCACCAATAAACCACAAATTTTGTTCCTCACCACCAAGATTGGTTGATGAGGTTAATCTCCCTTTACCTTAGATGACGATCAAAACTCATTGTTGTCTTCTTGAAAAAGCTTCTACTTCTAAAAAGATCCTTAAAATAAATCAAATATACAATCATCAACATCTAGGGCTTGAAACAAGATGACCATGAATTAAGATTATGGTCTAGAACTTGAAAATAAAATTTGGAAGTGAAGATAAAGAACTTTACCTAGAACCTTCAAATTTTAAGACTTGAGAAAGAGATTGAAGATGGATTATTTTGAAGAAACTCACAACATGAGAGTGTCTCAAAATGGTGTTTAGATTCAAGAAATGTGGTTGTTTTGATTTGATCAAGATTGAAGAATGAATGAGAAGTGTTGGCCGAGATTCACAAAGAAGAGAAAAAGAGAGAGTTTTGATAGTTTGTTTCTCAAAAACAATACAAGATAGACTTAAGAGAGATAAGTAACTATTTTGGTCACAAAACTTGTCCTAGAAGATTGCTTTCCAAGCTTGCCTTGGAAGCTTTCCTCCTATTTGTGCAACACAAAGAGTCAAAGCTACTAAACTTGACTCCATCAAGCTTCCCTTGGACGCTTTCTTCTCATTGGCTCAAAAACAAGTGAGTCATGAAAAGAAAAGATGAAAGGTTATAACTAGGCTCATGACTAGTCATCTAACTAGATATTTACTGGTAGCTATTAACCAATAGATAAAGGCTACTACTAGCAAAATCAGTAGCTATTGTCCAATGGATAATAGAACGTACCTATATTTCATCAATTAGATAAAACCTCAGAAAAAGAAAAATTTTGAAATTTGTTCCCGGTTACGGGTTTAGTAAGCTCCCCTCAGCCCCGCGTGAACAATCAAAATTTTTTCGGCCTTGAAAAACTTTTATTTTTCCAGCACTACCTCAAACATACAGAAGTCCAAAAATAATAATAAAATAATCAAAATAAAGCAAACAATTCACAAAAATCACAGAAAAACACAAATAATAGGAAAAGAAATTTTGGCGTGTTACATATGCGAAGCTCTTTCTTTCTCAAAATTAATTGTTTTGGTAATTATTTCAAAAAATAAAAATAAAAATAAAAAGCCACTGCCCAGGCGCGCGGATGGCAGAGCATGCTTTTCAAATAGTGAGAGCGCGCTCAAGCGTTATAAGCTAAAGCGCTCAAGCGTGCGTCTGACAGAGATGATTTAAATTTAGGGCAGTAGCCTAGCACTTGAGCGCTCGTCTGTCTGTAACCATCCTTCGTCTTATATGTTTCTATTTTTCACTCTTCTTGCTCCAAATCCACTTAAAATTTTCTCATACTCTTGGATTATGCTACTCTTCTTCACTTCTCATCCCTTTTTCCTCCATTCATAGTTTGTTGCATGCACTCATAGTAGATGATTTTATCTGCCATTGAAGCACAATTCAAGCATCTTTTCACGAACCCACTTATTTTTCTCACCTTCTTGTTTCAATTATTCACTCATTACAGTTTGTTCATCTATCCTTAATTTCAATTTCGTGTTATCTGCTGTTAATTTCATTGATTAGGCAAATTGGGGTTTTAAGGTTTTTGAATTGGGCATTTTTGGGAAAATCTGAAATTGAGCAAATTGAGTTCAAATTGACGATGCCCATTGATGTATTTCGTGAATAATTGTTGATTGGAAGAATTTAGTAGGTAAAATTATTGGTATCATGGTGCATATGGATTGATTATTGTGCAAAATGTTGATAAATGTGTTGCCATTGTTGATTTTTGTGAATCACTGTTGTGCATAATGCTTCATGACTTAACATGGTGTGCATTTGCAATTTTTGGTGTTGACTATTGATGAATATTGATGAACAACTGACTGAGGTATTGACTATTTATGATGTTAGCAATTTTTGGTATTTAATGCACTTGCATATTTGCCATGTTCACCATGCTTATTTGATGCTGATCAACTGCTTCTTATGACTAATTTGCTTGAGAATATTGCTGGGTGCTGTCATTTTTATGGATTATGTTAGATGCTCACTTGGAAAATGTTGATGTGATTAAGAATGCCATTGAGCATAGTTTGACTGATTTGGAAATTTGAGATTTAGTTATTTTACTTGCAGAAATATAGGTTATTCATTTGATGCTTTTATTTTGCAAAATATTCATCATGCCACTTGTAAAGAGAAGAAGGGGTGCTGCTGGAGAAGGCTCTAGTTCTTCCTCTTTCAATGCAAGTTGTTTCTGTTCTACCATTCATAAAAAAATGTTTAATGATGTGCTGATGAAAAGTAACTTCATTTGGGAATAGGGGCTCATCTTTAAAGAGAACGAATACCCAAAGATTCGTTCACAGATTGAGAAGAGGAAATGAGGCAAACTATGCCAACTTCCAGTTCTGGGGTCCTAGACATTGGTTTGTGAATTTTATGCCAATGCTTTTATTGACTCCGATGAAGGTGATCATTATCAGACCATGGTAAGGGGGATGCCTATGGATTTATGAAATGATATGTTAAACGCATATTTTGGTCTCGAGTATGATCATCCTAGGCAGTGTGGCTATCATTATTTGCGTAGGAGGCAACTAGACCCCAACCTTGTCCTTAGCATGCTTTGCAAGGCGGGTGCTAAATGGGTGTTGGACACGAAAAATGCACTTAAATTTTTGAAGAAAGTAGATTTTAAACCAATCCTAAGGGTTTAGTGCACTTTTGTTCAATCCAACATCCTTCCATGCTCCAACACATCTGAAGTACCAGTCAAGAGGGCTTTGTTTGTATTTACTATTGTGACTGGTGACTTGGTCGATATTGGGAGGATTATGGCTTTTCACATGCGTATAGAAGCACAAGAGACTTCTGGAAGCTTGTCATATCCATCTTTCATCACCAGTCTATGCTCTGCGAGGGACATCCATATAACTGGGGATCAACTCATTCAACCTACACCTCCAATCACTATCAGTGATTGAAAGGTATTTCCAAGAAGACGTAGCAGCTCCAGCAGCATCTATAGCTCAAGTTTAGGGCCCACTAGTCAGGCAACCACGTCGAGTACTCTCTACTTCCCAATGATTGGATAGAATAGAGTGTGTGTTGCACCAGTACCAGAGGCAATAGAGCTATATTATTCAATCTTAACATGCTTTGGAAAACATGTTGTGCAACATGGCAGAGCAACTAAACCTAAACACTATGGCTTTAGGTAGTCTTCCCATGACTGACGAGGAGACTATGACTAACACAAACTTTAGTGAGGAAGACGGAGAGGAGTATGATGATGTTGAAGAGCAAGATTGATTTCACGGTAAAACAATAAGCTTTTCTTGACCCTCCACTTTGATTTTACTATTTTTGTTTTCCTATTTGTTGTGTGCATTTAATTGTTTGTACAATGGAGGCACTATTTATTTCAAGTTTGGGGGGGTAGCTTTGCTATTTTTGTGTTTATTTTTCTTTTGTTTGTTAACGTTAAGTTGGCTTAGGTGCCTCCTCGAGTTCAGAGCCTTTGTAAGGAGATGTATATAGTTGTAAGCCGCCAAAAAGATTTTATTTTTGCATTTCGTTTGTGTTTTGAGTCATTTTGTTTCACTTTGTTGAAACTGTGCATGCTAGTGTGTTGAATTGAATATCCAATGATTACATAAATTGTGGATTGATCTATTTTCTTGGGATAGAACATGAGAATCTATAACTTGCATTTATCTTTATTGTTTCAATTGTATATGGATGTTCTTCTCATCTTTATGTTTAATAGACCTTGAAATATAAATGCATGTCAAGCTTAGAGAAAGTTTATGGAAATGCATATGTGTAGATTACTTGCTTCTAGAAGTTATTAGATTCTCTCTTGAGGTAAAATCCTTGGCAGTGCATGATTAATGAAATGATAAAGACCTTTTTTGGATCATTTAAGTCTTTCAAGCTAACCTATAAACACAATATATCCTTAGGTCTCTTTTGCAACTTTGTTATTGTTTGGCCTTTATTTCTTTTCTTTACCCACATTTACCTTACCCATACCCAAAAAAATATTCCTCTCTTACACACCCTTTGCTGAGTGCATATCTTGTATTATTTTATTATTCAAGCCTTCGTTATTTTTGTGCATGAAGTATTTCAGGAGCTATAAAAAAAAGAAAGAAAAATTTAAGAAAAGAAAGTCCACCCAAAGTATTGCAAAGAAATAAGTTTGGGGATGGAGGTTGTTAAAAAAAGAAGAAGAAAAAAAATAAAAAAAAAGATGAATAAAGTGTTGTTTATTATACTCCGTTTTGCACTTGTTCTACATTTCGTGGCTTGAATTTTAAATTTTGCATGATTTTGTATCTCAACTTTTGTTTTCATTATCCTACCCTTTCTTTCTTAACCTGTACCTTTACCCTTATATTACAAGCTTTGTCAAGTCCCTTTTGATCCTTGATTATGTGTTGTTTACATTAATGGAGAGAGAGATGAAGAGTAACCCTATGGATGAGGGTCTGATGTGCATTTGCATTTTATAAACCTATCCGGGTTTGTACTTTATGGGTAGATTTGGTCTTTCATTCATATTTTTGGAAAGTTATTTTTTGTATGAGAGTTGCATGTGAGAGCAGTGTGACAATTGGATTGTACATGTATGACACTTTAAATTAGATTGTGAAGTAGTTTCTGAGGATATGCATGATTTTCATTACCAGGTATTGCCAATTGTAAGTTCGTATGTTGTTGGTTTATTCTTTTTGTGTGTTTCATTCTTTTTCTTTTTCTTTTGCTTGAGGACAAGCAAAATCTTAAGTTTGGGGGAGTGATGAACCTTTTAAAATTCATATTTTTGCAGTTCAAAATCTTGGATTTTCATCTTCTTTTAATCTCTTTGATTGAGTTTTGTTCCCAAGTTTTGTTATATTTTTAGTATTTTAAATTATGTTCTTATTGCGTGTTTTTTGTGTTGTTGATAAGTAATTGCATATAAAGAAGACTAGACATTTGAAAAAGCAACAAAAAGAGAAGAAAATTCCATTCAGAAGCCTAGCGCTTGAGCACTGGGTGCTCAACGCATGAACATGTATTGCGTGCAGAAGAATTCCAAGCTAGTGTCACAGCGCCTAAGCACTGGAAAGCTAGCACTTGAGTGCTGAACGCATAACAGAGCATGTTAATTCTCTATAAAAATAAAAAGTTATGCCAAATGGAACACACTTCAGCAACCGTCAAAGAGAGAAGCAACAATGCAAATCCTAAAGTGGTGTGGGCACAATTAGGCTTGAAGATTAAGAATTTTCTTCATCCTTTCCACTTGTCTTCTATGGAGTTTGTCAAATTCTTCTCTCTATTTTATTCTTCATCCATGTGTAACTAATTACCCCTTGTTAGGTGGATGATGAATCTTGAACTTTGATGATGTAACTTCTTTTATGGGTTTAATTTATGTTTCTATTTCATGATTTACATGTTTATCTCTATTCTTAATGCTTTTCTAAATTTGATTAATTTGGGAATGATTTTTGGGTTAATGTATGATTTGGTAAAATTTGCATGAGCCTAGAACTTGTGATAAACACCATAATTTCTACAATCTCTAGGAAAAGACGTTGTGGGTTGTGTGGTCTTTCTCTTAATTCCCTCATTTTTTATAAAGCCTTCTCTATTTGCTGTTATGCTAAGGGATTAATTAATTTTAAATAGTGTGAAGATGATTAATATACCAAGGGATTGAGTATTAATTAGTTTTGAGAATTGACCGTAAATCATTGAAATAGAATATAGTTAAATTAATATTTAAATGTGCATTTAAAGAGTTCAAGTGAAGTCGGAACCCTAACGTTTTAATACCATTATTTTTCACCCATTTGTTTTATTGATTTTTTTACTTACTTTATTTCTTTTAATAATTTCTGTTTTGAATTTTCTTTTTAATTATATTTACAACAACTCTCTTCTCCATTAACTTAGATAATGTCAATTTTAGCGAACTTAATAATTAGTAAGTTAATTCTCATGAGATGATACTTTTACTCTTTTTATTACTTTTGCGATTCGGTACACTTGTCGAAAATCACAACACTTTAGACATATTTTTTTATGAAATTTATATAGTTAAGTTTTTTTTTGTTAAACTTGGGAGGGGCTTGTCATCATGATGGTACTCAATGGGTTAGTTTGGCTGTGGGGATACCTAGGTCAAAGACCACAAATTTTTATCACACAATTACATTTTGTTTTATTTTCATCTTAAATGTTTTCAAACTTATCAAAATTGTCCACCAACATGTATTAGTCTGAGTAAAAAGGACTTAGGTCCTTTAAGCATGTGGTCTTGCTCTCGATCCCAAGATTTATGTGTATGAAAATAATACTGTTAGGAGAAGTCCCTGCTTAAGTGTCGTATTATACTCAAGGAGATTCGTCTCTCATCTATTGGGTAGGGAATACTTTAAGAAACCAAAAATCTTATCAAATTTGTTCTAACTACTAACGTCATTAGAAATGTTAACAAAATTTGCTAACAAGGTATCCAGGTGTACACAATTTTATAGTTGGCATTGTCCAAATAGAAGTTTTTATTTTTGAATTAATGATTGAGGACAATTTTGATGAATTTTGAAAGTAATTGAGACGAAAATGAAACAATATAATTGTAAGACAAAAAAATAAACCATAGTAAAGTTAAATAAGGAAAAGTAAAATTTCTTGTAATGAACATTATGCATCATTTTCTTTTAAAATTTCAATTTTGAGTATTAAAAAGCATTATGCTTTCCAAACACACGTGCGTGCGCACATACACATTACGGGGAGTTATATTAAATTATGGAAAACTTCCCACAAAATAGGTGTTCTGAACTACATTCAGAGGGTACCTGAGATAGGCACGTTGCGATGAGTTCTCATTCGCGCAGCAGCTGAGCTTGTGACACAGGGGGGTTGGGTACCTGCAAAGGGACTCCAACGCTCAAGTCAGGCAGTGCACAATAAGGTTTTTGGGATGGGGTTTAGAGTTACCTTACTAAGATGACTTAGCCTTGTATTTATAGAGCGTAAGCAGAATCCTAATGGGATTCTTATCGAATACTGAATGCAGGTAGTTTAAGATTAGCATCCTGAAGAGGATTGCCTTCCTGTTATTATCAGATATATCCCTGCAAATCTGGGATTAGGATATGGAAAGTATCTAACCAAAAAGGATATCTATACATCCTATAATATCGTAAGTTGATGATTGGCAGTTATGGATATTTAGGGATTCATCCACTGCGCGAATCTATCAGTCACGATGTCGAATACAGATACTGCTCGAAGACCGTAATCCGTTATCCGGAGTACGTCGTGAGTCTTCCTCTACGCCTGCTAGGAGAGTCCGGTAATGTGCATGCCGGGTTGATCCCATGGAGCGGGATCCCGGATCACAGTCCAGAACAGTTGCCCCCAGCTTGGCTCTTGGATGAGACAGACCAAAGTCAAGTTTAGATCGGATCAACCATTCTATGGTAATTCGACGGGTAGGTGTCAGACCTCGGGTTATTACCGATATCCTTGTCCTTATTCAGTTACGAACAAACATCGCTGCCCCCAAGCACGAGTACTAAGGATTCCTGGAGACATATTTGACGCAGATCCCAAACGTGATCCCTGACGTAACGGTCTGCGATTTTCTGGGAAACTGATACTTGGACTTTATTGGGAAGTAGTGATTCTTTAAAGAAAACGTCAATTTCATACGGATTTTTTCAACTGCTCCCTATCTTTGTGACCAACCAGAGATCAAAGCATTTATTTTGGCTGACTTCATGGGGTCAGGTCACCTTTTAAGGGACCAATCGGAATCCTTCATGCATGCTATAAGTAGAGAACATTTCTTCGTGGGTTAGCACTCCCTTCTCCTTTTTCATTGTCGAACAGAGATGATTTCTCCCAAAGGAATGAGTGTAATTCTTCCTTCGTTCCCTTCTTTTGTGAAGAGAGCTTCACCATCTGCAGAAACTATATTTTTATTTTTTCCAAAGTTCGTGAAGAGATTTGATTTCCTCCGAGCGTTCATCCTTATTGGACAGGGGCCTTTCTATCTTGGCGTAAAACCTGGTTGCTATGCATTTAGGGAGGCGGAAGCCTTTCTATCCTGGCGTACACGGGGGTGTCTGACCCAACGTGTTGTTAGGGTGGAATAATGCTTCCGTCTTCCTTTGCATGGGGACCCGATGGAGCACACTGTTCCTCTCTTCTTCTTCTTGGCGGGCTGCTTGAAAGCACTTGGCTGGTCTTTTTTGGAGTAACGACTGGAAATGCAAGGATGCTAGGTCAAAGGAGTGCAGATCCCCTCGGAGCAACCTGGGGTGGTCTACTTTCTTTGACTTGCTTTCAAGGAAGCAGCGCGTATCCGCTTCTGCCGTTATCCTTCGAGAAGGTAGGAGAAGAACGGGCGAACGGAGGATTTCTACTCCGGAGTGGCTTCACTCTGTTTCGGAGTAAAAGGCTGCTGTAGCTGCTCCGTAACCTGAGGCAACTTGGAATGGTCAAGACCGGCGGAGGATTCTTCAGCTAGAGAGGTCGTACCCCTTCCAACCAGAAAAAGGATCCCGATCTTTAGTTGCATCGCGGAGAAGCAGTGCAAAGGACTTTGGCATTTTCCCTAGGGCTATGATCTCGGTTTGCCAATGTTCTGCAAAGCCTATCCACTTTTTCAAAAGACCATGAATTGGAGATGTGGATGGGGTATGAACCGGGTAGCCGAAGATGTTTTCCCTCGTTCCCGGGATTTCGTTATACATTCCATGTCTCAATATTTTCTTTTTCCTCTTTTTTAATTGTACGACGATGTATGGAATGAAGATGATTCAATAGACTTTGCCTTTCCTGTATTTGTCCTGTACTTAAATTATGCATATGCTTTTCCACCGAGGTAACTTTACCGGGATGAGTCCAACACTTATCCCGGTATAATAGCCATAAACACACCTCGGAGCATGATACGTTGTCCGTAGTGTCAATAGTTAATAGGACTTGGAACCCATGGTAAAAACCCAGGTTCTCATCCAACGTTCGTACGACACTTTGGATTACTGCGTAACCGTCCTTTCAACTGCTATTACAGCTAGTGGGCCACGTGTTACGATTTCATTGGAGGGACGTGCTTAGAGCCCCACGAGCCATGATGAGTACTTTTTTGAACTTGCGCTGGAGGGGACAGAAATGTCCCTTAACCGTTCAACCCTTTATAAATAAAAGGTTTGTTTTCCTTGCTCCATCGTTTTTGCCCTTCTTCACTGAAAACACCGTGCGTTGAAAGTCTTGGTTTCTTTTTGGGTTCTCTTCAATCGCAGCTCCTCCATTGTTCTTCTCAACTTTCAAGTATCCTGCCTTTACACTGTAAGTTACTTTCTTTCGATCATTTTGTTATTTGCACTTTCAGTATATCAATAGTTATTCAGAAAGTAGGGTAGCTTCGCAACTATGGTTTTTCTTGCCTTCAAATAGGGCTTAGCGATATAGGCAGATATGGTCACCTCCCTGAAACACCAACTTCGCCGCGCCACGCGCGGTGGAGGGGTTCCCCCCGAATGCCTTGTTTCTGGTGGGACAGGAGGTCGGTAGGGGAGGTTAAGATTACCTTGCTCTCCCTGTGTCTGAATCTGTAAAGCTATTAATTCTGACAATTTCTTACCGACTTCTTCAGATGTTCTCAGGGTTTCCATGGCCAAAGGAAAGAAAGCTAGGCTCCAGCCCCCATCTCACGACGTCCGTGATCCGGCAGAAGATGAGCTGGTTCGAGTTTGGCGGGGTCCAGGGTTGGTATGCCCATGGGTAGTGGACGATGTATGGGATCGTCAGTCCCAGTTTTCAAGCGAAGCCATGCTCCGAGAATCTCTATTTGCCTTGGAGTTAACTGCGAACAAGGCTCGAGATGACAAGTTCGAGGTCGTCTGTCCGAACTGGAACGAGAGGGTGTGTTCCTGCCGAGAGGAGGGTTCACATTTCATGTTCCTGTATGAGCCACTTTTCTTCAAGCTAGGGCTAAGGATACCATTTTCTGACTTCCAGATGGACGTGCTCCGTACTCTCCAAGTGGCCCCTTCGCAGATCCACCCTAACGGTTGGGGCTACATCATATCGTTTGAGAGGTTTTGTCAGTTGATGAGCCTCAAGTGCTCGGCGAACACCTTTTTTTATTTTTATACGAGAATAAACACCCAGGGGACGGTGAGGCAAACTAGTTGGCTTGTCATCCGATCCCGGCTTGGTCGTAAATCCTTTGATGTTTTCGAAGAAAACTTTAAAAGGGTTCAAGACTGCACTTTTCAAAGTAAAGGCCAAAGAGGGATGTCAGCCTTTCTTCCTCAAGCCGGACGGAGAGCCAAAATTTCCTCTTTACTGGACGCAAAGGTGCTGGGACGTGCCTATCAACTTGATTGAGAAAGAGGAGGAAGATCTCGACCTTGAGGAACTTCGGACCGCGGGATTCATAACCCGATATGCTGAGAAGCATGGGAACATCAACATTAGAGATGTTCTTCGTATCCCTGGTGATGATCTTCTTCACACTTTGTTAGGTAGGAATTAGGGCGTTTATACCTCTAGTATCCTTAGGTGTTTGTATTGTCTTCATATATCAATGTTTCGTGATGATGTACTGACGGTATCTATTTCTGCTTCTTTCCAGTCAGCAACATGACTTCAGAATCTTCCATGGTTACCCTGCGAACTTCAAGAAATCGGAGGAAGGGGAAGAAGACGGCGGCTTCATCCTCCACAGCCATTCCGGACTCATCCGACCATGACGTTGTTATTGCAGAGCAAGATCAGCCGGGATCCCCTGCCTAGAATCTTAAAGGGAAGAAAAGGCAGGCTGTGGAAGAGCCTCTCGAGCACGATGGAGGGTCGTCGGAGGGTAGTGAAAGGGGAGGGGCGGACTTCTTGCCAGTCATCGTGGGGCACTCTGACCCCGGCCCCTTCATAGATGGGCGACTTTTGAGTGGCGAGGTGAGGCAGCATATTGCTGAGCAAGGTCTGGCCCAAACCTTAGCCGCACTTCAGAGACAAGCTCTCCGGGCAGCGGCCGAGATCCGTGTCATCGAAGTCACTATCGAGAACGCTGATCGCCAGGCGTCGGAAGAGGTGAGGGCCTTGAAAAAGAAAAGGAGGACATCAACCAGAAGTTGACCGCGTCCTTAAAGGCCAATGAGGATAATAGGGCGAAAGCCATCGAGCTGAAGAAGAAAGTCCCTGAGCTGGAAAAGAAGGTCATTGAGTTGGAGAAAGCGTTGGCGGACTCTGAGGCTGCCAGGAAGGCCGAAAAGCTTGGGGCCGACCGAAGCATTGGCGCTTTGAAGGCCGAGGTAACACAACTCGAAAAGGAGGTCGAGGAACTGGACGGAGTAGCTGGAAATGTCGGGGAAGAGCAGTTCCAAAATGCTGTGAAGCAAATCCAGTACTTCAACCCCGGGGTCGACCTTATCTTGGAGGGTGTTACCCCGGATAAAATGTTTCATAATGGCCAGCTTGTAGCTGTTGAAGAGTTAGCCGCTAAAGCTCCTGGTGGCAACCCAGAGGTTATCCAGATCCCGGAAGAGGCCGACGTCTAATCTTTTGCTTGCTTTCTTCATTTTGCTGTTTTCTGCCCCCTGCGTGGGGTTTTGTTACTTGTATGAACAATTGCCCCGTGTTTGGGGTTTTATAATTTTAATGATTCTGTTTAACCATTTATTTTTCATGGTCCGACTTGGGTCCAACGCCCATTTTAGCAGTCATTATAATGGACTTAGAAAATTTGTTATCATAGAATTCCATGGTCCGGGATCCTTCACTCATACCGCTGAGTGAATGACATTCCACTTTGACTTAGGTAATAACGCCTTAGTCTGTAATCTAATGCTTATAATAATTAAACGTCAAGAAATTTTAGACTTAGGCAAAGTAAAACCTTAATCCATATTCCAGTGCTTGCTATGGGAAGCGTTTGGAATTGCAGATATAGGTAAGTAACGCCTGGCTTAGGGCAGTTTACGCGAGAACCCTTTTGCCTGAGGCATCATCATTATTTAACCTTGCCCGGGGTAGGTACCCCAACAATCATATAGATTTTGGGACCCCTTCTAGGCGTGGGTATAAAGGAGCGTGTACATATGATTCGTACTACCTCCTATCGACTTGTCAATTTAGAGCAATGCGTTGGATAATCTTGGTTTCCTGAATAACGATTTTATTGATGAAATTAGGAGGACAGGAGTCCATACATAGCATACTTATTTAAAACGGGAATGGATCAAAGGTAATTCCACTAGAGGGCTAAGCTGCTATGGGCATTCAGCTATAGTATTTTCTTAATTTATCCGCATTCCAGTAATTCTTGACCGGGGTCCCAGATAACGTTTCCAGGGTATAGGCACCCTTACCCGTACTAGTGACGACACGATAAGGGCCTTCCCAGTTAGGGGCTAATTTCCCTTGGGAGGCATTTTTTCCTCCTATGTCGGCTCTCCTGAGCACTAGATCACCGGGATGGAACTTTCTTGGGACCACTTTCTTGTTATACCTGGCAGCTGTCTTCTGCTTGAGGGCAGCATCCTATATATGGGCCACGTTTCTTCTTTCTTCGAGCAAGTCCAGGTCCTCTCTGATTAGACTAGGGTTGCTGTCGGATGAGAACTATTGGTAACGCCAGCTGGGTTCCCCTATTTCTACCGGGATCATGGCTTCACAGCCATAGGTCAACTTGAAAGGGGATTCTCCCGTCGTGGAATGAGGAGTGGTCTGGTATGCCCAGAGAATGTGGTCGAGTTGCTCGACCTAATTTCCTTTGGCTTAGTCGAGCCTCCTTTTTAAGCCTCGCACGATGATTCTATCGGCGGCCTCGGCTTGCCCATTTGTTCTGGGGTTCTCGACTGAGCTACAGTGGTGCTTTATTTTTAATCCGGCTAGTAGCTCTTCAAAAGTTTTGTCTTTGAACTGGGTACCGTTATCTATGACTACTGATTCCGGTACGCCGAACCTGGTGATAATATGGCGCCAAGTAAACTTTTGGATTCGCACCGACGTGATGGTGATCAGGGGTTCGGCCTCGATCCACTTGGTGAAATAGTCTACTGCTACCACCAAGTATTTAAACTGTCCTGGGGCCTGAGGGAATAGCCCTAAGATATCTATACCCCACCTATAAAAGGGCCAGGGAACCGACGTCGTGGACAATTCTTCAGAAGGGGCTTGAAAGTGATCTGCATGACGCTGGCACTTGTCATAAATTTGAACATGTGCATGAGAGTCAGCCTCCATTGTGGGCCAATAGAACCCTGCCCTTAATACTTTTTGGGCTAGGGCTTTGGCTCCCAAGTGGTGACCGCAGCTTCCTTCATGAACTTCAGCTAGGGCGTACTCTGCTTCTTTGGGGGTTAAACACTTTAGGAGAGGGGAGGAGAAACCACGTCGGTATAGCGACTGTTGTAAACGGTGTATCTAACCGACGTCTTAACCAATCTGGAAGCCTCCTTGGGGTCCGACGATAACTTCCCATGTTGCAGATAGTCCTGTATAGGAGTGATCCAAGATGGCTGATGGTCCTCCACTTGGGATATGCTATGATTCGTAATGGAGGGTTGGGAGAGGGTTTCTTAGATTACAGACCGGTTGTTGTCGGGGCTCTTCGTGCTGGCCAGTTTAGACAGAAGGTCTGCTCTGGAGTTCTGTTCCCTTGGGATGTGCTCTATCTTGACCTCTTCGAAGCTTTTCAAAAGTTCCTGGACCTTGTTCAAGTATTTCTGCAGGAGGGGTTCTTTGGCTTGGTATTCGCCTCGGATTTGGGAGGTTACTAGCTGGGAATCACTGCAAAGCGTGATCCGTGTTGCCTCCAGGTCTTTTGCCATTAGCAACCCAGCGATGCAGGCCTCATACTTGGCCTGGTTGTTTGAGGTTGGGAATTCAAACTTTAGGGAGTGCTCTAAGGTCAGACCCTCCGAACTCTCGACAATCACCCCGGCCCCGCTTCCTTTGGGGTTTGAGGATCCGTCGACAAAAATGGTCCAGAAGGCTTTCCTTGGGTTGCCGTTGTCTGTTGTGAGCTCTGCTAAGAAGTCGGACAAGGCCTGGGCTTTTATTGCCAGTCGTGGTTCGTATGTGATTCCAAACTCTGAGAGTTCAATCGACCACGCAATCATTCGCCCGGCCAGGTCTAGTTTGTGTAGCACCTGTCGGATGGGTTGGTCGGTTCTTACCACCACTGGGTGGCATTGGAAGTATTGTCGAAGTCTCCTTGCGGTGATGATGAGCGCGAAGGTGACTTTCTCTACCTTTTGGTATCGAAGCTCAGGGCCTTGGAGGACCTTACTGACGAAGTAGACGGGCTTCTGTCCTTCATTGGTTTCTCTAATCAAGACTGAACTCACGGCCTCATCGTGGACGGATAGGTACAGGTAGAGCATCTCTCCAGTGTCCGGCCTTGTCAAGATAGGAGGGGAGGACAAAAGGTTTTTCAATGACGTGAAGGCATCTTCACACTCTTGGGTCCATTCGAAGTTTTTTCCCTTCTTGAGCAATTTGAACAGGGGGAGGGACTTGTGCGCGGCTTTAGCTAAGAATCTTGTGAAGGCCGCCATGCGCCCCGTAAGCTGTTGCACTTCTTTGACATTCCGGGGACTTCTCATGTTGAGGACGGCCTGGCATTTATCCGGATTGGCTTCAATTCCCCTATGAGTTAGCATGAACTCCAAAAATTTGCCGGCCTGGACCTCGAAAGCGCACTTCTCCAGGTTTAACCTCATGTTGTACTTCCAGATTTGTGCAAATACTTCCTCGAGGTCCGCAGTGTGCGATCCGCAGTGTGGGGTCTTTACTATCATGTCGTCTATGTAGACTTCTAGCATCTTTCCCACTTGATTTTCAAAAACCTTATTCATCATCCTCTGGTAGGTGGCTCCTGCATTCTTTAGGCCAAAAGGCATGACCTTGTAGCAGTAGCTCGCCCTGTCGGTAATGAAAGCGGTTTTATCTTCATCCCTAGTGTACATGGGAATCTGGTTGTACCCGGAATATGCGTCCATGAATGAGAGCCATCTGAACCCCGAGGAGCCATCCACTAATTTATCCACGTTGGGGAGTGGATATGGGTCCTTGGGACAGGCTTTATTCAAGTCAGTATAATCTATGCACATCCTCCACTTCCCGTTGGACTTTTTTACTAGGACCACGTTGGAGAGCCATGTGGTATATGAAATTTCTCTGATGAAATTGCCATTCAGTAGCTCTTTAACTTGGTCCTTTACGACTTGTTGCCTCTCGGGCCCGACCTTCTTCTTCTTTTACGCGACCGGTCTGGTACCTTCTTTGATCGATAATCTGTGGCAAATGAAACTGGGGTCGAGTCCGGGCATGTCGGAGGAAGTCCAAGCGAAAAGGTCTTTGTTTTTCAATAAGAGTTCAGAGAGTTGCTGTTTTTCTTTCTCGTCCAGACGAGCTCCGATCTTGGTGACCTATTCGGGGTTAACCCCGAGTTGAAAGGACTCCAGTTCACCTTCGGGCTGGGGTCGGGTATCCCGGATTTCTTCTCTAACGTCAAGCTCCGTCATTAAAATGTTAACCTGGTCGATAGCCGGGGCGGATGCTACGGGGCTCGACCGAGGCACTCTACAGATTTTCAAGCTCTCATTATAGCACTTCCTGGCTGCAATTTGGTCACCTTTTACAGTGACGACGTCATTGTTCTTATTGGGGAACTTCATCATAAGGTGGGTGGTGGACACCACCACTCCGAAGGCGTTAAGAGAAGGGCGGCCCAGGATGATGTTATAAGCCGAGGGGCAGTCCACGACCAGGAACTTCACCTTGACGGTCCTGAATAGTGTAGATGATCCGAGAGTCAGGTGGGTTTCGTAACATCCGACCGGGGTGATCTTCTCGCCAGTGAAACCCGTCAGTTCTCCAACATGGGGAGTCAAGTCGGATAGCGGGAGCTCCAACTTCTAATAGAGATCTAGGAACATAATGTCGGCTGAACTCCCTTTATCGAAGAAAATTCGGCGAACTTCGGCATTGGAAATTACCCCGGATATCATGAGTGGGTCGTCGTGATCTGGGATTATTCCGCCGTAGTCGTCGTCCGAGAAGGTAATAAGTTGCGTTTTTCTATCCTCTGCTTGTGTTCTCGGCTCTGAGTGGGCCACGCTAAAAACTGCCATTCTAAGGGCTTTCTTTCGAGCTCCGTTGGATGATCCCCCTCTGGCAAAGCCACCGGCGATGGTATGGATCGTCTTGTTGGGCTCAGCGCGGTGGTCTTCGTTATCGACTGGAGTAGTGTTCCTGGTTCGACCCTGTCAGTCGCCGTTATCTCGTCGAGGAAGAGTCCGGGATCTTCTCCTCGGGCTTCTTGTTCTTCTCCTGCGTGTAGGGGATGGACTTCGACGCCTGCTGTCTCTGCGCCTATTGTCCCCTTCGTTGTTCTGTACGCAGAGGATATACTGCTGTAGGCATCCGGCCTTGATTAGAAATTCAATGACGTCGCGCAACTGATAGCAATCTTCTGTATCGTGGCCATAGGCTTTGTGCCATGTGCAATGTTTGGAATGATCCTTCTGCTTGTGCTTCTTGATAGGAGGCGGCCTCCGGATGTTCTGAAACTCCGTGTTCATTACCTCCCTCAAGATTGTTTCCCGGGGGGTGTTCAAAGGAGTGTAGTCAGCGTAGCTTTTCCGTGGTGGGCTACCCTTTGGGGGCCGCGACCTTGAGGAATTTTGGTTGGGCTTTTGGTGAGAAGATTCACCTTTGTCCCACCTCCTATGGTCTTCTGTTGCCTCCTCCAAGTAGACATACTTCTCGGATCGCTTTTGGAAGTCGGTCAGATTGTCCGGCTTCTTTTTTGCCAAGGACTTGAAAAAATCGGAGCCTATCCGGAGACCGCTCCTGGCATAATGCAAGGCTATTATGTCTTCAAAATTTTCTACGTTGGTGCAGGCGGCCATAAAATGCCTAACGTAGTCTCGGAGGGTCTCTTCCTTTCCCTAGCGGATCTTACCCAAGGATTCGATGGACTTAGGCTGTTCCTTACTCGTGGTGTACTGCAGCAGAAAACGCTGCTTGAGGTCAGACCAATTCACAATGGTCCCCCGTGGTTGGCTGGTGAACCATTTGAGGGCCCCCTTTTTGAAGGAGAGGGGGAATGCTTGGCACAACAACTCTATGGAGCTGCCATAGAAACATAGGGACTGCTCGTAAGCATTTATGTGCTCCTGGGGGTCCGTGGTTCTATCATAAATTTTGAGATTTGGAGGAAACTTGAAATTTCTTGGAACACGGAACTCCATGAGTTGGTCGGAGAAAGGTTGTTCCATAGTTCCTCGATTCTGGTTATTGTCTCCAGTATCGGGAATTCCGTCATCATCGTGGGCCCTCCTTCTGTTATTTTCCACAACAGACTGTCTGTCACGGCGGCGCGGCTTCGGTTGGTTGTCATGCATGGCGCGCTGCATGTCCTCCAGTCTCCTGAATTGATTGTTGAGTAAGTCCATATGTTGCTGCAACATATCTTGAAACTGACGTTGGGAACCCCGAGTTTGATGTATGCGTTCAGAGTGGGACGCACGATCATCGAACTCGTTATTCGGGATTCCCAGACGTTTGTGCACTGGAATCCTGTGCTCTTTAAGGCTCTGATCTCCTCTCTGAGCTGGGAATTCAAGTCTTTCCCTGACAGAAATCCTGCGTGATGGGTTGGGAGACTCCTCAGAAAAGGAGGTAGAGTGCCCATCACGTCGGCTTCTGTCCGGTGCCGATTTCTCACGGCGGAGGTTTGAGCCACGAGTGGAAAGCGTGGTGGCGGTGGACGTTGCATGTCGAGATTTTGCCTCGATTTGAGAGGCTTGAGCAGCGTCTCTTCTGGAGTTTTGCCTCGTATTCACCATGATTGGGTGGGATTAGAAATTTATGGTTCCCACAGACGGCGCCAATGTTCTGAACTAGATTCAGAGGGTACCTGAGATAGGCACGTTGCGATGAGTTCTCCTTCGCGCAGCAGCTGAGCTTGTGACACAGGGGGGTTGGGTACCTACAAAGGGACTCCAACGCTCAAGTCAGGCAGTGCACAATAAGGTTTTTGGGATGGGGTTTAGAGTTACCTTACTAAGATGACTTAGCCTTGTATTTATAGAGCGTAAGCAGAATCCTAATGGGATTCTTATCGAATACTGAATGCAGGTAGTTTAGGATTAGCATCCTGAAGATGATTGCCTTCCTGTTATTATCAGATATATCCCTGCAAATCTGGGATTAGGATATGGAAAGTATCTAACCAAAAAGGATATCTATACATCCTATAATATCGTAAGTTGATGATTGACAGTTACGGATATTTAGGGATTCATCCACTGCGCGAATCTATCAGTCACGATGTCGAATACAAATACTGCTCGAAGACCGTAATCCGTTGTCCGGAGTACGTCGTGAGTCTTCCTCTACGCCTGCTAGGAGAGTCCGATAATGTGTATGCCGGGTTGATCCCATGGAGCAGGATCCCGGATCACGGTCCAGAACAATAGGCTTAACTAAAACTTTATCAAATTTCATTACCATATTAGATTTATCAATATCAAATCCTATCTTACTCAATCATTGAGTTATAGAGAGGAAAATATTACTCTATCCCAAGCAATGTTATCGAACACGGCTTGAATCGACAAGCCAAACAAGTGAACCAATCTCGTAGCCGCTCTAAACCAATCATTAAATTGGTTATGTTATCAACCAAGTATGAATTAAGTTGTTAGTTATAGATTAATTTAACGTAATTTTCTTTAAGAAATTAATTTATACGAAAAGTATAATTCCTATTAATGCACATATATAAAAGCTTAAAACAAATTATGCATCAAGTTCATTGTAGGAAAAATATCACCTTTGTCATTTAACTTTATTTCATCACTTAACTTTATTTTAAGTTTCATTTTCGTATCATATTAATGTCAACTTTTCTAAACTCGTCAAATTTGTCTCCAACTACTATTTTTTTTTTTTAAATCTTAGTTGTACAAGGTAAATTGTACACCTTTGCCCACGTACGACGCCATGTTTTCAAATTCTTCTAACATTTCTAATGGTGTTAACAATTATGACTTTAGTTAGTTTTGAAAAGATTAGAAACAAAAATCAAATAAAATGTATTTGTGGGATAAACAAGAAACCTGAAGTAAAGTTAATGGACGAATGGGCTTTCGCCCCTACTTGTACCAAAAAAGAGAAGTTAATAAATGAAAATTATATATTTTTTCTTTTTTCAACTTTTTTAATAAAAGAAATCCAATCTTATATAATAAATTAAAGTATAATATCTTTGAAAGCATTTATTCTCTTACTATGCTCTCACTCAGAGAATGACACATGACATTTTTAACTTTTATTCTTTTAAATTTTGAATTTAAATTCTATTTTAAATTAATTTTGGATATCTTCCTTATAATTTTAGAATTTTTCTCTTTTAATTTATATATTTTAGATTATGTCTAAATAAATTAATTATGCATATGTTTTTTATATTTTTAAACATTTTTTATTTTAATTTATTTTTAAAGTTCTATCCAAATTTAAAAAAAAAATATGTACAACGTACAAGATGCTTACTAATTAATCTCTATTCTAATATACTAAATTGATAACATGTGTGATGCACATGGTTGTCAAATAAGTAATTCATTTCTTAAATTATTATAATAAAATTGTTAATATATGTATATAATTGAATATTTTTATTTTTTATTTTTATTCATTATTAATATTTATATATTTTATGTTGAGATATTTTGAAAAATAATTCATAATATTATTTATATACATATATATATATATAGTCTATTAAAAGCTAGTATATCATAATATAATAGGTTAATATAAGTTTTTCCCAACATTATTTTTTGTTATTAAAGTTACTCTTATGATATTCTTTCCTATTCCATTTATAATACAAAAGTAATTATAAAGTTTTAATGATTATAAACATTAAGAAAAATTGATTAACATACAACATTTCCAATTTGAACAAAGTATTAAAAAAAGTAAAAACTAAAAAGAAGAAAGGAAGAGAGAAAAATGTTTCAACAATGAGAAGAAAAAATATTAAAACTTTAAAAAAATAGAAGAGAAAGTTATAGGATTTGGCTATAAAAAGACAAGTTTGTAAATATTTCAAAATCAAAATTTAAAATTTAAAAATGAGAGTATTTGATAGATAACAAACAAAATTTTGATGAAAGTAGTGGGAATTGGAGGAAAAACAATCTACCAATGAATGCCATGTACCATTGCTAACATTTGTGTAACATCCTAACTCTAATTACCTCATTACTTGTCGGGTTCCTACTGAGGCAACTTGATTCAGACTCGTTACATTTTCTTTAACTATGTGTCCATTTTTTTTTTATACAACAATTGTAATTCATTATTCTAACTAATCTAATAAACCTCGTTAGGGTGCTTTAGTTCACATTGGATGAGCAAGTCCAAAAGCCAAAAATATCATAACTCACTTAAATAAAATTACCATGACCTTTGTTGTGACCGTGATACCAGTGAGAGCGGCGAGAAATAAAATAAGTTAGGAAAAGAAATAGAGTCGCCACTAATTTTATTTTTTTATTAGAAAAAATTAAAAAATTTAAAAAAAAATTATCTACGTTCAAAGATTCATATTCAGGAGTCTAATTATGCATAGAAAAGGGTGGAAACTTAATCTCATAACACCCCTAATACATCCGCCCTAAGATGGTTGCCTTAAATCAGTTGTGCAAGTTTTGATAACTCTTAAAAATGTTTATTTTATCATTTTTAACAAAATAAAATAAAGTAAAATAACATGAAATAAAATAAGAGCTACTAAATTAAGTGAAATTAATTTTCGGCTTGACCTATGTGCCTATGTATCCCTTGATGCAATGAGGAACTCAAAGCCACGTAGCTCTTAAAAAAAACTTGTGTGTTGGTTGTTTTTAATTTTTGAAAAGATTTTTGTTTTGAAAATTCATTTAATTTTTATTTTTTTTAATTTTTTTTACTTTTGAATCATCAAATTATCACAACTTAGATGATTCTAAAAGTTATAAGATTAATAAGCTGTCACAACTCAGTTAATCCCGTTTTATTTTTTTCAACAAGGCTCAATTATTTTATTTTATTTTACAAACGAAAGTAAAAACAATGTGCTAAAAAATAATATACATGGTCTCATATGAACCTTACACGCAAAGTCCTACATGAATCCCTTATTTTTTTCCTATTATTATCATATTTAAAATTTTCAAATGTGCTTATTTCCTTTTTGGCTTTTCATCATTATTTCATTTGGCTCTTAGTGAGATGACTTCTTTCCCCTTTATTTACACATTCTTAAAGTAAGAAATGCAAAAACTAGCTAGGAGACCAAATCATATAACCACACTGATTCATCTCTGCAAATTTCATTCCCACATGATCAACACATTGGGTACACATGTAAAGCACAACAACAGTACAAGATTATCAATAAGCATATTAACCAGTTAAGAGCAAGAGTAAAATAGAGTGAACCTTGTATCCAATTCGTTAACAACTATGACTATTTACCCATGAGCTTGACATCCTAACAAATAGCTTGGGAATTAGTAAAACTTAACTCTAAAATCACACATCACTGATGCACATTCATAAGAAACAAAGCTAGAAACTAAATTCCATTCTCAAACACATGCACCCATTTATTAGGTACAAATCATAATTCAGCAACATGGTATAAGAGAGGCTTTGCATCAGATTTTAAATCACATGACAAACATTTACACCATCATAATCAGACCCGAAAAATAGCTTCTAGTCTTTGCTTTAAAAAAAAGGTCATTAGATTCATAAGCACAAGATAGAACACAAATGTCAGTCTCAATATTCATACCACCAAGCAAAAAAATGAACCAACATCTCAAAATCAAATTTATAACCCCTTCATGTACATCCAAACGATGCCTATATTATTTAGAATCAATAAACAAATTTGCATATTAATCAAACAACTCAACAGCTCCCCGTGAAACATATTCTAACAAAGGAAATGAGGAAAATAAAAAGCTGTTACTTCTAGAACCATAGCAGAACTACATACGAAATTCATCATCCAATATTAAGAGGAAATCAAGACTCATTTTTTTATCAAACAGGTGGTGTGCAGCCAACATTTAACCATTGAGACCACTATAGGATTCTCCAAATGGGAACTTAACAGTTGAATAGATAAGCAATCGAAAGATTAGCTTTTATGGAAGTAAATCATCATGTTAGGAAAACTATCAACATTAGGACAAATTAAATTGGCCTAATCATTTTAACAAACAGAGAGAAGGCAACAAAAACAAAAAAAAAATAAACCAAAGGGAAAGATTTATACATTAGGAACCAGATTTAGATTCCACACAAAATCAGCCCAAGAACAAAATAGAAGAATTCTAATTTATTCAAGATCCTCAATACAATGATGGAAGAAGAGAACACAAAAAGAAGAAGAAATAAATAAAAATAAATAAAAATTACCAAATGGGAATCCTTCCAAATTGTTGAGAACAGAAGTTGTTTTGGTCAGCTTTTTGTCTCTCAAATTCTCTTAATGCAAACTTTTTTTTCTAAAATTATCACCCATAAACCTCCAACCCCCTTCTAATTTTTCATCCTCTATATTTATAGGAGAAAACTTAAGATAAGTCTTTTGCCTTCACCTTGCGACTGGATGAGCTTGAGTGTGGCAGAGGTTGAACCATACTTGAGTCTTCTCAATTTTCGTTTTTGTGTATCTTCCCTTTGCTCCATGCAAAATCTTCTTTCTAATCCCTGTAATTTACCCAAAAATATGATTCTCGCGCCTTAAGCTCCATCAGAATAGGAGTGGCGATTGCTTGTAATTCTTGTGTTATAGGGTCTTTTCATCTCAGCCTTCTCAAATTAACTTTTGCCTTCTTTCACAGCACCTAGTTATGATCTAATCTATCTCACGCCTACACTGTTCTGTTCTAACTTGGTCAGAATAGGTTGGCTTCACAAAGTGGTTGTTCCTTGCTGTGGATGGATTGTAGAGCTTAGAGGTTCATGGGTTGAAGCGAATCCACGAAGGGGAAGAACCAGTTAGCTATCGCTCTTGTCCTTGAGTTGTTGAGTGCTGTCACTAGGATTTGCAAACGCTAGAGAGAGGGGGTGATACGGCTGCTAGGGTTTGGAATGGAAGGAGCAACAACAAGAATGAGTGTAAATGTGTTGGGTCATGGGTAGAGGACCCAGGCCTGTTTAGGCCCAGAACTTAAACCATGAAAAGATCTGGACCTGACCTGTATCTATAAGGATTAGGTCCTTTTTTCTTCTTCTTTTTTTTAAATTTTATAACTCCACTTATTCTTGATTTATTATTTATTATTTTCCTTTTTTTATTTTTTCTTTTTTCTTTTACAAAGTCAGACAAAGTGAAAGAATAAATGAGTTAAAACATAATTAGAGGATTTGGTCAAGAACGTGGACAATTATTAATTTTATTTTTTTTAATTTAAAAAAGATTTTAAGGTCCAAACAAAATCAGGTGTTCACAGTTGCCCCTCTTTACTTGTTTCTTACTAGATACTAAGAATAATCGTAGTTTTTCATATTATCGTCATAAGAAACGAGTAAAGAAGTGAACTTCAATTTTTTTCCAACAATGCATAGGATGATGTGAATGGTCAAGGCAAAGGTGTTAATTAAAAGCCAAAAAGCTCAAAATGCGGATTCACGAGCTGTCATAGCATCGTTAATCCTACTAGTGTGAAACTCAGCGTAAAGTTAGAGACGTCACTGCCTTGCTAACAAACTATCGCAGCTCAACTGACGTTTAAAGAGTTTATTACGAAAAAACAAGAACTTAAATGACATTGGGTGACCTTGCGACCCGAAATTTGAAAGACAGTGGGCTTGACCCAAAATTTAAAAGACAATGAGCTTGACCCAAAATTTAAAAGATAGTGGACTTGGCCTGAATTTAAAAGACAATGGGTTTGGCCCAAAATTTAAAATAAATTGGGTATTTAGTGTTCTGAAATTTAAAAGACAATGAGCATCTACTGTCTCAAAATTTAAAAGGCAGTGGGCTTGGCCTGAAATTTAAAAGACATTGGGTATCTAGTGTCCTAAAACTTAAAAGACAATGGGCATCTAGTGTCCTGAAATTTAAAAGAAAATGGGCATCTAGTGTCCCGAAATTTAAAAGACAATGGACATCTGGTGTCCCAAAATTTAAAAGAAAATGGGCATCTAGTGTCCCGAAATTTAAAAGACAATGGGCATATAGTATTCTGAAATTTAAAAGATAATGGGCATCTGGTGTCCTGAAATTTAAAAGAATATGGGCATCTAGTGTCCCGAAATTTAAAAGACAATGGGCATCTGGTGTCCCAAAATTTAAAAGAAAATGGGCATCTAGTGTCCCGAAATTTAAAAGACAATGGGCATATAGTATTCTGAAATTTAAAAGATAATGGGCATCTGGTGTTCTACAATTTAAAAGACATTGGATATCTGGTGTCCCGAAATTTAAAAGACAATGAGCTTGACCCAAAATTTAAAAGATAGTGGGCTTGGCCTGAATTTAAAAGACAATGGGTTTGGCCCAAAATTTAAAGTACATTGGGTATTTAGTGTTCTGAAATTTAAAAGACAATGAGCATCTAGTGTCTCAAAATTTAAAAGGCAGTGGGCTTGGCCTGAAATTTAAAAGACATTAGGTATCTAGTGTCCTAAAACTTAAAAGACAATGGGCATCTAGTGTCCTGAAATTTAAAAGAAAATGGGCATCTAGTGTCCCGAAATTTAAAAGACAATGGGCATCTGGTGTCCCGAAATTTAAAAGAAATTGGGCATCTAGTGTCCCGAAATTTAAAAGACAATGGGCATATAGTATTCTGAAATTTAAAAGATAATGGGCATCTGGTGTTCTACAATTTAAAAGACATTGGATATCTGGTGTCCCGAAATTTAAAAGACATTGGGTATCTGGTGTCCCAGAATTTCAAAGACATTGGGAATCTAGCTTCCCAAAATTTAAAAGACATTGGGTATCTGGTGTCCCAAAATTTAAAAGATAATAGGCATCTAGTGTCCCAAAATTAAAAGACAATGGGCATCTTGGCCCAAAATATATTTTTTTTCTTTTTCTTTTTTTTCACTTTGTCTGTTCGTTTATACTGAAGCTTGGCTTAAAAGCCAAAGACGCCACTTTTACAAGCTATTGTAGCTCATTGTCTTTTGATCACGAAAAGACATTGCAATGTTCATTCCTACAACTCAAAATCTGAAGATCTTGTCAATAAATTGAAATCATCATGTCAAAAACCTTTCACTTGCATACTCGATGCTAATTGCTTCCTTGAAAAGTTTTGATCCATCAAACCCGGGTGTAGGCTCTTGCAAACTAGGGCTTATCAACTTGTTTAAAATTAATTGGGATCTTCAAACGTTAGGGTAGCTTTACTTCTGAGTTTGCTCATCACGCACACAATCCCTCTCTTTTTCTTAGTATTGCAGATTGCATAGGGGGTAGATTTAGCTGTCTTCCCTCAATTAAAACTTCTAACCCATTCTTGATCTAACTTATTAATTGAAGGATTGCCATTGAATTATTAAATCAATAATATTGAATTTATATTCCCTTTTATTGAAGCATTTTGTAATAAACATATGTGATTCCACAAGTATGAAAGAAAAAATAGGATAAAGGAAGAAGAAGAATAAGAGGGAAGAAAGAAAAAGCAAAAAAATTCATTGATTTGAATGTTCACAAGCACATAAAGGCATTGAAAGTGACAAAGAGTACAAAGGATGACACCAAGGCAAAGTGAAAAGTAATTGCTCTAGTTAGGATTCCTTCGTTCTCATTAGATAGGTCCTAGTTCTCAGATGGACATTATAACCATTGACTGCCAATAACACGAATTCTCTTCCATTGATCACTGCTTAAATTTGCCCCAATTTTGTTTTGGCCAATCACCACTTAAAATTACCGTAGTTTTTTGTGTCCCTTATGCTATCTGAGTGAGCCTTTCTGGTGACATCTCCTAAGAGAGCCTTTACCGACTTTAAACTTTTGCCTAACTTAAATGCCTTAACTTGTACTTAGGCCACCCTTGCTGCTTTTCGATCAAACAGGCTCTTTCTTTTTTTTTTTTTCTTTTTTTTTCTTTCCTTTTTTTTAGGCGTAGAACTTTTTGACTGCATTAGCATTCGTCGGTCTTGGCAATTCATTGCCATCCATATCTGTCAAAATTAAGGCTCCTCTAGAGAATGCTTGCTTAACGACATAAGGTCCCTCATAACTCAGTGCCCATTTGCCTCGGGCATCCTCTTGGTTTAGAAGTTTTTTCTTTAAAACCAAGTCACCTACTTGAAACTCCCTAGGGCGTACTTTCTTGTTGAAACCTCTTGCCATTCTTCTTTGGTATAGTTGCCCATGACAAATGGCTTTTAATCACTTTTCGTCAATCATGTTTAACTGCTCATACTGAGTCTTTACCTATTCCGCCTCTTCTAACTCGGCTTCCATCAGCACTCTTAAGGATGGGATTTCAACCTCTATAGGGGGAATCGCTTCCATGCCATAGACCAAGGAAAATGGTGTGGCCCCAGTGCTAGATCGGATGTTAGTGCGATAAGCGTGAAGAGCATAAGGGGGCATCTCATGCCATTCTCTGTAGTTGACCACCATTTTGGTTACTATCTTCTGGATATTCTTGTTTACTGCTTCTACGCACCATTCATCTAGGGTCTGTAAGGAGCAGAATTGTGATGCTTGATCTTAAACCTCTCACACAGACTCTTAATTTCTGTGCTATTAAGATTAGGGACATTATCTGTGATAATCCTTTCTGGAATTCTATATCGACAAATGATGTTTGCCCTCAAAAACTTAAGGACAACTTTTTGAGTGACTTTGGCATAAGAAGCGGCCTCTGCCCACTTGGTAAAGTAATCAATTGCTACCAGGATAAACCTATGGCCATTGGAAGCTTTTGGATTTATTGGCTTAATAACATCAATTCCCCACATTAGAAAAGACTAGGGTGCCACCATATTATGCAATAGGATGGGTGGTGCATTAATGCAGTTAGAATATGCTTAGCATTTATGACACTTTCGAACATATTCTATGTAATCAGCTTCCATAGTGGACCAGTAATAACCACATCGTAGGATTTGACGAGCCATCATGATACCATTGGCATGTGTTCCATAAATTCCTTCATAAACTTTTGTAAATATGGTGAGACCTCCTTAGCTTCTATACATTTGAGGAGTGTGCTATCATAGTTCCTTTTATATAGTATTTCCCCATTCAAAAAGAAAGCCATGAAAGTAAGCGGATGGTCTTTTTGTTTGTCTCATTTGCCCCTGATGGGTATTCTCTGAACTTAATGTACTACTTGATATCATGGAACCAGGGCTGACCATCTTCTTCTTCCTCAACATTAGAATAATAAACTGGTTCACTTTCTGCCCTTACTCGGATGGGCTGCACATTAACAAGAATATTCAGATTGGTTATTACAGCTAAAGTGGCCAGAGCATCTGCGAATTGGTTCTTATCTCGAGTCAAGATCCCTTCAAACTTCTTGATTAACAGCATCAAATATTTTTGGTATGGAATCAACTTTGGATCCATGTCTGTCATTCTCCATTCACTTGATAAATTATTAGTGCTGAATCTCCATATACTTGTAGTTCTTTCATTCCCAACTCTATTGCAACTTTCAATCCTTGAGCACATGCTTCATTCTTTGCAACATTATTAGTGCAATCAAACTCTAACTTGTTGGCAATAGGGTATTGCTTCCCACTTGGTGAGGTGACCACTGCCCTTATGCGGCTCCCATACATGTTGACTGCTCCATCAAAGTACATCTTCCATGTGCCTTTTTCATCTGACTCTTCTTCTTCAACTGCTAAAATATCTCCATCAGGGAATTCAGACATCATAGGTTGCTTGTAATCGATTGGGTTCTCAGCTAAATGATCTATAATTACACTCCCTTTGATAGACTTCCAAGTCATGTGCTTTATATCGAACTCGAAAAGAACCACTTGCCACTTGGAGACTCGTGTGGAAACATGAGGGCATTTGAATAAGTACTTCATCGGGTCCATTCTTCATATCAACTAAGTTGTATAGTACAACATATACTGTCTCAACCTTTTTGATGTCTATGCTAGTGCACAACATGTCTTTCCGATTGCCATGTAGTTGGACTCGCAATCATTGAACTTCTTGCTCAAGTAGTAGATGGCTTGTTCTTTCTTTCTTGTTTCATCATGTTGCCCTAACATTGCTCCCATGGATGTCTGCAATACCGTGAGGTATAATATCAAAGGACAGTCAAGTGTAGGTGGCACCAAAATAGGAGGACTTTGCAAGTAAGCTTTTATCTTCTCAAAAGCTTCCTGAAAATGTTCATCCCATTCTCCTGACTGTTCTTTCTTTAGTAGCTTGAAGATTGACTGGTAGGTGCTAATCAAATTAGCTATGAACCTAGCGATGTAATTCAGCCTTCCGAGAAAGCTTCTTACCTCTTTTTCGACTTTGGGAGTGGGCATCTCTTGTATTGCTTTGACTTTGTCAGGGTCCACTTTGATCCCTTCCTTGCTAACAACAAAACCAAGTAGTTTTTCCAGTCGATGCACCAAAAACACATTTTGTTGGGTTTAGCCTCAACTTGTATTTTCTGAGTCTTTCGAACAACTTTTGCAACACTACCACATGGCTTCCTCTTCCTTGGACTTGGAAACTATGTCATCCATGTATACCTTAATTTCTTTGTGCATCATATCGTGGAACAAAGAAACCATGGAACACTGATAGGTGGCCCCAACATTCTTCAATCCGAACAGCATAACTATTTAACAAAAAGTTCTCCATGCCATGATGAATGTGGTCTTTTCTTTATCATTCGCATCCATGGGAATCTGATTGTAACCAGAATAGGCATCCATGAAAGAGAATCTAGGGCCTCTTGCTACATTATTGACAAGGACATTAATGTGAGGCAATGGAAAATCATCTTTAGGGCTAGCTTTACTCAAATCCTTATCGTCTACTTATGCGGATTAAAAGTTGCAAACCTAAGTACAGGTTGTTTCAAGTAATAAATTCTCAGGAGTCCGAGGTCAATCCACAGGGAATTGATGAAGAAAAATTCTTTGACGTAAAGTAAATATTTTGTCACAACAATAAATGTGATAAAACTTGGTCACAAATAAAAAAACTTACTTAAGTTAGGAGATCCACTCTTGGTAAATAAATTAAGGACAAGATTAATTATTTTTATAACTCAATTAGAATCCACACATAATGGAGGTTCCAATTGGAAAATAAAACATTCAAAGTTCATTAAAAATTATATACGTAATTATATTATGATCCTTTAATCATCTATTAACACCACCACTTAGAAATGGGCTCAAGCATTCATTGTGTCAATATCTTGTCTACAACAAATCAAGATCTCCACTTTTCAAGGAGGGTTTCTAAATTGATTAGAAATAAAATACAACACGTATAATGACCACTTGAAAATATATCATTTAAGCACAAGAAAGAAATGAATCTAATCTTATTTCATTACCAAGAGCTTTACCCTTTCACCCAAGTAAAATGAAACTTAGCTACTCATAGACAAGAAGAAAGGAAGAGAGAAGAAGAAGAACATGACTTCAATTTAGAACAAAAGAAAACTACAACAAGATAAACAAACAACACAATAGCATGATCTTGACCTCTAAGACCTAGACCCTTCTAATGATCAGCCAAGGCTCTCTTTTATAGAGGATTAGGGATAAAAAATGATAAGGAGGTAGATTCATGAGTGAGTGGATGAGTGAAAAATGCCAAACGACTTTTGATGAGTGAAAAATTATAGAGATTCTTTGTCTGCAAAATCATTCAGTTCTGAAGTCATTGAATACGTCAGAATATTGAAATATGTCTTCATGAAAGTTGTAGACTTTTGTCTTAGCTTTCAAATGACCCAAAATCACCTCACAAGTCCACCTACAGCCTGAGATATGGCCCAACTACTGCACAGTATTCAGGCCCAGTTACAGCTCCTTTATTATGACTTACAAGCCCAATATAACCTCCAAGGAGTCAGAATTGAGTGTTGTATTCTTCATGAAAGTTGTAGATATGGGTCTTAACTTTAAGATACCAAAATTTCAGCCCATTCAGATCTTACAGCCCGAGTTATGCTCTGATTACTATACACTATTCAGGTTCCAATTACAAAACCCATATTTTGATTTCCAAGTCCAATTAGTTCCAATAGATGTCTAACTTTGACCTAGAGCTCTACATGAAAGTTGTAGATATCTCTCTTATATTTCCAACAAGGTAAAATACATAATTGTTAGACATCTAAAACTCAAGATATGACCAAAATATAGAAACGGTGTAAGACGTAAATCATGCTAAAAAAATTAATTAAGTCAAATTTGAGTCCAAACTTACAAAACATAACCAAAGTCAATCAATTAAGTACATGGAGAGTGTAAATGACTAAAAATGAGGGTTTATTAATGTATAAAATATGTGATTATTAAATTCTCCCATACTTAGCCTTTTGCACTCTTGGGCAAAACACACAAGACCAAAACTAGGGAACAAGGAAAAACAACACAAACTCAAAAGTTAAACACTCTAAAAGACTCAATTTCTAATAATATTTAAGAATAAAGAGCAACTAATCATTCAAGAGATCAAAACATTTATGAGGTAACGTTTCTTCACATCTCAAACCAACAAACAAGGAAACATCAATTGAAAGCATGAGTCAAGAATGATAGATCTTCACAAGATTCACTTTCATTCCCTCAAGTGTTTAAAAGGTAGGTATTTCACTCAATTCAACCCATAAAAATTGCACTACCATAAGCTTACTTATCTTCTACTTCTCCACTACTCAGAACACATGCACACATAAATCATGAGGACTTTATTCAAGGTTGTAATGGGGTCAAAGTAAAAGAGGAGGTAATATGAATATGACAAGTTAAATACCAAAGAGAATAAAAGAGCATGAGAGCTGAGTTCAATTAACAAGCATGAAAGTTTATCCCAACTTCACCTAATACAAATTCCCTTTACATATTCTTTTTCTTTCCTTTATTGTCTTGTGGACCCTTATTTACACACTTTTTTTAATTTTTTTTATATATTTTTTTAATTCTTAAATTTTGAAGAACATAATATATACATTTTTAAGTAAACATTTTTTTAACCATTCTACACACACACCCCCACACTTGTTCAAGAACTCATCCAATGACAAAGCTAATGTTCTCTTATTCCCTAAGGCCGAGTAAGAACATGATTTTTCATTTAAGGCACATAATGAGTTCGAAACAAAGAATGATCAAATAAGTTCAAAGGGGTTAAGCAAGGGAAAATAGGCCATTTTCAATGCTTTATGTTGGCAGGAATTAGAGAATTTTCAAGAAGCCATAAGAGTAATATGCTGCTGAGCAAGGCTGCCTATTTGTGTACTAGTCATTCTTGGCTATTTGGTTAAAGTAGCTATTTCAAGAAAAATGTCTCAATCATGTTTATGTATGCATGTGAAAATGTAGTCTCAAAAAGAATCAAAGCAAGTTCTAGAGTAACAATTCCATGAGTAAAAATCATACAAGAAAGAAGAGAATGATACAAATATTCAATTCATTCATCAATAGGCTCAAAATCTCACAAGATATATTTCTATCATTCTCAGTTCACCAATTCAACATCCAAAACCAAGCATGTGATTTTTAAGAAAGAAGACAATTTACTCAATCATACAAATTTCCCTGAATTTGAATTGCTGCTTCCACACAAACTAGTTACTACCCAAACTAAGATGTGTCTTAAGAGTAAAATTTAATCCTTACTCTGCCATCCTTAACTGGTTTAGTAAGTTACTGACGATCATATCATACTTCCTAATTTTTTTTTGAACAACTATCCTTCTCCCCAACTAGATCACAACATTGTCCGCAATGTTCAAATATAGATGAGTAAAGGATAGAAGATATTACCTATTGCTGCAATTACTAAAAAGAAAAATTTTACACAAATTTAAACAGAAATAAAGTACAATAAATAAAACCAAAGCTTATAATTATTTAAATAGTTGGAGTGTTTGATCTGGCTTGGTTTTTATACTGCTTCCCTCACCACTTCCTTCTGACCAATCTATCTGAGCTGTTACTGGAGTAGGTCTATAAACAAAAGCTTCTAATTTATCAATCAACTCATTAACAGTGGAAGCAGAGATAAGGAGTCGTCTTGCTGAAGGTGTAATAAATTTTTGCTCCACAGCATGGTCAACAAAAGATAACAAATATCAAAGAAATTATTAACATTCAACAAACCTATGAGTTTATGGTGGATGTTCAGTTGGACCCAAAAGATAATTTTAAAAACTTCTTCCAAAGTACTAAAACCACCCGGTAAGACAATGAATGCATTAGAGTTTTCAAGCATTGCCTTCATTCGTCCATGTATAGATGATACTTAAAGTTTCAGCCCAATTGTCTTTCCAATGATGTTCTTTCAAGTTAAAGGTCCAAGAATGATACCTAAAACCTGACTGCCTCCTATATGTGCAGAGAGTGATACAGCCCCCATTAACCCAATGCTACCTCCCCTATATACTATATGAATTTTTCTCGTAGCAAGTGTTCAACCAAGAGTGCTCGCTGCGTTTACATACTCTAAACCCTTCCCATAACTTGACCCACAAAATACACAGATATTTGTAAGTTTATGAATAAAAGAAGAAGCTCCCTCCATTTTTACACTCACGCTCCCTTTGAATGATTATGAGTTAGAGGAAAGTGAAGAAAATAAAGTGTTTAAATAGGGAAGAGAATGGAAAAAGGTAATGATAGCACCTATATGGGTAGGTTGACTATTGTTAGAAAAGTTTGAAATTAAGAAACACAGTTTTTTTATTTTTTATTTTTTTATGTTTTTTTATTTTTTGTTTTTGTTTTTTTGTTTTTACTTCAAGAAAACCATTAGGGTAAAGAAGTCTAGAAACCCCTGAAGGACCCCGCTCAAAGGATCGTCTGTCCAAAACCAAAATACAACAAAATCATACAAAGATAAAATTATAATAATAAATTATGGCATACCTTTATGTACAGTTTTCATGGCATATCTTTATACTGCGTGTCATGAGTGCAGTAGCCTTCACAATCTTACCACCCCTTGAAAGAGACATCGAATTCTCTTAAGGAATTTCAGACTTAAGGAACTCCTCCCGCTTGTGGGATATCCCAACCCATGCATCATCCCTTTAATTAAAGAGAGAAAATCTGAATACGACGACCAGTGACCACAGGCAGTGGAGCTATGCTCAGGAACCCAATAAATCAATACTAGGAATTGAGCTCAGAGGCATTGTGATGCGAGAATGCAAACACAGGATGCTTCTATCTGTCCATCATCAAGCAAAGCCTACGGTTAAAACCTGGGAATGCTTACGCGGCTCTCTACAGAGTATGGTACACAAACCTTATTTACAGACCAGCGTGCGAAGGTCCACCTGAGTCAATGATGGGTCTGCCACTAGCAGGGACTCCTAATCTAATTAAAGATCAAGTACAACCAAAGTTTCACCCTTTTTTATTTCTTTTCTTTTTTCTTCTTCTTCTTTTTTTTCTTTTTTTCTTTTTTTTTTCTTTTGAAGATGTACAAGATAATATATATATGTTATTGTGATTTTGGCTCACATCTTCCTCTAGTTTTACATCTAGTAAAGGCTTAAATGCCTTCTATGAGTCGAGCATAAGCTTCCCATCCAATTTTCTTATAAATTGGCAAACAGGGTCTTTTTGAGTCAGATTGCCAAGACTGTAACGCTCTTGCTCGTCCTTGAAGAGATTCCACAAACTAAGAAGTTCACGATGCACAACTCCACAAGAATGCGTCTCAAGAGTCAATAAGATATCATCTAATGACTCCTTACTCAGTCTATTCTTAATGAAGAATATTTTATCTTCTCGGTTTGCGAAAACCATTCCCAAAGAACGACATCGCATGTTATAATTCCATCGCGCACACTTGTGACAAACTTGCATTCTTTTCACTCTTCTTTTTTTAGAATAAGAACTTTTACCGAGACCTAGCATGTATGAGACATATGAATCGGAAGATTCACCAGCTAAATGAACCTTTGCTTCGATTATCCTGTGAATATCTTCTGGGATGCCCTTGTGCATTAATAGTCTCAGTCTTTCACACCTCACTGTTGGGCACACATATCCAAATGATTTGATCAGGATAATTGAGGTGAGATCTTTCATGTTGCAAGAAAATTGATTATGTTAGCAAACCAAGGCTTGGAATTGATAGAAAATAAAAAATTCATCAAGAAAAGAATCATTGATAAGTGTAATACAAAAGGCAAGCCTGTTATAAGTATGGACAAATGATATGCAACAACATTTTTGACTCCTTTCTTATCTTTTATTGTGATGTTGAATTCTTGAAGTAACAAAATTCACTGTATCAACCTAAGTTTGCAAAAACTTGTTGTGAAAATCGACAAGTGCACCGAATAGTGAAAGAAATAAAGTAGTTGATTAAGAAGGAAAAAACACACTAAAACGCACAAAATTAAGAGGGAAAAGAGAGAATAATGCACATGAATGCAAAACACATTAAGGATGTAAACACATGAAATTAAAGCACTAGGGATCTAACTTCACTTGATTCAATAATCTATCATAGACAATAGAATAGTTTTGGGGTCTTCATTCTAATTAATTTCTAATCATTCAATTGATGGGGAGAATCTCTTAATTAATTAAAACTCAATTCCTTGGTCAAAACCCTAACTCTTCAAGGCATGACTTTTACTCTATGGATTCTTATGAAAAATACTACAATTATCCCACACAACCTATAATCTCTATTCTTAAATTATTACAAATCATGACACTTATTATTTATGATTTAAGTCATATACAAACCTTCAATTCTACATACACCTCATAGATCAAATTATGAGTGGCCAATTCATAAAAGCATTAAGAATCATAACAAGCACTCAAATTGAATAAAAAAATAAATTAAAATTCTAATCTTAATACATGTCGATTGAATCAAGTTACAACTTCACCCTAGAAACACACAAATTTAACTACATATGACAAAAGAGAAGAAAAAATAGGAAGAATAAAATAAAAATATATACAGAGTTTAACCTTTTATAAAAAAATATTAACAAGTAGGCGGTAAACCTACCATGGTTAAAAATAATAATATTAACAAGTAAGCGGTATACCTGCCATTAAATATTAACAAGGATGTGGTATAAAGTAGCTACCAAATAAATATTACAAGAGTGTGGTATAAATCAGTCACCAAATATATATTAACACGTAGTAAATGTATATTAACAAATGTGTGGTATAAACCAGCCACCAAATATATATTAACAAATAGAAAATAAATATTAACAAGGGTGTGGTATAAACTGACCACCAAATATATATTAACACTTAATAAATAAATATTAACAGAGGTGTGGTATAAATCAACCACTAAATAAGTTAGCAAGTAGATAAATTAAAATGTTAGAAGCAAGTAAATTAAAATATTAGAAATAGGTAAAGTAAAAAGTTAAATAGTTGATAAAGTAAAAAGTTAGATAGTTAGTAAAGAGTTAGATAGTTAGTAAGTTAGTAAGCAAGAAAATTAAAAGGTTAGTAGGTTAGCAAGTTAGAAAGTTAGAAAGTTAGAAATAAAATATAGAAATTAAAATATAGAAAACAAAGTGCAAAATGTAAATTACAGAAAATAAAGTGCGGAAAGTAAATTTAAAATATAAAAATCAGAGATCGACAGGCTAATTTTTTGCTCTGGCGAGAGAGAAGAGAAGAAGAAAGATTATTTCATTAATGATTAAAGATTACAAAGAGATAAGGGAGAGTTTTCCCCACTAAGTTAGTACGTTAGTAAGTACAAAGAAAAAAAATTAAAAGAGTAGAAAAAAAATATATATATACAAGATCCTCAAGAGAAAAAAATTTGTTCCTCAAATCAAGTCCCTGACAATGGCGCCAAAAAACTTGATGGGGATTAAAAGTTGCAAACTCAAGTGTAGGTTGTTTCAAGTAATAAATTCTCGGGAGTCCGAGGTCGATCCACAGGAAATTGATGAAGAAAAATTCTTTGACGTAAAGTAAATATTTTGTCACAATAATAAAAGTGATAAAACTTGGTCACAAATAAAAAAAAACTTACTTGGGTTAGGAGATCCACTCTTAGTAAATAAATTAAGGACAAGATTAATTTTTTTTATAATTCAATTAGAATTCACACATAATGGAGGTTTCAATCAGAAAATAAAACATTCAAAGTTCATTAAAAATTATATACATAATTATATTATGATTTCTTTAATCATCTATTAACACCACCACTTATAAATAGGCTCAAGCATTCATTGTGCCAATATCTTATTTATAACAAATCAAGATCTCCACTTTACAAGGAGGGTTTCTAAATTGATTGGAAATAAAATATAACACGTATAATAGCCACTTGAAAATATATCATTTAAGCACAAGAAAGAAATGAATCTAACCTTATTTCATTACTAAGAGCTTTACCTTTTCACCTAAGTAAAATTAAACATAGTTACTCATAGACAAGAAGAAAGGAAGAGAGAAGAAGAAAAAGAAAAGCATAACTTTAATTTAGGACAAAAGAAAACTACAACAAGATAAATAAACAACATAATAGCATGATCTTGACCTCTAAGACCAAGAACCTTCAAATGATCAGCCAAGGCTCTCTTTTATAGAGGATCGGGGATACAAAATGACAAGGGGGCTGATTCATGAGTGAGTGGATGAGAGGAAAATGAGTGAAAAATGCCAAATGACTTTTGATGAGTGGAAAATTATAAATATTATTTGTCTCTGAAATCATTCAGTTCTGAAGTCACTGAATACGTCAGAATATTGAAATATGGTCTTCATGAAAGTTGTAGTCTTTTATCTTAACTTTCAAATACCATAAGAATCACCTCAAAAGTCTACCTACAGCCCGAGATATGGCCCAATTACTACACAGTATTTAGGCCCAATTACAGCTCCTCTATTCTGACTTCCAAGCCTATTATGACCTCTAAGGATTCCGAATTGAGTCTTATGTTCTTCATTAAAGTTGTAGATATGGGTCTTAACTTAACGATACCAAAATGTCAGCCTAATCTAGATCTTACAACCCGTGTTATGCTCTAATTACTGCACACTATTCAGGTTCCAATCACAAAACTCATATACTGACTTCCAAGCCCAATTAATTCCACTAGATGTCTGACTTTGACCTAGAGCTCTTCATGAAAGTTGTAGATCTCTCTCTTATATTTTTAACAAGGTAAAATACATAATTGTTAGACATCTAGAACTCAAGATATGACTAAAATACAGAAACAATGTAAGACGTAAATCATGCTAAAAATATCAATTAAGTCCAATTTGAGTCCAAACTTACAAAACATAACCAAACTCAATCAATTAAGTACATGGAGAATGTAAATGACTAAAAATAAGGGTTTATTAATGTATAAAATATGTGATTATCATCTACACACATCCTGACATTTCCATCTTTCTTCGAAATGGGGACGATATTTGCTACCCATTTTGGGTGTCTAGACACTTCCAAAAATCCTGCTTCCAATTTCTTGGTGACTTCCTCCTTGATCTTTAAAGATATTTCAGGATGCATTCTCCTCAATTTATACCTTTGCGCCTCAACATTGGGGTATAGCAGAATTTTGTGGGAAGCTATGCTCAGATCTAGCCCTAGCATATCTCGATAAGACCAAGCAAAGACATCCATGTAATCTCTGAATAACTTGATCATGCTTTCTCGCTCCGGGTTATCCACCGACCTTAACTCTTTCTTGTCTTCATTAGTTCCTATATTGATCACCTCCAGTTCTTCTTCATTCAGGTTGAATTCTCTTTTCGACATTTCTACTAATTTAGCAAACTCCTTAGTGGCTTTCCTATCTTCATATGAGTCATAGTTGTCTATATCCATCATTGAATGAGAATTTATCCTTGAGCTTTCAGGGATCCTTTCATGGGACAATGTCTCTATGAGACCCAAATCCCTGGAAGATTTATTTATTCCAGATTGGAAACTATTGCCAGAAGGAGAACATGGTAATTGGATAAGGCTAAGAAAATGGTAAGTTAATGATAGAAGAGAAACAAAGCAGTGAATCAACTGAGAAACACAAGTTCATTGCATTGAAACTTTGATAAAAAGTAACCTGAGTAGTCAAACATTCTAAAGAAAAACACACAAGTTCATTGCATTGAAACTTTGATAAAAGGCAACATGAGCAGTGAATCATACTAAAAGAAAAACACACAAGTTTATTACATTAAAGCTTTGACAAGAGTTAACATGAGTTCAACATCACAAAAGTCTCAGATAACATCATGACTAAATAATTACTTTATGGCAATCACATCAATTAATGCCTCAGATCGCTAACTGTCCAGAGGTTTCGAGTTGTTGGAGGGCTGGATAGCATAGTCTTCTCCTGAGTCTTCCTCCACATTGTTAATGATTATCTGGACTTGAGGATTGGAGACTTTATTGATAACTTCGACAAGGACGGGAAATTTTCCTTTAGATGAGGAATAGTCTTTTTCATTTCATTCCTTTTTTTTTCTCATTGATAGCCAAGCTTTGCTTCATCATGTCTTCTAAAGATGTTTCATATTCCAAACCATATCTGCTTTTCTTCTCTGGTAGGGTGATTGTAGACTTAGTTCCTTACAGCAGAACTCGTAAACCTTTCTCGACTTGATAACCATTCTTTATCATGATGCGAGCCATAATTTGATCAACATCTTTAGAAAATGACTCATCCTTCTCTGCTTTTAATTCTACTAACTAGAAGCTATGTAAGAAGTTTTCCACCTCCAGATCTGTGTTTTCAACATAAGGCACTGAAGTAGGATTCATCAGCAAGACTTCTTCTTCTCCTCGAATGGTAACCAAACACCTATTGTTAATGTATTTCAAGCATTGGTGCAAGGTTGAGGGAACAACACCGGCATCATGGATCCATGGTCTTCCTAAAAGCATAGTATATGTAGGCTCAATCTCCATTACTTGAAACGGTACTTGGAAGCAACTTGGGCCTATCTCGAGTGGAAGGGTCACTTCTCCCAGAATTCCTATTTTTCTTCCATCAAAGGCTCGCACTGTCATTTCTTGAGGCTTCAGGTCTTCTACACTCATAGCCAAATGGGACAAGGTTGTCCATGGGAGGACGTTCAAGGCAGAACCTCCGTCAATCAAAACTTTTGCAGCCATATACCCCTGACATTTCAAAGTGATGTGCAAAGCACACGGGTTACTCCTTGTCGAACATACCACTTCTTCCTCTAAGAAAGGGATCACATTGATGTGCCTTACTGGGTCTACCATGCTCACTAAGCTTTATGGGGTATCATCTGGCTTCACATAGGCTTCATTTAACACTTTCTGCAATGCTTTGTGATGAGGTTTAGAATTCATAATGAGTGACAATAGAGAGATCCAGGCTGGAGTTTTTCTAAGGTATTCTATCACATCATACTCACTTTGCTTCATGATTTTTAAGAATTCCTCCTCTTCCTCTTCTTTTATTTCTATTTGGCTTGCTTTTCCTTTCCCAGTCTTATCTTCTTGCCTATAGCACCTACCTTTTCTTATGATCCCTCCTATACCCATGGCACTCGACACTGATTGGCATGGCTCTGCTATCTGAGCAATAGGGGCTGAAGAGGTTCCTCCTATACTCCACCTGAACATCATACTTCCAAGGTACAACATGGGTATCACTGTAGGGAAAATGTGTAGGCTTATTTATTACTATAACAATTTTCTTGGAATTTGGGACTTCACTAGTACGCAAAAGTTTGAGAACTAGATGCTCCACAGTATCTATTTCTTTTGCGAACCTTCTTGCTTGAGTAGCATCCACTACACCCAAAGTCATGAATCTCTATAATCGAACTTTAAACTCCTGACAACTTTCAATATCATACCCCTTCTCCATATGGTATTCACAATTTTCTTTAATATCATATTCAAACCCTACATCTTCCAAGGCTATTGAAGAACAGTAGCCTACTTGGACCAGATCTTGGAATATTAACTTCATAGGAGTTTTGACATTTGCTACATTTTGAACTCCTTCCTTGTCCTTTTCTAATGCATGTACGGTTCCCTTCCTATGATTTAGAATTGGGTTGCAAGTAATGCTAGGCCCTTTCTCCTCTTCAAAGTCTAGCTTTTTGCAGGCAACAATTTCCTCACTATTTTTTTAAATACCTTGCAATCTTCGATTGAGTGTCTTGGGTTGTCTATATAGAACTTGCAAGTTACATTAGAATTGTACCAAGCTAGGAATGGGGGTACCATGGGGCGAGCAGGGACACATACGACCAAGTGCGCATCGAACAATTGTTAAAACAAATTAGCATTAAAGATTGGCAACTTTGGAAAAAGGGGTAGATTCGACGAGGGTCAAGCATACCCTTGGTTTCCTGGATTTCAAGGTGTGGGATGACGATTGGTATAGACAGGACGGGTTGGGACATATGGACATGGCGAGGGAACATTGTTAACTTGGTATGAGGTTTGGTAAGCTGGAGGAGCGGGCGGAGGAGCTTGATAAGAAGGGTATGGTTAGGGATTATGAGGAAAGCATGAGTTTTGTTGCTGCACATAATTGACTTCTAGTTCTTTCTTCTTTTCCGGTGCCACCTTCTTAAGAAAATTGCTCTCTATATTTCCAATAGGTAATTTTCTTACTTTTGTAAGATTCTAAATCCTTTCTCCAACCACAATTAGGTCAGAAAAATCCTTGTAGGCGGCCCCTGCTATCAGCCCAATAAAATGTGCTCCTAAAGTCCCCATAAAGTACAAGCTCATTTCTGACGAAGTCAATGGTGGATGAACTCGGGCTGCTAGTATTCTCCATCCTTGAGCGTATTGCTTAAAAGTTTCACCATTCTTCTTTTGCATTGCCCCTAGCTGTTCTCGTGTAGGCGCAGTGTCGATGTTAGATCGATATTGCCGCAAGAATAGATTTGTCAAATCATCCCTGCAAGAAATCTTTGAATGGTCAAGTTGCATGTACAATTCCAAAGTCGGCCTGGTCAGGCTTTCATGAAAGAAATTGATTAAGAATTTTTGATCCCGTGACTAAATGGCCATTTTAGTGATGTAAGTCTTTAGATGATACTTTGGATTGGTGCTTTTGTTGTACTTTGAGAAATCCAAAATTTTGAAGTCCTTAGGGATATTAACTTCATCCTCCAGGAACAGTTCATCGATTCCCATCGGGTCATATGAATTAGGGCCTTGAATGGCTTTAATTTGTTCTTGCATTTTCCTAATCAATTCATCTCTTAATTTTTCTCTTTCTGAGTTGTTGTTCAAGAATATTTTCACTGGCTGCTCATGAGTGACTTCTGTATTATTATTCCCCCCTTCAAGATTTCCATTCATAGAATTGTCCTATTTATTTGCATTTTTGTTTGCATTTGCATTCATTTCAGTGCTGACAGAGGCTCCATTTGTTGTTCTAAGGGTCTCAGTTAACTAACTCAATAAATCTTTGACCATTGATTGTCCTTTTGCCATTGCATTGATTATTCCCCTCATTTCATCCATCTCTTGATCCAAATTTCTTTCTGAGTTTGACATTTCTTTCAGCCTAGTTTGCGACCTTGTTTCGTAGGACTGAGTTTATGCAATCTGCATTTTCCAAGGAGGAGCAATGGTTCAAAGCTTTTACCTAAAAATTGTAAAATTCAAATTATCATTTTTCAAAAGAGTAGTAATTGTGTTTATTATTTGTTAGAGGACCGTTAATGGTTCTATGCCAAATGGGTTTGAAGTGAGTATCTTTGGTCTTTGTTTGTCGCGACTATTACCCAGAACGTCTCGGTCAAAAGTATTAAGTCTCAAGTAAAATATGGGATTAGAAATTGAGTGTCAAAACAAGCATACTTCATTCATTTAAATAAAAAAATATCACAATACATTGCTTCTTAGCTGAATACATCATGACTTAGCCAAAAAAGACTATTCCCTATCTAAATAGGCCTTAGCCATCTATCTCATCTGCTCTATAAGATTCTTACAATACTCAATGAAGTCACTGATTTCTACTGGTGTTTCAAAAAGATTGACCATCTTATCGACTTTCTTCAAATGATGTGGAGTATCCACAATCACCGAGTTAGCTAAACATACTAATTTTGTAAAGCGACTCATCCAAAAATGGACTTCTTCCTTCCATCTATCGATATCCCTTTTTTGTCGTTCTCCCTGATCCATCAATTTTTTTATAATTTCCTATTCTTGTTGCAATGCCACCTCATATTTTGTAACTGTCTCTTTCATGTGGAGCTGCTTATTTTTAATTATATCTTCAGATCGCTTAGATGCCACTTCCATCTGCCGCCTCATTTCTTCCACCAGTTACATCGCATCGCTCTGAGTTACTTTGGCACTCTTGAGCTACTCCCTAAGCTGTTGGTTTTCAGCCATGACCTTGTCTCTTTCTTGCCTTCGGAGCCCTAATTCCTTGTTTGCTGCCCCAGACAATGTTTGGTTTTTAGCATGTAATCATGTTCTACCTTCATCTTTTTTGTTAGCCCATTTGAAAGTGTGGTCCTTCTCAGCATTTTCTCACTTTAAGGTTGTATATGCCTGGCGGGTCTCTCCTAACTCAACTTCCATTTTCTCCTTTTCCTCCTCCATTTTTGTGAACTTTGCTTTTATTTCTTTTGTCTCTTCATTTTCAAATAAGACCAAGGTTGAAGATTCACTAACCACAGGAATTGTCGAGGTTCTAAATGGTAACTTGATTTCCCAAACTCTGTCTTTAACCCATTGGAAGTGATTTTCCTTAGCTGCATAACTTCTAACTCCTAGTTCTTTTTCCTTTGAATGACTCTGTCCCAAGCATTTCGGATCTTTTGAAGTGATTCAGAGCTTTCTGTGTCTGTATAGTAAAGAACAAAATGAGTTATTTGGACTTCTATAGGTGGTCCCATTATAGGATAACCAAGTTGTCATTGTGCCAAGGCTAGATTGTAATTGATACATCCTCGTATACCCATAAGGGGTACATTTGGGAATCTTCCACACTGGTTGATGATAATTCCTACATCTTTCCTCCGAGGATACCATCCGGTTTGTTTTTCATCCAATTTCACTAAATGGTTCACCCATTCACGGTTGCTCTTGGTCTTTAAGAGGTACATATTGAAGTCAGCGATAGGATACTCTGATTTGTATGATCTGTTAAAAACATGAGCTTTGAGACAAATATACAGCATCGACAAGCAGTAGAGGATTCTCTTGCCATTCTTTTCGTGACAAAAATTCAAGGTACAATAAACATCTGCAAGAATGGTTAGGACCGGGTTGTCAGTGTTAAACTTGTAAGTAAGGAACACATCAATTGCTGCATAATCCACATAGTCATCAATATTAGGGAACAAGACTGTGCCATAAATGGTGAGGGCTAGCACATCTGTGAAAACATCCCAATCTTCACTTTTGGCTAAGTGACACATATGCCCTTCGAGGTACTCTCTTGAAAATCCTTTGGTTCCATTCTTATTCTGCTTTGCAACTTGTAGGTCTCTCACGGGCACTTTCAAAAAGTTTGCCATGGTTTTGATGGATGCATAATGTTCCAAATTGTAATATGGCTTTCTACCTTCCAACAGCAAACTTAGGATCTGTTTGAATTCTTCGAGAGTGGGAGCTAGCTGGAAATCTTGAAAAGTGAAACATCTAAGAGGTGGGTCATAATATTGGGCCACTGCAGTGATCGCTTCCACTTGCACATTCACCTCTAACAGGTCTAGAATTTTCCCATACTTTGCTGTGAGTGTTAAACGTTGAGTCTTCTTCAACATCTGACCCATAACAACTAGGCTTTCAGTGTTAACTTTGTTGGCCTTGAGTCGCAAAGTCTTTTTCATGGTCGTATCCTTGTCATCTGATCCCATATTTCTTTCCATCAAAGATACTCACAGTCAAACCTTGATTGAGTGTTAACGGTTCTCTAATAAATTTTCTTGCAAAAAGACAAAAATATTAGAGTATAGTAAAGAAACATGGTGCAAAGATACAATTTTTTTTTTAAATGAATGCAATCATGGATGAATAGTTGGTCTTTTAATAGTGACTTGCCCACCCTTTTTTTTTAGAAAAAAAAACTTTTTTTTATATTTAAGTAAAAAAACTTTTTCTTTAAGAGGGGTACGATTATAACTTATCACATTAATGGATCACACTACTTATGATGTATATGTACAAATAGAGGTTAGGATAAATTTAAAGATAACAAAATGGTACGCTCCTTTCGTGCCCTAAAGGATTACCTTAAATTTGAGGGGTTCTATCCTAAGGATCCATGGGTCCTTTTGATTTATAAGAACTTTCATTGGGTGACTCTACTATTCTAAGGGCCTCTAGAGCTAAGTCCCATTTCAGAATGTTAACCACAAATAATGGGTAAACCACTAGGTGTGAGATATTCGTGGAAAAGGCACACTCTAGATAAGGTTTTTGCGATAACCAAACAGGATGTACATCCAAAATGGCTACCACTATGCAACCTCTACCTAACTTAGGCTTCACTCAAACCCGAGTATAGGGCCTTACTTAAATGTGTGTGAGAAACGTGTAAGTGCAGCGTGTGTAGGGAGCATACAAACCTTCAGAATTCTAAATACTACCCACATCTTGCAAAACAAAACAAATGCAAAACAAAATTCCAAAAAGTCCTCTACCCTAAGGTTTGCATAATAAAATAAAATCACAGTTAAAATAATTAATAAACAAAATAGAAAAACAAAACAAAAAACTGAAAAGGTAAAACAAACATATAAATGTCACAAAATTTGCACAACCAACTTACAAAGGATTGACTTTCAAATATTCCCCAGTGGAGTCACCATCTGTCGCGACCGTGTTAGCAGCGGGAGCGGCGAGAAATAAAATAAATTAGGAAAAGAAATAGAGTCACTACCAATTTTATTTTTTATTAGAAAAAATTAGAAAACCTAAAAAATGGTCTACGTTCAAAGATTCAGATTCAGGAGTCAAATTATGCATAGGGAAGAGTGAAGACTTAACCCCACAACACCCCTAATACATCTACCCTAAGACAGTTACCTTAAATCAGTTGTGCAAGTTTTGATAACTCTTAAAAATGTTTATTTTATCATTTTTAACAAAATAAAATAAAGTAAAATAAGATGAAATAAAATAAGAGCTACTACATTAAGTGAAATTAATTTTCGGCTTGACTTGCGCACTTATGTATCCCTTGACGCAATAGGGAACTCAAAGCCATGTAGCTCTTAAAAAAAACATGTGTGTTGGTTGTTTTTAATTTTTGAAAATATTTTTATTTTTAAAATTCATTTGATTTTTATTTATTATATTTTTATTATATTTTTATTTTATTTTTATTTTTGAATCATCAACTTGTCACAACTTAAATGATTCTAAAAGTTACAAGATTAACAAGCTGTCACAACTCAGTTAATCTCATTTTATTCTTTTCAACAAGGCTGAATTATTTTATTTTATTTTTTTGAATGAAAGTAAAAATAATGTGCTAAAAAGTAACATACAAGGTCTTATATGAACCTTACACATAGAGTCCTACATGAATCCCTTATTTTTTCCTATTATTATCAGATTTAATCTTTTCAAATGTGCTTATTTCCTTTTTGACTTTTCATCATTATTTCATTTGGCTCTTAGTGAAATGACTTCTTTCCCCTTTATTTAAACATTCTTCAAGTAAGAAATGCAAAAACTAGCTAGGAGACCAAATCATATAACCACACTAATTCATCTCTGCAGATTTCATTCCCACATGATCAACACATTAGGTACACATGTAAAGCACAAAAATAGCACAAGATTATCAATGAGTATATCAACTAGTTAAGAGCAAGAGTAAAACAGAGTGAACTTTGTATCCAATTTGTTAATAACTATGACTTTTTACCCATAAGCTTGACGTCCTAACAAATAACTTGGGACTTAGTAAAAATTAACTCTAAAATCACACATTTCTGATGCACATCCATAAGAAACAAAGCTAGAAACTAAATTCCATTCTCAAACACATGCACCCATTTATCAGATACAAATCATAATTCAGCAATATGGTACAAGAGAGGCTTTGTGTCAGATTTTAAATCACATGACAATCATTTACACCATCATAATCAGACCCGAAAAATAACTTCTAGTCTTTGCTTTAAAAAAAAAGGGTCATTAGATTCATAAGCACAAGATAGAACACAAAGGTCAGTCTCAATATTCATACCACCAAGCAATAAAATGAACCAAACGTCTCAAAATCAAATTTATAACCCATTCATGTACATCCAAATGATGCCTATATTATTTAGAATCAATAAACAAATTTGCATATTAATCAAACAACTCAATAGCTCCCCGTGAAACAGATTCTGACAAAGGAAATGAGGAAAATAAAGTCATTACTTCTAGAACCATAGCAGAACTACATACAAATTCATCATCCATTATTAAGAGGAAATCAAGACTCATTTTTTGTATCAAACAGGTGGTGTGCAGCCAACATTTAACCATTGAGACCACTATAGGATTCTCCAAATAGGAACTTAACAGTTGAACAGATAAGCAATCAAAAGATTGGCTTTTATAGAAATGAATCATCATGTTAGGAAAACTATCAACATTAGGGCAAATCAAATTAGCCTAGTCATTTTAACAAAAAGAGAGAAGGCAACAAAAACAAAAACTAAACCAAAGGGAAAGATTTATACATTAGGAACCAGATTTAGATTCCACACAAAATTAGCCCAAGAACAAAATAGAGGAATTCTAATTTATTCAAGATCCTCAATACAACGATGGAAGAAGAGAACACAAGAAGAAGAAATAAATAAAAATAAATAAAAATTACCAAATGGGAGTCCTTCCAAATTGTTGAGAACAAAAGTTGTTCTGATCAGCTTGTTGTCTCTCAAATTCTCTTAATACAAACTTTTTTTCTAAAATTCTCACCCAAAAACCTCCATCCACTTTTTGATTTTTCGTCCTATGTATTTATAGGAGAAAACTTAAGATAAGTCATGTGCCTTCACCTTGCGACTGGATGAGCTTGAGTGTGGCAAAGGTTGAACCATGTTGGAGTCTTCTCAATTTCTGTTTTTGTGTATCTTCCCTCTGTTCTATGCAAAATCTTCTTTCTAATCCCTATAATTTACCCAAAAATAGGATTCTCGCGCCTTGAGCTCCGTCAGAATGGGAGTGGCGGTTGCTTGTAGTTCTTGTGTTGTAGGGTCTTCTCATCTTATCCTTCTCAAATCAACTTTTTCTTTCTTTCACAGCACCCAACTATGATCTAATCTATCTCGTGCCTGCATTGTTCCATTCTAACTTGGTCCGAATTGTTTGGATTCACAAAGTTGCGATTGGTTGTTGTGGATGGATTATAGAGCTTGGAGGTTCGCGGGTTAAAGCGAATCCACGAAAAGGAAGAACCGGTTAGCTGTCGCTTTTGTCCTTGGAGTTGCTGAGTACTGCTTCTAGGATTTGAAAAGGCTAGAGAGAGGGGGTGATGCGGCTTCTAGGGTTTGGAATGGAAGGAGCAACAACAAGAATGAGTGTAAAAGTGTTGGGTCATGGGTGGAGGACCCGGGCCTATTTAGGTCAAAAACTTAAACCATGAAAAGATCTGGACCTGAACTATATCTATAAGGATTGGGTCATTTTTTTCTTCTTTTTTTTAATTTTATAACTGTACACTTATTCTTGGTTTATTATTTTTTATTTTCCTTTTTTTATTTTTTTAATGTTTTTTTTACAAAATCAGACAAAATAAGAGAATAAATGAGTTAAAACATAATTAGAGGATTTGGTCAAGAACATAGACAATTGTTAATTTTATTATTATTATTATTTTTTAATTTACAAAACTTTTTTGGAGGTCCAGACAAAATTGGGTGTTCACACCTTTATTTAATTCAATTAATCTAAAAGGTTTTCTTTGGAGAACCATAATAAATTAATTCTACACGTAACATCATCAGTAATCTAATACACTCCACAATAAATACCAGAAAGGCACTAGACGTTGCCATAACTCATATATACATATATGTCCAATTCAAGTCAACCTGGGCCTCAGGCCACTATACAAAACCAGCAAGATAAACATTATAATCTTGGGAATCAGTACCTAGTATACATCTGCCAATATAACTAGGAATCTAAGTCCAAGTCAATATGATTCCTATTACTATCTTGATAGGCATGTACAGTATGAATATATATCCATAATAAGATGTGGTAAAACAAAATGAGCAAAAAGAACCATATCATCTACTGCCTATCACAAAAAGTCAGTCCTACTATAGCTCCATAGTCCTGTCAGATACGCGGGAACATAATGATGACCCTAGACGCAAAACTCATATATAGTCTAATGTTCATATAGACGGTATACTGATAGCAAAATATTTTATTCATTTAGTTGGCCTCTCACTAGGTTTCTTAAGGTCAAATTTGGCTTAACTAAGTTGGTTTTGTCATATTTTATGATATTAGGCTTAGTTGGATCACTAAAGGAATTATTGCATGATTTGACCTTAATTTGTCTATTTGGCAGTGTTTAGTGTTCAGTAATTTGACTATAATTTGAGTATCAAATGTCTAATTGATATGATTTTAGTCTTGTAGGAAAGATAAGACAACTCTCTACAAGTTTCATGAAGGCCTCAGGAGTTGGATCATAAGTTTGGATAATTTAAACTGGAGTTGAAGCAAGAGCCAAAGTCTTGATCTTGATAGTTTGACCTCTGACATACATTAGTCATATCTTGAGTTATAGGAGTCTAATAGATTTCAAACTATGCCCAAATGGAAGGTAAGACACAAGGCTACAACTCCTATGAAGGCCCCTAAGTTAAACTACATCGTTTTGAGCATGAAATTGAAGCTAGAAGTCAAGGGCAGGTTGCTGGTAAGTTAGGCCACTTAATTGGGCATAACTTGAGTTTTAGGTCTCCAAATGACATAGGACTTGGGCCCAGTGATTCCTAATTTACCCAGCTCTGTACCTAATGAGATTCTAATCATGTAAGGCCAAAAGAGGAGTTAGTTAAAGGGGTAGTTAGCAGAAAATGAAGGGAATTCATTCATTCAACACTTTTCACTTTCTCTCTTCATCTCTCTCCCTCTCCCTTCTTTCTAAGTTTTCTTTTCTGAATTTCTTCCCTCTGATTCATGGAGGGCTTGAACCTTTTAATCAATCCTAGGGATTGAAAATCTTATTGTTTAATTCTGAGATCTTACTTTGATTGTTCTACATTTAATTGTTAATCATGTTTCTCTTATTCCTCTTTTGATTTGGATTGAATATGGATTGAATTGCTTGATTTGATTTGGATGTTGATGTGATAATTTCATAATTACCACATGTTTAAGGAGGATTACAGAGACTAAATGATGCATTAAAGGTGTTTGACGGATTGTTTAGCTTGGTTGAATTCTGGATTTAGGTTAATTTAGGCTTAGATGAGTGCTCAATTCATCTAACCTTGAATAATTAAATTATGGATGCTTATCTAGTAGAGGATTCACGGATCATCTTAAGGCTTGTTGATGTGATCTAAGGCCAAGAACCTAGTTAGCAATTGAATGGATTCCTAGTGATCAAAGAAGAATTAAATTCAAGATTAGTTGATTTCTTTGGATTGGTTGTAAACTTAATTTTGTTTGTAGTTTTTAATTAATTTTTGTTGATAAATTTTGTAACCTTCCCCTTTCTGTTAACCTCTTAATCTGGTTACTTAATTAGAGTGATCCAAGGGCTCGACTCAGTGGTACCATATACTGTAAGTAATTTGGTGAATTTGCTTATAAATTGAAGTAATTTGATAGTTTTAGCAATTATCAAATTCTTGCACCGTTGTCAGGGATCATTCTAAGTTCAACAAATCTTATTAGGAGTATAATTAAATACAACCCTTTACTAACCCCTGCTTCCCTTGTTTCAGGTGGTTTTCAGCCTAATTGTGGCCTTCAAGTGCTAAAAGTGTACGACCCGACCATCTTTGATTGAGCTAATTTTTGGTAGGCAAGTAGAGGACATTATTTAGAGCAAGGTTCATGTTATGTGGTCACCCCTATTTTGGACAAATTCTATCGTTTAGACCATTTTTTCAATTTTTAAAGATTTTTTATTACATTTTTTGGTACCTTATATGTGTAATTTTCAAGTGGTGGTGGTCCCATAATTTTTAAAAATGTCTAGATAGGTTAATTGGTATTATTTTGGCATATCTTGTGGTTTTTCACTTTTGCATGTTGTATGAGGTTTTCTAGTAATCATTTGCTTGATATTAAACCTGATATTGAGAGGACCTTGCACACACTTAATAGAGCTAGTAGACTTAGTGAAAGGATAACATCTAAAATTGAAATTGACATTGAAACTAACCTGCGAATATAAGTAACATTGCAACCATGACGCATAATAGGACCCTTAAGGAACTAGAAGCACCTGATATGAATTACTAACCTTTGTGCGTTCAATATCCTAACTTAAATGCTAATTTTGAATTAAAATTTGGATTGATACACTTGCTACCAAAGTTCTATGGACTTGCAAGTGCAGACCCTCATAAGCACTTGAACGAGTTCCATGTGGTTTGTTTGACCATGAAGCCTTAGGGAATTCCAGAAGAACATATCAAATTGAGAGCCTTCCCTTTCTCATTAGATGGAGCAACCAAGGATTGGTTATATTACTTGTAGCCAATTGCTATAACCTGCTAGAATGATATAAAGAGGTTGTTCTTGGAGAAATTCTTCCCTACCTCAAGAGCAGCTGCCATCAGAAAGGACATATATGGGATTAGACAAAATAGTGGTAAGACACTTCATGAATACCAAGAGAGATTCAAGAAGTTACGTGCAAGCTATCCTCATCACCAAATAAGTGACCAATTGCTAATCCAGTATTTCTATGAGGGACTTTTACCCATGGACAAAAGTATGGTAGATGTTGCCTTAAGAGGAGCTTTAGTGGACAAAACCCTTGTTGTAGCAAGCAATTTAATAGCAAACATGGTAGCAAATGCACATCAATTTGGCACATGAGTCATTATCTTAACCAAAGGAATCAATGAAGTAAAGGTTCCTGATGTTGTTCAGTAGAGAATAGAGAACATATTGGAGGACCTGACCTCCTTGGTTAGGCAAGTAGCATTGGGATAAAAACAAATTCAGTCCCCAGCAAAACTTTGTGGAATTTGTTCCTTTCCAGATCACCCAATAGACTAGTGTCTTGCACTCCAAGAAAGCAGTGAAGGAGTGACTGACATCTTTCCTGGCAGACCATGCCAGCAGCAGCCAAAGTATGACTCTTATTCTACCACATATAACCCTAGATGAAGAGATCATCCCAATCTGTGATATGGCAACAATTCTGGCTAATTTCAGCAACAACAGTTGTAGCAACAGACCAGATATAATGCAGTAAGAATGAGCAACTAATAGCTTCAACAACAAATAAAACAACCCATATAGCAAAGTAGCAATTCAGAACCTAGCTTGGCAAACTTGGTGAAGAAGTTAGCAACCAATAACCTTTAGTTTCAACAGAGAACTGTGACCATAATTCAGAACTTGGATACTCAAATTAGTTAACTTGTAACTTCCATCAATGAATTGAAGTCTCAAGGTTTCAGCCAATTGCCCTCCCAAAGAATTAACAATCCAAGAAGCAATGTGAGTGTCATAACCTTGAGAAGTGGCAAAGAAGTGAGTGGTCTAACCTAACTCCAACCAGAAATTATGCAGTAGAATTGTGTAAAAATATCATATCTAGCAAAGTAGAATTTTGTAGAAGATTCAATATAGCAGAATATAGAACATGTAGAGAATTCGAAGAAAAATTTGAAGTTAATGAAAAATTCTATAGAAAAATATACTCTCGGCATTCCTCTCCATTTTCCCAACTGAATGACTCAATCAATGAAGATAACTAAAACTGAATTGGATAAGGAGATTATGGAGACCAATCAGAAGGTAGAAGTCAATATACCTCTCCTAGAAGCAATAAAGCATATTCTGAAGTATGCAAAGTTTTTGAAGGAATTATGCGCTCACATGAGGAGGTTGAAAGGAAATGAGAAAGTGAGTGTGGGAAGAAAAGTTTCTGCCTTGATCCAACCAAATATACCTCCTAAATGTAAGGATCCTGAAACATTCACCATTCCTTGCACAATAAGCAACAAGTAGTTTACGCATACAATTTTGAATTTGGGTTCCTCAATTAATGTAATTCCAAAATCAGTTTATGAATCTCTGTAGATTAGAGAGTTGAAGCTAACCAGAATTGTCATTCAGCTAGCAAATAGGAGCACAATTCATCCTACAAGAGTGCTTGAGGATGTTTTAGTTAAGGTAAATAATTTAATATTCTCAATAGATTTTTATGTTACGAGCATGGAAGATGAATTTGCATCTAGTCAACCCCCATTGATTTTAAGTATACCCTTCTTGAAAACTGCAAAAACTAAGATTGATGTGCATGCTAGTACCCTTTCCATGGAATTTGGAGATAATATAGTTCAATTTAATATCTTTGATACCATAAAATATCCTTTAAAAGAGTATTCTATTTTTCAACTAGATGTCATTAATTTTCTTGTTGATGACATGCATGTTGATATGCTAGCTAAATTTCCTGAAATTGTGGGATTTCTAGATAGTATTGATTATTTTGGATGTTTTGTTTATGTTTGTGATAAGACTAGTATATGTATCACATGTTTTGAGATTTCTATGTATATAGGATGTGATACTGCATGTTCTAAAATTTTTAATTCTATGGGATATAAGGATGCTATTTTAATTCTATAGTGGTGAGTATTCCCACCTATCACACGGGTGACCCAGGTTCAATCCCTGGCAACGACGCCAAAAATTTGATAACTGTCGAGGCTACCAAATTTATCAATTTATAACCAGATTACCAAAATAACTTATAATAGAAGGTAACACTAGGTCGAGCCCACAGATCACTCTAATTATGATCATAAAATCAAATTAAGATGTTAGTAAACATGGGGGAAAGGGGTTTGTAAGATCAGAAACAGAAACAGAGAGCAATTAAAGAAGAGAAAACAAAATTAAGAAATAATTAATCCAAGAGAATTGTCCAATCTTGATTTTAATTCATCTTTGATCACTAAAGGTCCATTCAATTATCAATTGAATCCTTGGTCTTAGATCATATCAAGATGCCTCAAAATGATCCTTGGATCTTAGAATTCAATTACTTATGGTTAGATAAATTAAGCATCTATCCAAAACCTGAATTAACTTAAAAAGTAAGATCCAACCATGCTAAACATTTCATCAAACACCTTCAATGCCTTATTTAGTCTCTGTAATTCGTCTTTCACATATAATAATTATGCAATTATCATATGAAAATTCCAATCAAATTAAGCAACTCAATCAGAATTAAGCAAATATGAAGGAGAGAAACTTGATTAATAATTAAATGTAAATAATCAAAACAGAATCTTAAGATTAAGCATCAAGAATGTTCAATTCCTTGGATTGATTAAAAGCCCTACCCCTCCATGAATAGGAGGGAAGAACTCAGAAAAAGAATAGAAAATATAGAGAGAAAGAAGAGAAGAGAGAAAGATCTAGATCTAGAGAGAGGATGAAAAATGTAAAATGAAAATTGAGTCTCAGACTTCTGCTGCTCATCCCTATAACTACTCCCTAATTTGGCCTTACATGATTAGAAACCTATTAGTTATAAAGATGGGTCCATTATGAATCATTAGGCCTAAGTCCCATGTCAATTAGAGACCTACAACTCAAGTTATGCCCATTTAAGTGACATAAACTCATCAACAACTCGTCTCTATTTTCCAGCTTCAATTGCATGCCCAAAACGATGTAGTTTGGCTTAGGAGTCTACATAAGAGTTTTATATTTAGCTCTTATCTTTCATTTAAGATTGGTTTTATGTCCATTGTATCCTATAACTCAAGCTATGGGCCGATGAGTGCGTAGAGGTCAACTTGTCAAGATCAACATTCTGGCTCTTACTTCAACTTCAATTTAAATTATCTAAATGTATGATTCAGCTCTTGAGGTCCCATAAAACTTGTAAGGATTTGTCTTATCTTTCCTACAAGACAAGAATCACACCAATCAGATACTTAAAACTCAGATTATATCCAAAATACTGAACACTGCCCAATAGACAATTTAAGACTAATTCATGGCTCAATGTCATAAAATATGACAAAACCAATTTAATTATGCCAAATTAAACCTTAAGACACCTAGTGAGAGGATCATTAAATGAATAAAATATATTACTATCAATGTTGTAGTTAAATCCATAGAATTGGTTTCTTCGACTAGATTGATACCTTTAGTGCAGCAACCACCCCTTGAGTTAAGGTCTTTACCTGAACATTTGAAGTATGTGTTCTTGGAAGCGGATGAGAAGATACCAGTGATAATGGCGAAGAATTTGCAGCCTAAATAGGAAGAGAAATTATTACAGATCTTGAGGCAGTGCAAGAAAGCTATTGGATGGACGCTTGCAAACATTCTTGGGATTAGCCCATCCATATGCATGCATCAAATTTTATTGGAGGAGGGAGCCAAACCATTGAGGCAACCCCAAAGAAGACTTAACCCTTTGATTCTGGATGTGATGAAGAAAGAAGTGAGCAAACTGTTGTTGGTTGGCATCATTTACCCCATTTCAGATAGCAAGTGGGTGAGTCTGGTGCAAGTAGTTCCCAAGAAGATCAGGATGACTGTAGTCATCAATGAAAAGAATGAGCTGGTTCCCACTAGAGTATAGAATAGATGGAGAGTTTGTATTGATTATAGGAAGCTCAACCAAGCCACTAAGAATGATTACTTTCCCTTGCCCTTCATTGATTAGAGGTTGGAGAGGTTGGCTAGCAAGTATACTTTATTCATTTAATTATCCTCTCACTGGGCTTCTTAAGGTCCAATTTGGCTTAACTAAGTTAGTTTTGTCACATTTTATGATATTAGGCTTAGTTGGATCATTGAAGAAATTATTGCATGATTTGGCCTTAATTTGTCTATTTGGCAATGTTCAGTAATTTGGATATAATTTGAGCTTCAAATGTCTAATTAATGTGATTTTGACCTTTTAGGAAAAATAAGACAAATGCCTACAAGTTTCATGAATACCTCAGGAGATGGATCACACATTTGGATAATTTAAACTAGAGTTGAAGTAAGAGTCAGAGTGTTGATCCGATAGCTTGACCTCTGTGTAATCATCAACCATATCTTGAGTTATAAGATTCCAACTGTAACAACCCAAATTCTGACTATGTTAATAGTAATAGCAGAATTACATTATTTTACATTTTCTGTATGTTATAAAAATAATTTGACTATTCTAAGATCATTTTTTATCGTTTTGTGTGATTTGCTCCTGGTTAGGAAAATAATAATTTTCGGGCTGGGAAAATTCTTATCTGATTTATTCAGAGGCGGGGGATCTTACTAAACCCAAATCTGAGTGACACAGAAAAGAATCTTTTAATTTTTAGAATTTATCTGTGAAATAAAAATATTTCACGGATAAATATCTGCTATTTTATTTATAGCAGTTATTGCTATAAATTATTTGACCCAATAAATTTTAGTTGACAGAAAATGTGCTTAGAATATTTTCTGTAAGCTAAATCAAAACGAACCAATAGGAATCAGTCAAAATAGGTGGCTGGACTTTTCTATCCAATAGGAAGTGGTCAAACAAAGGGGCATAGACTTTGTTGTGGACCATCGAATGAAAAACTTGTGGACCATCGAATGAAAAACTTGATTAAGATGCTTTCTATCATAACCGTTGATCCAATTAATGGTGTGAAATGAATCCTGATAAAATCACTAAGTAATATCCACCTTAGATTAGATCAATGGATAGGAAACAAAGTTAAATACAATGGCTAGGATTGAGTCAACAATAGTGGCTTGACTTTTGCTTAGTAACTAATTAAACTTAACAAACTAAGTAGACTAATCTAGTTATTGATTGGTTATAATCTAATTAATAATTAGATATCCTAATTTTATTTAGAAGCTATGATATATATATCTAATTACATATTTAATTAATTAAGTTATGTAATTAGAATGTTAATTAAGAGTAATTAGGGAATTTAACCTAATTAATTAGCTAGTTAATTAGTATGCAATTAAGCATTAAGTGAAGTTAAATTTAGTCTCTAAACACCCTAGAACCACACGGCCATGCAGCTTTGGGAGACTTCTCCAAGATTCTTGAACCATCTTACATGACAATTTGATGACTAAAAGATGACCAAGCCATGTGCTTCAAGTGTGAACACAAATAGGATATTTTATTTCATGCAAATCCCTTTAATCTCTCCTATACTCACACGACAGCCCACTTCCAATTTCACTCTCAATATTTGCTTTCTCTCACCTAAAAAGACTTAGCTTCCTTTTCTCTCAAATTCCCAAGAACACCAAGCATCATTTTCCTTCCATTTTCTCTCTCTAGTTTCGGCTCCAACACCCACATACCCTATCCATCTTCTATAATTTTTGTTCTCATCATTTCCTAAACCTAAACTACCTCCTAAACACTTTTCATTTAGGAAGTTTCATCAAAATCCTACTCCTAGTGTTTCAAAATCTAAGTTTCATCTTACTTCCCTAAAGGTAAACTTGTGATTCCTTGGTTTTAAATTTATTTTGTGATTTTCTAAATCATGTTTGTTCCATGGTTTATCATTATTAAGCCTTGTTTGTGATTTTACTAATTGTTTTAGAATTGTTAGGGATTTGTTTAAGGCCACACGAAATCAAAGAGAAGGAGAGGAGCTTGAAGGACTTTTCTTCAAGAGGTAAGAGGGAGATTTAACCTCACCAACCAAGTTTTGGTGGTGTGGGGATGGTTTTGTAAGGTGAAAAACCCATAAGGGTTCTTCACCTATTGTTTATTGCTTCTTTGATTGTGTTTGTATGGTTTATAATTTTGTTTTTGTGATTGCATGTGTGATTGTATGATTATTGCTTTGATTGTATGCTTGTATGGATAATTTGGAATGCATACAAGTGTATGTGTAATTTAGGATGTGAACAACATGATTAAACGATTGTATGAATGCTCCAAAGAGCAATGAGGCTCATGGCCATACTAGGGATTAAAGGACCAAAGTCCTGAAAATGAAGGATTCAAATGAGAATTAAGGATTTAAATGAAAAGGAAATAAATTTGAACAAGTTTGAGTATAGCAAGTAAAATGGTTTTGGGAAAATAATATGATATAATTAAATAAATAGGTTATGAAATAAAATGAGTGTCAATACTTGAAGTTTACTGACGTATAGCTCACCCTACGGATTTTGAAGCGCATCCGTAAAATTTGAGCTATAATATGTGAAGTGAAAGAAAGAAATATCGTTTTTGGGAAAACAATACAAATACCAATTTTTAGAGGGGTTATACTTGTAAATTTTTATAAAAGAGGGATAAAATTATAATTAAAATTTTAAGAAGGACTATATTGCAAATATTTTATAAATGAGGGATTATATTATAAATATTTTATAAAAGAGGGACTATTTCATAAATATGAATTTTATGTGGGACTATTGTGAAAATTTTATTTAAATAAGGACTATAATGTAATTATTATGTTTTTGAGGGACTATTGTGCAAATATGAAAAATAAAGTCAAATTTTGGTATTAAATGAGAAAAATAGTATTTTTTATTTAAAACGTATGAAAAATATTTTTATGCGATTGAAAAATGTTAAAAAATTGCTACGCGATTTGAAAATGCAACAAAATTGTTACGGGATTGAGAAAACGTGAAAATATGACTACGCGATGAAAATACAGTAATAATACTGTTGGGTTATTGAGTGGACCCCGAATATGTGACATGAATTGGAACTGTGAATGGTACATAGTATGTGCATTGGAAAGGTCCGATGGACTGTATAAGGCTATTTGCCTAGGAGAGACTACACCTCTTGAGTGGGGCGATATGCGTAGTGTAAGTCACTCGTTGACCTTGGGGGCATTAGGGTGCGGGTTGCCTACAATGGGCAGTTGGTAGCTCTTCTGTACCGTGGGTTAGACCGACGCAACACATCGATGATCCTAACTGAGACACTATTCTTAATCAAGATCTGATAAAGACTGTCGTGTATATGCAAGATGTGTAAGATTAAGCACGTGGTTTAAGGTATGTTGGTACCGACAAATCTTTCAATCACTCTCTCTGACCTGAGTTGTAGCTCCATGGAGTAGGAAATTGAGTCTATGTGCATTCATATAGTCATTGAGGGTATTATCATAATTATGACTTATGATAATTGAATTATTGAATATTTGGTTATTGGTAATGACATGATTGTAATTATTGTATATTATATGTTTTGTGATGGTAAAGATGTTAGTGGCATAACTGTAATTATGGTATGATAGCTGTATGAAATATTGTATGTGTATATCTTCATTGCTACCATACTGGTAATGGCGTAAGTGATCTCACCTCTTTATATGTCTATTCTGTATTGTATTTATAATTTAAAAGACGTTGAGCAAGAAGTTGAGCAAGAAGCTGAGGAAGAGCAAATCCCTACTGAGGACGCTGAGTTTTGAAGAGATGGAGATGCCGTGCTTCCTTGGATATATGAGGTTGACGTTTCTTGGAGGATCAGAGTCATGGAATGTTGATTTGGAGAGAGAGCATATCTACTACTTGGGCGACCTAAATATTAGGTTGAGTAGACAACAACTAGGACATCATTACTTTAGTGTTAATATTTATGTACAACTAGAATTTCCAATATCTATTAGGCAGTACTGGGGGACTTACTACCGTACCCCTAGTGAGGTCAGTATTGTGTCGTCTGCTCGGACACCTGTCCGTAGGACTTCACATCAAGTTGGATTCCTATATGCTGAGGAATCTGAGGAGGACCTGTCTAAGGGTTCTGCTGTCTAGTAGGACTTGGGCAATATGTTAGTTTAAGTTAAAGTTTAAATATTTCGAAAGTCTAGTTTGTAATTATTTAAGTATGACAATACTAAAAGTTTGCATGTATATATGATGTAAATTATTTATGACAATGTTATGTTTTTATTTTCTGCTAAGTTTATCTTATTATTATTATTATGAAATTTTATAACTCGTATTTATGTTACAAGCACGATTTCTAATGAAGGGGTAATTTGGTAAGTAAGTAACATAAAATGTGGTGCCCTAAGGAGGGTGTTACACCAACAGATGTCAAACCAGGCCTAAATGGAAGGTAAGACACAAAGCTACGACTCCTATGAAGCCTCCTAAGTTAAACTACATCATTTTTGGCATACAATTGAAGCTGGAAGTTAGGGGCGAGTTGTTGGCAAGTTAGGCCACTTAATTAGGCATAACTTGAGTTTTAAGCCTCCAAATGACATGGGACTTGGGCCTAATGATTCCTAATTGACTCAGATCTGTACCTAATGAGATTCTAATCATGTAAGGCTAAAAGAGGATTTAGTTAAAGGGGTAGACAATAGAAAATGAAGGGAATTAATTCATTAAGCACTTTTCACTCTCTCTCTTCATCTCTCTCCTTCTCCCTTCTCTCTAGGTTTTCTTTTACTGAATTCCTTCCCTTCCATTCATAGAGGGATAGAAACTTTTAATCAATCCTAGGGATTGATAATTTTAATGTTTAATTCTAAGATCTTGCATTGATTGTTCTATATTTAATTGTTAATCAAGTTTCTCTTCTTCATCTTTTGATTTTGATTGAATTTGGATTGAATTACTTAATTTGATTTGGATATTGATGTGATAATTGCATAATTACCACATGTTTAAGGAGGATTATAGAGACTAAACAATGCATCAAAGGTGTTTGATGGATTTTTTAGCTTGGTAAAATTCTGGATTTAGGTTAATTTAGGCTTAGATGAGTGCTTAATTCGTCTAACCTTGATTAATTAAATTCTGAATGCTTATCTAGTAGAGGATTCACAAATCATCTTAAGGCTTCTTGATGTGATCGAAAGTCCAAGAACCTGGTTAGCAATTGAATGGATTCCTAGTGATCAAAGATGAATTAAGCTCAAGATTAGTTAATTTCTTTAGATTGGTTGTCTACCTAATTTTATTTATAGTTTTTAATTACTTTTTGGTGATCAATTTTGCAACCTTACCTCTCTATTAACCTCTTAATCTGATTGCTTAATAAGAGTGATCTAAGGGCTTGACTCGGTGGTACCATATACTGCAAGTAATTTGGTGGATCAACTTATAAATTGATGTAATTTGATAGTCTCGGCAGCTATCATATACATGTTAGTTGTCGAGTTGTAAAACCAGTAACTCTTAGAAGGCTCCTAGTATATGGTAAGCAAAGGCATCCTCGATCAATTAGCTGTTGAGTCTGGGGTTGAAATATCATGGAAATATACATGTTGTGAGAATTCTAAGAATTCCTATTAATTCTTACATCCAAGTGTCACCATGATAGTTCTAATTGCTTCGGGGTTTTCACAAACATTTTACAGTAAATAATTTAGTGGCCTTGGCCAAAACTCATCAATTATCCCCAAGGTAGAGGTTAATTTTAATCAACCAATCTTACTTACAGTTAATTCCAAATTTCAAACAGTAAATATAGGAACCACATAGAATCATTATATAATAACTAGCAATAAACCAAAGGTTCCAAAAAATTCACAGATAACAATTTATAGGCAATAAAATAATCAAATCATCATTCTCCATGCATAATATCATGCCAATGCAATGCATGCTTTCTTTAATCAATGCCATGCAATGCATTAGATTCTTTGTTTCTTTGCAGTGCTCATTTCAATTCCATTTTTTTTGGCTAATTTTTCACTCACAAGGACCCAGTCCTTTTGTCACAAGTATGGAGTCTTTGCTCAACCTACATTTCACTTGGTGATAGACTACTTCTTAGGCCTGAGCACTAATCCTATACATGATAGTACTTCATCACATAGCTCTATCCCCTATTACTAGGGCCTTACCCGTAGTTTGAGAATAGCATTTCCAAGATCACCTCCAACTTCGAGGATCATATCCACATCTCATCTTTTCTTGATCACTTAGTTTCATATTATCTTTCATTTCATTAGTTTCTGTGCATGCTCACTTTTCACATCTCTATGGTAAATCTCAATTTACAATTTCATGTCAGAGTGAGCAATGCCAACAACACATAATACTTTTATATTCACAGAAAATAATACTTCAGCAACAATATCATTTCACAATGTCTCAATACAATGGTCATCATTCAAATATAAATTTTTTTCATTATTCCAATATAAGATATCTATCAAGTTGCTCATGAGATGGCTTAAGCAAAATTATGAGACATTTAGCTACTCAATTATGAGTCAAATTGCACCACATCAAAGTCATTTCTTCTAATGCTAGTCTCGGCCAAGGAACTAATTAATATTAACCATATATTAATAAAGGTAATTAGAGTCCAATCTAGTGTAATTAGGCTTTCCAAAATTTAATTAGTCTACTCACTTAATTAACTAGTCTAATCTCTAGGTAATTATAAAAACCAATTCCTTAAGCCTAGAATTAACAACTTACCTAGTATCTTATGAATTCAATTGACTTCTAATTACTCTTAATTAAGTTGATTAAAGTAAAGTTAATCTAGATTAATCACAATTAACTTCCTAATTTCCTTTACATAATTAACCCATGACTTATGCTTAAATTATGCCAAGCTAATTAATTCATTTTTGTCCAATTAACTTTAAATAACTTAAGCTAACCTAGATTAATTAACTAAATTAATCACAACTCCTCCTAATCACTTAAGCTCACATAACCTGTGGCCAACATCTTGGCTCATCAACAAATTTGCTCATTGTAATCACACTTCACACACCTTAATCACTTCAAGTTAACACAATTAATAACAATCCAAAGTGATTTAGTCAATTAGTGCACAAAATCACAACAACCCGCCACCTACAAGGCTCGACCATGGTGGGAAGTCATCATCAAATTCAACATGCAACCACACCAATCCAATCATCCATGATCAATCAACAACAAAGGCATTCAATCCATGAATTAAAATAAAAATTAAACACCACTCACCCACCAATCCAAATCAAAATTAAACACCACTCACCCACTAATCCCTCACAACCCTAAGGAGAAAACAACCAAAAAAATCATCACAACAACATATGCAAATATCATAGGATAATAAGGGAAGGATGAGGAGGAGAAAGAAAGAACAATCAAGACCCTGCTTAGTCTCCTAGCTTGCAGTGAAAAAGCAAGAAAACAAAGGAAAAGTGCTCTAATTCCCACTTGGTTGAGCTCGAAATGAATAATACATGAGGAAGAGATTTGCTTCTATTGGGAATTGCGGATCAAAATATCTCGCAGCGGAATAATAGGATTCCCACACAGGATCCATGCGAAAAGTCCATAATCCGAGTTTTTAAAATTTACCTCTTGAAGCGTGATAAACACAAGCGAGGTGAATCACCAACACCGTAATAGACCGTGGTATCCACACGAAACTTGCAAAAGGAGTCACGCCTACTGTTTCGCGGTGCTAGTGCGAATAGAAGAGAAGAACCTTTCATTGTCTCTCACTCACTTTCTTAGGTGCAGCTAGGGTTGTGATGTAACATCTATAGCAGCCCCCTTAACAAGACTATTTATAATAGTGGTGCCTTAAGTGAGTATGAAAGTAGCAAGGTAAGTGTGCGACCCTAAAACCCATCTGTCATGAGTTAGGCCCACAATTGAATCCAGTCCAACTTGGATCCTTATTGCTCCAATTTAGTCCGTTCTATGGTTAGTTCTCATGACGTTGGTAGTAATATTAAAATCTCATTTTAATATTACAAACGATGTGGTATCTAGCAACACATCACGCTTTTACCCAAGTAATGAGAATGTCGGTGATTTGACATAACCTATCCGTGATCAATGTTTAGTGTAGTTTAGTCCCTTTGTCAAGATATCTAGATTGAACACAAGGCATGGAATGCGTCACCCTTGTATAGTCCAATCATTCGTTTCTCGATACTCAAGTAGACTTTGTAACAACAAATGAGATCAATATCTCATATTGACTCATTTAAGCATGGCCATGCAAAGTCTCACTCAATCGGGGGCCCGAAGATATCGCTCTGTTATGTAGGAGTGACAAATTCCATCTAGGTCACTCACATCCCTCTCGCATGATTTGCGGTATGTCCAATAACCAACTTTATAATCACCTTTTACAGATGACGTTTGATGGCATTAAAACACACAACTCCTCATGTAGGAATCGTAGTGATTTCGGGTCAAAGGACCACAAACACCATTGTCACTATGAGAATCGCTTATGACACTCACGTAACGATCCATGTAGCGTTCTCATGGTGGGTCCAAGTACATCATTACTCTAATATGTACCAATGTGAAGACTTGATATCTCATATCCATGACCGTGAGATGCGGTCATCGGGTCTCTACACATACTAGTCTCAATGTATTATTGTTGTCCTAATTAACAATAATACTTGACTAGGGACATTTAAGAATAGTGTTGTAACCAAAAGGATCTCACGATCAAGTCATCCACTTGATGTCCTATGGTATCAAACTTACTATTCTAAGGACTTTATTATGTTTATCAAAAAGAACACAATAAATGAAATGCCTCATATATAAAAATAGCATAATAGAATATATGTAAATACAGAAAATGTATTAGCCTCTAGGGCATACACCAACAGCTTCTTGGTGCTCTTAAAGTTGGATTCTCATAGGCCAACATGCAAGCCATGGAAGTCTTTCCTAGTTGTTGCCTTGTTCATTGGTTCTTAAGGGAGAAAGATGAATAAATGAAATGTGTTTTTGGGTGTAGAGTGTAACATCCTCCCTAACCTATTAGTTTTAATCATGGTTATAATAGTTTAGTAACACTTTTATGAATTACTTGTTATTTCCGGTGACCTTCTAAGTTAGTTTGGATATATTGCTATAACACTGAATGTGAGAAATAACTTAAAATAGCTCAAAATTTAGAATAAACTACATAAGTGATGGAAATAAATATGAAAAATTTATTTCTAGTTCAAAAATAAATAGAATAAGATGTGATTAATTTTAGAGAATTAACCAAGCTAGTTTGACATTTTTAATAGCACAAGATGTAACACCCCAAATTTCTACCATTTGACAGTAATGCCTAAATTGTACTCTTTTGTATTTTCTGTATTATATAAAATTATTTTGACTATTCTGAGACTGTTTTTGATTGTTGTGTGAGATTTGCTCCGAGTCACGAAAATAATAATTTTCAGACCGGGAAAAATCTTATTTGATTTATTCGAAGCCGGGGGGTCTTAGTAAACCCGAATCTGAGAGACATGAAAACAAATCTTTTAATTTTTAGAATTTATCTGTGAAATAAAAAAATATCCAGTGTTTTATTAACAGCAGCTTCTACTATCAGGTAATAGCTCCGGTATATTTTATTTGTCAGAAAATAGATTGAGAATAATTTTTGTAACTAATTTTAAAATGAACCAATAGGAATTGGTCAACATTAGTGGTTGGACTTTTTCTAACCAATAGGAAATAGTCAATATAAATGGTTGGACTAGTTACTAAGTAACTAGATAAACTAACTAGGTTACCCTAATAGTTTAATTAGTAACTAAATGAACTAACTTAGTTACTATGTACTTAGAAGCTCTAGTTAGAAAATTAATCTAGAACTATCTAGAAGTAATGACTATGCATGACATATACAATGACTTAATAATGTAACTAGATGGTTAGATTATGTAACTAAATAACCTAACCTAGTTAGCTTACTATCAAATTAAGGTGTAACTAGAAACTAGTTGGAAACAAACCTAGTTAGTAACCCCTTTGAGTCACACAGCCATAGGGCCTTCTACCATGTTCTTGAATGCTCGTTTATGACTAATTCATGACTCCTAAATGACCTATGCCATGTGAATGCATGAGATATTTTATTATAACAATTAAACTTTGATATTTCCTACACACTCAACCGCACGACTATTCACTTCAACATAGGCTATTTTATTTGCATTTTCTCTCATTTTATGACAAGAACACCTTCATCATTGTCACTCACCTCAAGAACACCAAGAGCACTTCCTTTCTTTCTTCCTTGAACCCCACGGCCTCCACACCAAAACCCTATCTCCTCACTTCCATAATTTCATCTAATTATACTTTCTAAACCCAAACATCATTCTAAACACTTTTTCTTTAGTGAGTTTTGTCTAAATCTCTCTCTAAGTGCTTCAAAAATCAAGCTTTGATTTCCTACATCAAAGGTAATTTCTTGAATCTTTGATTCTAAGTTGGATTTTTAATTTTCTAGACCATGATTGATCCATGGTTTATTGTTTTCAAGCTTTGATTATGACATTTAGAATTGTTTAAGATTGATTAGGGTTTTCTTTGGGTTATATGAAATCAAGAGGAGAAGAAGCTTGAAGTTTATTGTCTTCCTTGAGGTAAGAGGGAGATTAACCTCATTAACTATGTGTTAGTGGGGAGGAAATGGATTGTTTGTGGTGAAAAATTTATAAGGATTTATTCACTATATTGTTTGAGCCTTCTTTATTTGTGATTGATTAGTTTATAGCTTTAAAATATGATTGCATGTGTGTTTGTATGCCTATAGCTTTGACAATATGCTTGCCTATATGATTTTGAAAGCATGCTAATTTATGCGTAATTTAGGATGTGAATCACATGAAGGAAATGTTGTATGATGGTTCCAAAGAGCCTATGAGGCACACGACCTCAACACCACAAAATGAACCTAGGGTACATTATTTTCCTAATCAATGATTAAATGATTTTATGACAAGTAATTAAATTAAGTATTTTGCAAGGAATAAATGATAGAAAGAATTAAATAATGATTTATGAAATCTATATATGAATTTCGGCTAAGAAGCCATTTTTAATAAACTAGATCCAAATTTTATTTTGCTAAGTGTAGATTTAGGTGTTTAAATGGTAATAAATTTATTTGGTAGGTTTTGAACCTAAATCAAAGTACTATATTTTTTAGAATTAAAATTAGCATAATTAAATAATTAAATTATACAATAAAATAAATGTTGATACTTGAAATTTACTAACGTATAGCTCACCCTATGGGTTTTGAAGCGCGTTAGGAAATTTTGAGCTGTAATGTTTCACGTAAATTAAAGAAATGCAGTTTTTGGGAAACAGTAGAAAATACTGATTTTAACAAGAACATATTGAAAATATTATTTTAAGAGGGATCATTATGGAAATAATGAAAATAAAGTCACATTTTGATATTAAATAATAAAAAATTTATTTTGAGCTTAAAATATGATAGAAATAATTTACGCAATTGAAAATATGCAAAAAAACTTTTACCCGACTTAAAAATAGTAATTTTTGGCTACGCGATTGAGAAAACGCAATAAAATATTTATGCGATTTAAAAAATGTTGGACAATCTTTACACGACTTGAAAAAGTAAGAAAAATGTTTTGCGATTATAAAAATGCGATTGAACGCAAACAGCAGTTACTGTCGGGCAGTTGTGGTGGGCCCGGTCATGTTGAACAATAATACCGCCAAGAAAAGGCGAGGGTATATGTTATATTGTAAAAATAATAATTGTATGTGTGTTTGAACCATACATCATGCATAGAAAAGCGTATCAGCTTGTCTAGTTAAGGCTGTAAGCCTAGGAGGTTGAATTACACCTCAGTGCGGGTGCGAGTAGACAAGTGTAGGTCACTTGTTGACCTTGGGGGCGTCGGGGTACGGGTACCTCGCAATGGACAATTAGTAGCTCTTTTGTCCATGAGGCAAACCGATGCAAACGCACCGACGATCCAGACCGAGACGCTGTCCTATATCGAGATCTGGTGTAGAATGTCTTGTACAATGCCTTGATGTGCATATTGATAAACTGATAAATTGATAGCACTTTTGGCCACAGCAGCCGAGTTACAGACATGTCTTCTAGATCATTCACTCTGAAACTGTGTTTAGCTCCATGGAATAGGAATAGGTCTGTGTGCATATGCATAGTTGGTCAGCATATTGGTGTGTTAATTATACTTATCTGATTCATTATCTGTGATGTAATAATATGATTTAAATATGTTAAAATTATATCTGTATACTTGTTGTCGTTTTCTCTACTGCCATACTAGTATTGATGTAGGGGATCTCACCTCTTTATTATATTGTATCTGTTTTGCTATGTATATTTGATAAAGACTGGGGACACGAAGAAGCTGATAATTCTATTTACCATTACTAGCCATTTGTTTGTGGGTTGAGATGGTAGTGAGACGTCAAATGTTAGGTTTTGTGGGTACAGTTCCATGGGAGGGACTGATGCCTGGAGGTTCAATTATGATAATGAACGTTTTGTTTATAAGGGAGATTTAACTCTGAACTTGAGTGGGACCCGAGACGGTATCCCCATTTTGACGCAGCATGCATCGATGCGCCTAGAATTCACGATGCCCATTCGTGATCTCTGGGGTGGCACAACTTATACTCCACGTGAGGACTCTATGGTGTCTTCCGCGAGGACCCCTGTGAGGCGACTGTATTCGCCTGGGTTCTTTGATGATATAGTAGAGGAAGAGGATCCTTCTGAGGAACCAAATCCTTAGGTTAGTTTTTAGGAGTTTAAGGTTAGTAGTTATATTTTGGAGTGTCTATTGTACATTTTATCTCTTGGTATGTAAGGGTATCATGTGAATTATTTGTAAATAAGGTTTCAGTATTATATATAATATGGTGTGGTTTTCAGTTACAATTTATACTTATGGTTTTATTTAATTTAACTATTTTATTTTATTTCGCAAATGAAATTTTAAAAATTGACATTTCTACAAGATTAATTCTTTACAACTTAGGTAAGTTTTATTAGGATTAGTCTTAAATGTGATACCCTATAGTGGGTGTTACATTAGTTGGTATCAAAGCTCCCGGTTAGAGTCTTTTAGGGTTTTGTGGTTAGGTCTATTTTGCTTGTGTTGTGTGATTCTCTGTGTTTGATTTCCAAAGGGTTATAACTGACACTTCTTGGATTATGTTTGACTGTTGTGAAGAAAACTATGTCTCGTGGTAGAGCTGCACGTGCAAATACTGGACGTGATGATGACGCAATGACTGTTGCTGCTAAAGCAATGTAGCGAATGGCAGAGGTGATTGTGCAACAAAATCAACGTACTGCATAACAACAGGAAGCAAATGCAAAAGTCCAGCATTTGTCAGAGTTTTGCAGGAACAACCCGCCACACTTCAGGGGCGAGTTTGATCCTGAGAAAGCTAGTCTATGGATCCAAGAGCTAGAGAAGATCTTTGAAGGGATAGGATGTGCAGATAGTCGTAGAGTGACGTATGCTACTTTCATGTTAATGGGAGATGGCAAGAATTAGTGGAAAGCTACTAGAAGGGTGCTACAAGCTTACATGTGTGTCCCGGGGCCGACGAGGGCGGAAAGTGATCGCTAGTGCAATGAAGCACGGACAAGGAGCAGCTTCTAGGCAAAGGGTCGCATGAATGAACTAAATACGCACCGGAATGAGAGGAATTCAGAGACTGTGCAGGTATGGGACTGCATAGTTGAGGATGGCTTAAAGGAATTGATTTGGTGTAACCATATCAACAAGTTGCAACTTCTTTTCAGGAGCCTAGAACATAAGAACTCCATGGTTAAGCATACTTGACCTGGAGCAATTGTGGGATGGGTGACCTCCTGGGAAGTTTCCTAGGATGCATGTGAATGAGGACAAAGCACACTGAAAAGACCCGTGTTGGTTTATGGAGACACTCGTCAATCCTGTAGGCAGTCCCGGGACGTTACAAATGGTATCAGAGACGGGACCTCTCCCAGTATGGTATGGTTCGGGGACGAACCAAGCGGAAATTGGTGGGCATGTGTGTCTCGGAACCGACGAGGGTGGGAAGTGATCGCCAATGCAATGAAGCACGGACAAGGAGCGGCTTCTGGTAGGCTTCTAGGCGAAGAGTCACATGAATGAACTAAATACGTACCGAAATGAGAGGGATTCAGAGACTGTGTAGGTATGGGACTGCATAGTTGAGGATGGCTTAAAGGATTTGATTTGGTGTAGCCATATCAACAAGTTGTAACTTCTTTTCGGGAGCCTAGAACATAAGAATCCCATGGTTAAGCGTGTTTGACCTGGAGCAATTGTGGGATGGGTGACCTTCTGAGAAGTTTTCTAGGATGCATGTGAGTGAGGACAAAGCACACTGAAAAGAGTCGTGTTTGTTTGTGGAGACACTCGTTAATCCTGCAAGTAGTCCCGGGACGTTACATAAGATGAGTGTTTAGATGCCAAATTAAACAGGCAGGTAGCTTGGAAAATTATGAGAATTTGTGAAATATCAAGTAAAGGATAGATAGTTTTCTAAAAATGATTACAGGTTGAGGCAGATACCTGTAAGCTTATTAGCTTAATTCCTTATGTTTAACTTAACTTAAGGAAGAGTAATAGAACTTAAGTGACAGTTAATAATGCATAGAAAGTTATTGAAAAATTAGTGTAAGGATTAAATGAAATCCTAGATTTTTTTTATAACACTTATGAAAGTTTGAAAATTTGTTAATGGAAGACCAAAGTATTCCTAAGAGATACAACACTTTCATTTGTGCATGAATGTCCAATGTTCTTATCTTTGATTCTTCCTCCACCGTCTTTGACTTCATGTCTCACTTTTCTTATTTTTCTTTCACTCTCACACATAACTTCTAATAGTAGAAAAATAAGGAAGAAAGAAAATAAAGAAAATGGAAGGAAATGAAGAAAGAAAAAGAAAGAAAAAGGAAGAAGACTAAGGAAGAACAAGCTAAGAAATAGACTATCATCCATATAGGAGTAGAGGTAGGGGTTGTTGTGTATCTTTACCATGCTTTATCCATCTTTGCTTCTTGAAAACTTGCAAGGAATGGATTGAATGAAAGTTTGTCATGAAACTCTACAAGAACATGGTTATATATATAGAGGTGTGATTGTTGAGATTTTAGCATGGATATGTATGGATATATATACATATGTGAACATACTATTAGAGTTGGTATTGATGATTTTCTAATGCTTTACTACATGGCTTATAGTATGAAAAGATGTATAAAATGAGTTTGTGGATATAGGAATTAAATAATAGCAGAAAAATGGTAGTTTCTAGTGTTTCAGGTGCAACTTCGCATGAACTATTCAAATAGACCATGGGTGCTATTCGAATAGACTATTCCAGAATGACACAAAATTGCCATATTCTGAGTGCTATTCGAATAGACTGTGGGTGCTATTCAAATAGACAACTCTAGAATGCATTTTTATGGCTGCTATTCAAATAGATTAGGGATGTTATTTGAATAGGCTTTGCCAGAATGCAATTTTGTGAAGGTTATTCGAATAGACCAGGGGGTCAAATCGAATAGGCTTTTCTAGAATGTCATATTTTGAGTTCTATTCAAATAGACCTGGAGTGCTATTCAAATAGACTTTTACATAATGCCATGTCACTGTGCACTATTCAAATAGCAGGAAGTGCTATTCGAATAGTAGTGCTCTGTTTTAAGGAATTAGATATTCCATATTGTACAAGATGATGAGATTTGAAGGTTTTCACTAAGTGAAGTGACTTAACCAAGGAATGAGTGTAACACCCTGGAAAACATAATAGACTTGTATATGGTTACGAAGGAGCTTAATACCTGTTTATCATGCCTGTTAAGTTTTTGTGACTGTCTAGGCACATTTAGGTACTTTGTTATAACACTATGTACGAAATATAGTTGTTATTTGCTTCGGAAATGACTTAAACTGCTTAGTTAATGGAAATAAATGTGAAAAGTTTGTTTCTAGGCCACAAATGTGTGAATTGTGCTACAGTTAAAGTTTGAGGATAATCAGAGTTAGTTTGACATTTTTAAGCATATTGGTTGTACATTTTAATACCGATTTGACTAGCAGCTGATATGAGAAAATAGAGAAATGGTGAAATGGGATTTTTAATGAATCTTAGGATTTATTTTAAACTTGTTGGAAGCTATAAATCTAGATTTGGCAAAGTCTAGGTGTTCTTAACAGATCGAGAGTTTTAGTGCTTGGCTATAAGAAACCAATTTGGGCTTTTCTTCCTCATTTGTCTCACGGTAGTAGAGAAAGAAAACAGAGAAGAGAAGAAAAAAAATAGAAAGGGAAACCGAAGGAGAAGAGAAAAAGAGGAAGAAGGAGGAGGAATCAAGTGGAGCTTGGATCCATCCTTGGCTTCATCTTCATCTTCAAGACCTTGAGGTAGGGGTTTTTGAAGCTTGAAACTACTTTTGTTCTCTTTTACCATGCTAGGCTAAATTGAGGTTTAATATACTAAATTGAGTTCTAGTGGTGTTTAAAGTGATTTTCTTGCTTAGATGAGTTTTAAATGGTGTTTATGACTTGTTCATGCTAAGAGTTTGGATTAGAAACTAAAAATTCTTCATTTGGTTCTTTAAAGCTCAAAGTGGGGGTTTCAGACATTTGGGATGAGTGATTTATAGTGTTTTGATATATTTTTTATGAAATCAATTAGTGTTTTATGTTTCTTTCATGTTAGTGAACTTGTTAGGAACTTAAAATCACTTAGAAAGCAACTTGGAGTGTTGGAATTTTGTGAATTGTTCCAATGGAACAGTAACACATTCTGCAGAATTCCAGAACCAAGTTCTTGCTTGATGTAATCGATTACAAGGTCAATGTAATCGATTACAAAGCCTCTAAAAGTGATGTAATCGAATGCAAGACTAACGTAATCAATTACCAGAGTTCTGGAATTGATGTAATCGACTACGAGGGAAAAGTAATCAATTACCAGGCTACTGACTTTGTTGTAATCGATTACAAGTCCCCTATTTGAGGAAAAACCAAGTTTTACTTAATGGGATCATTAGTATATGTTTCCTAAAGTATGTTGAGACTCTAATAAGAGTATTTAATGAAGAGTGAATATGACGAATCAAGTTGATTTGTAATGTTAATTATAAGGAATAATTAGACATAGTTATATACACATATATTGTGTATTGTGATGAATTGAGGAAATGAATTTCCCTAAGTGTTGAAATTACTCATGTATGCTCTTTTAAGAGTGTTAAAGTACTTATATAAGTATTTGATGAAGTGTGTGTGAGATGAGTTTGAGATGCATATAAATAAATTGTGATACTAATTATGGAAAGTAATTAGTGATTTTTTTTGCATGAGATGTTTGTGAAGCACATTGAGGTGAGTAATATCCTCTTTGTGTTGTTTGAGAAGCATATATTGGTGAGTATTATCCTCTCTATGTGTTTGTTGAATAGATTGGTGAATAATATCCTCTCTATTATTTGTGAAGCATAATGAGGTGAGTAATATCCTCTTTGTGTTGTTTGAGAAGCATAGATTGGTGAGCAATATCCTCTCTATTATTTGTGAAGCACACTGTGGTGAGTAATATCCTCTTTGTGTTGTTTGAAGCATATTGGGGTGCGTAATATCCTCTCTATGTTGTGTATAATAAGGTGAGTAATATTCTCATTATATCGAGGTAAGTAATATCCTCTTTCTGTGTTGATTGAAACATATTAGGGTGCATAATATCATCTCTATGTTGTGTGTAATAAGGTGAGTAATATCCTTATTATGTTGTTGAGTAAGGAGGTGAGTAATATCCTCTTTGTTTTGTTTGACCAGTGGAGGTGAGTAATATCCTCTGTTTGTTTTAATGGATAGTGTTGGTGAGTCATATCCTCACTGTTCCTGATAAACCATAGCATATTATAACATATCCTAGAGTAGTTGAGGAAAGTAATATCCTCAATACGTCTGAGGGCTCATAGCATCTTGAAACTGTACTCATTCCTAATACTTGCATAGACATACACATTAGACATAATTAAGCATAGCATGACAATTGTATGAGCAGTTGCTAATCATAACATAATCATACATTGCAATTGTATGGGCAATTGTGTACTTCTATGATTGAAGGGTTAACTTTATGGTTGAATAATTTATATGATTGTATAAATTGCTGGTATTGGAATACTTCTACTGAGTTATGTTTTCTCACCCCAATTATGTTGCTATGTAAATCTAGGTACAAGTTCTTTGAAAGCGAAGAAGAAGATGTATGAGCACTAGCATAGTATAGATGCGGTTTTGAGCTGAGCTTATATATATGTTTTATATTTGCTTAGTTGTTTAGTGTTCGTATAACAGAATGCCCTTTTGAGCCTATGATATATATATATATATATATATATATATATATATATATATATATATATATATATATATAACTTTTGTTATCGTGGCTCTCCATAATTACTCAATGAGTATGAATGATATGGGTTTAGTTTGTTGTTGTATGTTAGAAGTAACGTGGCCAATATTGGTTATTCTTTTATATGACGATATATCTGGGTAGCAAATATTAGGCTATTACATTATAGTATTAGAGCAGTTCATCCTGTTGAGCCAGGGTATAGCCAGGGTATGGACTGACTATGCTTAGGCATGTCAAAGTTTCTCTCTGTGTTGTGTATTTCTTTATCTTTTATTTGAGATGTTGGAAAAGGATTGCATGACTTGCTTTAGGTTGGATGCTGGTAGCTACTGTTGCACAGTTACGTGATTTTGAGACTGCAGCTCAATATGTAATATTCTATGTGGATAGGAAACTATGACTTCACCTAAGCAAACTAGGGGAATAAGAGTTCTTCTAGTGAGGGTCCAATTGGTATGATTGAACTTATTAGGATTTTTTTGCATTTGCACCCTTTGGAGCGGTACCTCTATTGTGAGTAGAGCCCATGTATTAGATAAAGGGTTGTTAGATAAGTTTTTGCAAGGATTATAGACAGAGGAGTCCAAGAGTTTTGGGGAAACAGATTTCTTAGGTAAAGAATATCTGGTATAGGTTTGGCTTGATATGTTGTTTGGGAGTTGGAGACTCATATGAGAAAGGATTGTCTTGAGTTGTTAATGATGAGTTAGATATCGCTATAGAATGTGGGATTCCTTCGAGTGTGATTTCTGATGGAGATCTTGAAACCTTAGTTGTGAGAGACTAAGTGTTGATGGTGGATGAATTTTGGAGACAAAATTTTAAAAAGGATGAGAGAAATATAACACCCTAGAAAACATAATAGACTTATATATGGTTACAGAGGTAGCTTAATACCTGTTTATCATGATTGCTAAGTTTTTGTGACTGTCTGGCACATTTAGGTACTTTGTTGTAATATTATGTGTGAAATATAACTGTTATTTACTCCAGAAGTGACTTAAACTGCTTAGTTAATGGAAATAAATGTGAAAACAAATGTGTGAACTGTGCTACAGTTAAAGTTTGAGGATAATTAGAGTTAGTTTGGCATTTTTAAGCATATTGGTTGTGTGTTTTAATGCCAGTTTGACTAGCAGCTGGTATGGAAAAATAGAGAATGGGTGAAACATAATTTTTAATGAATCTCAAGATTTATTTTAAACTTGTTGGAAGCTAGAAATATGGATTTGATAAAATCTAGAGTAGATCGAGAGTTTTAGTGTTTGGCTATAAGAAGCCAATTTGGGCTTTTCTTCCTTATTTGTCTCACGATAGCAGAGAAAGAAAATAGAGAAAAGAAGAGAAAAAAAAACAGAAAGGGAAACCGAAGGAGAAGAGAAGAAGAGGAAGAAGAGGAAGAAGGAGGAGGAATCAAATGGAGCTTGGATCCATCCTTGGCTTCATCCTCATCTTAGAGAACTCGAGGCAGGGGTTTTTGAAGCTTGACACTACTTTTGTTCTCTTTTACCATGTTAGGCTAAATTGAGGTTTAATATGCTAAATTGAGTTCTAGTGGTGTTTAAAGTGATTTTCTTGCTTGGATGATTTTTAAATGGTATTTATGACTTGTTCATGCTAAGAGTTTGGATTAGAAACTGAAAATTCTTCATTTGGTTCTTTAAAGCTCAAAGTAAGGGTTTTAGAGATTTAGGATGAGTGATTTAGTATTTTGATCCATTTTTGATGAAATAAATTGGTGTTTTATTTTCCTTCATGTTAGTGAACTTGTTAGGAACTTAAAATCACCTAGAAAGTAACTTGGGGTGTTGTAATTTCGTGAATTGCTCCAATGGAACAGTACCATGTTCTTGCAGAATTCTACAAAACCAAGTTCTTGCTTGATGTAATTGATTATAAAGTCAATGTAATCGATTACAAAGTCTCTGGAAGTGATGTAATCGATTACAAGACCAATGTAATCGATTACCAGAGTTTTGGAATTGATGTAATTGATTACAAGGAAAATGTAATCGATTACCAAACTCTTGACTTTGTTGTAATCGATTACAACAAGGGTGTAATCGATTACAAGCCCCTTGTTTGAGGAAAAACCAATTTTTAAGGTGTTACAACTCTCCCATTCTAAAAAGAAATTTTGTCCTCAAAATTTTTATACCTTAGAATAAATGTGGATTTTGTAACACCCCAACTTTTGGGTTAATTACAATATAGTCCTAAAATGTACTGTTTTGTAATTTCTGTGAGTAGTAAATTGAAATTGACTGTTTCGTGAGTGTATTTGACTATTGTATGTGATTTGCTCCGAGTCAAAAAAATAATTTTTTAACTAGAAAAATTTTATTTTAATTAATTGGAGCTGGAGGATCTTACTAAACCCAATTTTGATTGATATATATATATTAATCTTTTAATTTTTAAGATTTAATTGTACAATAAAAAAATTTATATTATTATAATATTATTTTATTTGACGGTACTCTCTTGTCTCAAAAAAAAGAGAGAAATCTGCTCCAAAATGACCATGGATCCTGAAAAGTCTGTAGGACCCGCGTTTAGAAAAGCAGTCAACAATTCTGACTGGACTAGATTCTAAGCCAATAGGAACAAGTCAACGAAAGTGACTTAACTATTTTAAACCAATAAGAAGTGGTCAAATAAAGAGGCAAAGACTTCTTGGTGGACCATTAGATGTAAAGCTTGTTTTAGAAGCTTTGATCTCAACCGTTGATCAAATCAATGGTGTAAGAACAATTCTAATTTAATCACTAAGTAATATCCACCTTAGATCAAATCAAGAGCTAGGAATTAAAGCTAAATTCAATGGTTAAGATTAAGTCAAATATAGTGTCTTGACTTTGCTTAGAAGCTAATTAAACCTAATTTGATCATCTTAATTACCTAATTAACAAACTAAGTAAACTAACCTAGTTATTAATTAGTTATAATCTAATTATTAATTAGATATCCTAATTTTATTTAGAGGCTATGATATATGTAATTATATATTTAATTAATTAGTTATGTAATTAGAATGCTAATAAAGTGTAATTAGGAAACTTAACCTAATTCATTAGCTAATTAATTAGCATGTAATTAGACTTTAATGGAAATCAAATTAAGTCTCTAAACTCCCTTGTACCCCACGGCCAAGGAGAGCAATTCACCATGTTCTCCATTGTTCTTGAACCATCCAAGTGACCATGCATGACAAGTTGGTGACATAGGCCATGTGCCATGCAATTGTGATATTTGTGTTCAAGTTAATCCCTTGATTTCCTATAACACTCACACGGCAGCCCCTCATATTTTACACTCTCATTATTCACTTTTCACACATCTAAAGACCTTAGCCTATTTTCTCTCAAAATTCCAAGAACTCAAGAACACTTTTCTCTTCCATTTTCTCTCTATATTTTGGCCTTCACCCTCAAACCCACCATCAATCTTCTATAATTTTATCTTTTAGCTTTTCCTAAACCTAAACTATCTCCTAAACACTTTTCCTTTACAAGGTTTTGTCAAAAACCTACTCATTCTAGTTCAAAATTCAAGCTTTTGTTCACTTCCCTAAGGGTAAGCTTTTGATTTTATGGTTTAAAATTTGATTTGTGATTTTCTAAACTATGTTTGTTCCATGGTTTTTCAATATTGAGCCTTGTATGTGATTTTACTAATTATTTAAGAATTATAAGGGTTTTGTGTTGGTTTTCAAGAAAGCAAGGAGAAAGAGGAGACTAGGAGATCCTTGTCTTCAAAAGGTAAGAGGGAGATTTAATCTCATCAACCTTGTGTGGTGATGAGAAAATGAAATTGTATGTGTGTGAAGAATCCATAAGGATTCATTTGTGTGGTTGTTTATTATTTTTTTCCTATTTTGTAATTGATTTTATTTGCAAGCATGTCTATAACTTTAAAAATATATTACATATGTTATAATTATATGATTATTAATGTAGGATGTGAATAACATGTAAGAAATTATATGAGTGTTCCAAAGAACACAAAGGAGCTCACGGCTTCTTCATGAAAAAGAGAACCAAAATGTTCTCAACCATTTTCTAAATCAATGATTTAAAGAATCTAGGTAAAATAATAAATTTGAGAATGATTTAGATTGATTTTGGCCAACATGCCATTTAATATACAATTAAATTCCTAAGTTATTTTCCAAGGTAGGTCAAGTAGCTAATTTACACAAGAATTCAATCTAAATGAGTCTTTGGGAAATAAAATGAAAAGAACTTAGTTTTACAATTAAATTTTTAGAAGGATTTGTATTAAGTAAGAAATAAAGTGAACGCTTCAAAAATACTAACGTAGAGCTCACTCTCTGAGTTTTGAAGTGCGTTAGCAAGTTTCAAGGTGTAATTATTGGATAAGGTTAAAATGAACAATATTTAGAGAAAAACGTTAAAAATACCATATACTGATTTTATAGGCAAAATGCTGCCAAAATTTACTAAAATCAGATAAATAAAATGAAAAGATTCTATAATATATTTATAACATAAGAAAAATACTTTACGTAGTTTAAAAGTACTAGATATAGTTTACACATAATTAAAATGATGATTTTAAGCTATATGGTTAAGAAAATGATTTAAAAATCTTACGCAATTGAGAAAATGATTTGAAAACATTACGCGATGTTCAAAAATGTCAAAATATATTTATGCAATTTAAAAACATTTGTAAAAGCGACGCGATTATGAAAATGTGATAAAATTTTTATGCGACTAAATGATACAGCAAGTTTTACTGTCAGGCCAAAGTGGTGGACCTGGACATGTTGTGAGATAGTATTGTCAAGTGGAGACATACTATATTTTGGTATATTGAGACCGAGGATTTTTCGGTAAATATGGTAAAATATTGAAACTAAGGGTATTTTGGTAATTCTTGATCATGCGTAGTGTGGTTCATTATATGAACTTGGAGGCATTAGTGTGCGAAAAATTCCACATATGGACAGTGGGTTGCTCCTCTGGGCCGTGGTAACGAGCAACACACTAATGATCTCGACAAGCACTGTTCTTAATCGAGATCTTGAGGAGACTATTATGTACAATGCCTGTAATGCACGATGCATTGGACTGTGTACTGCTACACGATGTTTTGGACTGTGGGCTATAAACACGACGTTGGATAGTGTAATAGTTTGGTTGGGCAGCCTGAGGTACTATTAGTTCTTTTTGGATCATTCTCTCAGATATCTGTGTTTAGCTCCATGGAGTAGGAACGAGTCAGTATGTGTATCATTCATTATCTGCATTTTAATGTTTATTATAATCTGTGATAAAATGCATGATGTATTAATTTACTATACTGTATATGATATAATGGTATGTGTTATTGTAATATTTGTTTGTATTGTCATTTTCTTTATTGCTATGCTGGTAATGATGTAAATTGTCTCACCTCTCTATATGTTTTTCTCTATATTATTATTATATTTTCGTAAAGAGTTTGAGGAAGAGGAGGAGGAACAGCCTCTTGAGATATAGTATCTGGATGAGCGACAGCCGAGTGAATTGTACGAGGAAGGTGAGTCGATAGATCATCCCCACCATCAAGACTGATCTTGAGAGGCCTAGCGTTTGCGTGAGGATAGAGGAACAGTTGTCTACGTGGGACGTCTGACTGTGTCCTTGAGTAGAGAGTTTGACGGGGAGATTATATTTACTACTACGTTGTATTTACGTCTTGATTGCCTCTAACGCTTAGGCGTTATAGGGAAGGGATTTTCCATGCGCCCAGCGAGCTTAGTAGTGAGTCAACAGCCCGAACTCGTGTCCGTAGAGCTGTGGGACCTCCAGGATTTCTATTATTCGATGATCTCTCTGAAGATGATCCATCGGAGGGTTAAAAATCTTTTGAGGTGCACTTGGGCAATGTTATGTTTTTAGTAGTATACTGACACTTTACTGCTTTGTTAAATATTTGTAGTTGTAAATTATTTGTATAATTAAGACAAAAATCATATGTATATTATGGTGTGTTTATGTTTTGTTTTATTTTGTATTTTGTGTTATTTTATTTAATGTTATAATTATGAAAGGAAAAATTTGACCACTAATATTATTTATGTACCAAACGTTTTACAACTTGGGTAAGAATTTTATTTTATTTTATTTTATTGCATCATAAATATGACATCCCCACAAGGGTGTTTCATAAGTTGGTATCAGAGCAGCCTGAGGTACTATTAGTTCTTTTCGGATCATTCTCTAAGATATCTGTGTTTAGCTCCATGGAGTAGGAACGAGTCTGTGTGTGTATCATTCATTATCTGCATTTTAATGTTTATTATAATCTGTGATAAAATACATGATGTATTAATTTTCTATACTATATATGATATAATGGTATGTGTTATTGTAATATTTGTTTGTATTGTCGTTTTCTTTATATCCATGCTAGTAATGATGTAGATTGTCTCACCTCTCTATATGTTTTTCTCTATATTATTATTATATTTCCATAAAGAGTTTGAGGAAGAGGAGGAGGAATAGCCTCTTGAGATATAGTATCCGGACGAGTGACAGCTGAGTGAATTGTACGAGGAAGGCGAGCTGATAGATCATCCCCACCATCAGGATTAATCTTAAGATCATGGCGTTGCCGAGATTCTTTGATTTTGTGAGACTTAACTTTCACGGAGGTTCGGAGGCCTGACGTATGCATGAGGATAGAGGAATAGTTGTCTACGTGGGACGTCTGACTGTGTCCCTAAGTAGAGAGTTTGATGGGGAGATTATATTTACTACTACGTTGTATTTACATCTTGAGTTGCCTCTAACTCGTAGGCGTTATTGGGAAGGAATTTTCTATGTGCCCAGCGAGCTTAGTAGTGAGTCAATAGCCTGGACTCGTGTCCGTAAAGCTGTGGGACCTCTAGGATTTCTGTCATTCAACGATCTCTCTGAAAATGATCCATCGGAGGGTTAGAAATCTTTTGAGGTGCACTTGGGCAATGTTATGTTTTTAGCAGTATACTGACACTTTACTGCTTTGTTAAATATTTGTAGCTATACATTATTTGTATAATTAAGACAAAAATCATATGTATATTATGGCGTGTTTATGTTTTGTTTTATTTTGTGTTCCATGTTATTTTATTTAATGTTATAATTATAAAGGGAAAAAATTTACCACTAATATTATTTATGTACCAAACGTTTTACACCTTGGGTAAGAATTTTATTTTATTTTATTTTATTGCATCATAAATGTGACATCCCCACGTGGGTGTTATATTAGTTGGTATCAGAGCCCAAGTTAGAGTCTTTTGAGGTTGTGGTTAGGTCTGTTTTTGCTTGTGCTGTGTGATTCTCTGTGATTTATTTTCGAAAGGTTACATCTGACCTTGTTTTGCCTTGTTGAAGAAAGAAGATGCCTAGTGGAAGAAGAACGCATGCGAATGTGGAACGTGATGTGGATCCAATGATTGCAGCTGCTGAGGCTATGCAGCGAATGGCAGAAGTGATTACCCAACAAAATTAACGAGCAGCTCAACAGCAAGATGCAATAGCTGATGCCCTAAATTTATCTGAGTTTAGGCGTAATAACCCGCCGCAGTTTAGAGGCGAGTTTGACCCCGAGAAGGTGAGTCTTTGGATTCAAGACTTGGAAAAGGTATTTGAAGGAATGGGGTGCGCAGAGAATAGGAAGGTGACGTATGCTACTTTTATGTTGAGAGGAGATGCTGAAAATTGGTGGAGAGTAACCCGCCAATTATTGCGAGCTGCAAGGACTGAAATTACTTGGGAGGTATTTAGTGAAGTATTTCTGGAGAAGCATTTTCCTAGTAGTGCCCGACATGCCAAGGAGATGGAATTTCTTGGACTGCGTTAGGGTAACATGACTGTTGGGGAGTATGCTGCTAAGTTTGAGAGCTTGTCACAGTTCTCAAGGTATTTTCAAATTCAACCTGATGAGATATGGAAATGCCGTAAGTTTGAGGATGGACTAAGAGTAGAACTGAGGCGAGCCGTGCTACCTATGAGAATGAGGGAATTTCCTATTTTGATGGATACTTGTCAACGACTCGAGGAGTTGGAGCCATCCCAAGATCCCAGAAATCGTAACTTTGGACCGACTAGATTCCAAAGAGGAGGTAATAGCAGTAATAACCAGTTTCAACGCAAGCCTTATTCGAGACCATCGGGAAGTCAACCTCAACGTCTGTCTGCTGGAGGAAGTTCTAGTGGTAACAGAACTGGTCAAAATGTGGCGTTTACGCCAAGATGCTTTAAATGTGGAAAGAGTGACCATATATCTATGGATTATTCAATCAGAGGAATGATCTGCTTTAACTGCAGAAAACCTGGATATGTTTCTAGGAATTGCACTCAGCCAGAAAGGAAACCTACTGTGGGTAATGTTCGTGCTACTCAGCCACGATCTAGAGGGCGAGTATATACAATGACTAGAACTGAAGCTTCTCAATCTGAAGATCTTATTCAAGGGGAAGGTGTCATTAAAGGTAATCACTTGACTTTGCTATATGATTCGGGTGCAACACACTCATTTATTGCATATGATTGTGTGGAACAATTGAAATTGCCTGTGTCTTCTCAGAGTTTTCAATTGATTGTTTCTACGCCAACTGCCAAGCCTGTGTTACATCCAAAATATGTATGAACTGTCCTATTGTTATAAAGGATCGTGTGTTTTTGGTCAATTTAATTTGTTTACCTCTTGTTGAGATAGACGTAATATTAGGAATGGATTAGTTATCTTCTAACCATATCCTGATAGATTGTGCAAGCAAAACCATAGTTTTTCTTAAGGAAGAAAGTTCTGGATTCTTGATTGCTGTTAAAGTCAAGTCATTGTTGAGGGATGGAGCTTAGGGATTTATGTTGCTATCTTCTTTAGAAGTCAAGAGTGAGAAAGATGTGAGCGTTATTCCTATCGTCAATGAGTTTCCAGAGATTTTTCTTGATGATGTACCCGGTTTGCCACCGGAAAGGGAGATCGAGTTCTCTATCGATTTGGTACCAGGAGAAGGTCCTATTTCGATTGCACCATATCGAATGTCGCTTGTAGAATTGGTAGAACTGAAGAAGCAATTGGAGGAACTGTTGGAGAAACAGTTTGTGCAACCTAGTGTTTCGCCATGGGGAGCACCAGTGCTACTAGTCAAGAAGAAGGATGGAACTTCTTGACTTTGTGTTGATTATCGTCAGTTGAACAAGGTTACTATAAAGAATAAGTATCCACTTCTGAGAATTGATGATTTGATGGATCAGTTGAAGGGAGCCGCTGTATTCTCTAAGATAGATCTGCAATCAGGTTATCATCAAATTTGTGTCAAGGTAGATGATGTACCTAAGACAGCTTTCCGAACTCGTTATGGGCATTATGAGTATCAAGTGATGCCGTTCGGAGTGACGAATGCTCCTGCAATATTCATGGATCATATGAATAGGATTTTTCATCTGTACCTAGATAGATTTGTCATTGTCTTTATCGATGACATTCTGATCTACTCTCAAAGTCAAGAAGAGCATGCTGAACATCTCAGTATAGTTCTCTAGATTTTGAAGGAGAAGAAGCTGTATGCGAAATTGGCAAAATGTGAGTTTTGGTTGGAAGAAGTTCAATTTCTAGGTCACGTAATTTCCAAGGAAGGTATTGCGGTAGACTCATCAAAGGTGGAGACCATTTTGTAGTGGGAAAAGCCTAAGACAGTAACTAAGGTCTGGAGTTTTGTTGGACTGGCCGGATATTACCGAAGGTTTATTGAAGGTTTTTTCCAAAATAGCTAGACTGCTTACACAACTCACAAGGAAGAGTTAAGCTTTTGATTGGATGGAGGAACGTGAAGTAAGTTTCCAAGAGTTGAAGAAGAGATTGACGACTGCACCAGTGCTAATTTTACCAGACCCTAACAAATCTTTTGAAGTGTATTGTGACGCTTCTTACCAAGGGTTAGGATGTGTGTTGATGCAAAACCGAAATGTGGTAGCTTATGCTTCAAGACAATTGAAGGTTCATGAGAGGAACTACCTAACGCATGATTTGGAACTAGCCGCAGTAATCTTTGCGTTGAAAGTGTGGAGGCATTTTCTATTGGAGCTATGTTCAATGTCTTTAGCGATCACAAAAGCTTAAAATACTTGTTTGATCAAAAGGAATTGAACATGAGACAGAGGCGATGGTTGGAATTTTTGAAGGACTGTGATTTTCAACTTCAATACCATCCAAGAAAGGCAAATGTGGTGGCGGATGCTTTGAGCAGAAAGGTGGTTAGTGTTTCTACCATGATGATAAAGGAGGAGGAGCTGATAAATCAATTTAGAGATCTATGGTTGTCAGTGGAGTTGGTACCCGAAAAGATTCATTTAAGTAATGTTGTAGTTTTGAATGACTTGCTGGAAGTAATCCGATAAAAACAAGATGCGGATTCATTTTTACAGAATGAAAATGAGTTTCTGAAGCAAGGTCATAAGGCGACAGTGGAGGAAGGATCTGATGGAATTTTAAGATTTGAAGGAAGAATTTGTATACCTGATGATCCCGATCTTAAGAAAGCAATTTTGGATGAAGCTCATACTAGTAATTTGAGTATGCATCCGGGGATGACTAAAATGTATCAAGACTTAAAGTAGATGTTTTGGTGGCCAAGAATGAAGAGAGATGTAGCGGAACGTGTGATGTCTTGTCTCGTTTGTCAGAAGGCAAAAGTGGAACATCAACGGCCTGTCGGTATATTACAACCTTTAACTATTCCCGAGTAGAAATGAGATAGTATCTCGATGGATTTTGTTACCGGATTGCCAAGGACGAGGAAGGGTCATAATTCTATATGGGTTATAGTTGATAGGCTTACGAAGTAAGCGCACTTCTTGCTGATTAATATCAAGTATTCTTTGGAACGATTAACCCAGATGTACATCAGTAAAATTGTTAGACTTTATGGTGTACCCGTAAGTATAGTTTCTGATAGAGATCCGAGGTTTACGTCGAGGTTCTGGCATAGTTTGCAAGAAGCCATGGGAACTAAATTGCGATTGAGTTATGCATATCATCCGCAAATTGATGGCCAAACAGAGAAAACAATTCAGTCGTTGGAAGATTTGTTGCGTGCTTGTGTGTTAGAACAACAAGGGAATCGGGATGAATTCCTGCCTTTGATAGAATTCACCTACAACAATAGTTTTTACTCGAGCATAGGAATGGCACCCTATGAAGCCCTTTATGGACGACAATGCCGAACACCTTTGTGTTGGTATCAGGATGGGGAAAGTATAACTATTGGGCCTGATCTTGTGCAGCAGACTACGAAAAAGGTGAAAATGATTCAGGAGAAGATGCGAATGACTCAGATCTGACAGAAGAGCTATGCTGATAAGTGGACGCGACCTCTGGAATTTGAAGAATGTGAGCATGTATTCTTACGAGTAACACCTACGACTGGTGTCAGAAGAGTTATCAAATCTAGAAAACTTACTCCTAAATTCATAGGGCCTTATCAAATTATTCGTCGGATAGGTCCTGTAGCCTACCAAATAGCTTTACGACATTTTCTATCCAATCTACATAATGTATTCCATGTGTCTCAGCTGAGGAAATATATTCCAGATCCAACTCATGTTATACAGCCAAATGAAGTGCAACTGAAGGATAATTTGACATATGAAACACTTCCTGTCAAGATTGAGGACAGGAGAGTGAAACAGCTTCGAGGGAAGATGATAGAGCTGGTAAATGTGATATGGAATAATGTAACAGGATATGCTACTTGGGAGCTAGAAGATAAGATGAGGGAGCAATACCTTCACCTATTCTGAGGTATGACGAATTTTGGGGACGAAATTCTTATTAGTAGGGGAGAGTTGTAACACCCCAACTTTTGGGTTAATTACAATATAGTCCTAAAATGTACTGTTTTATAATTTTTGTGAGTAGTAAATTGAAATTGACTGTTTCATGAGTATATTTGACTGTTGTATGTGATTTGCTCCAAGTCAAGAAAATAATAAATTTTTGGGCAAAAAATCTTATTTTAATTAATTAGAGTTGGGGAATCTTACTAAACTCAATTCTGATTGATATATATATTAATCTTTTAATTTTTAGGATTTAACTGTGTAATAAAATAATTTTATATTATTATAATATTATTTTATTTGACTGTACCTACTGTCTCAAAAATAGTAGAAATCTACTCCAAAATGACCATGGACCCTGAAAAGTCTGTGGGACCCGCATTTAGAAAAGCAGTCAACAATTCTGACTGGACTAGATTCTAAGCTAATAGGAACAAGTCAACGAAAGTGGCTTGACTATTTTAAACTAATAAGAAGTGGTCAAATAAAGATGCAAAGACTTCTTTGTGGACCATTAGATGTAAAGCTTGTTTTAGAAGCTTTGATCTTAACCGTTGATCAAATCAATGGTGTAAGAACAATTCTAGTTTAATCACTAAGTAATATCCACCTTAGATCAAATCAAGGGCTAGGAATTAAAGCTAAATTCAATGGTTAAGATTAAGTCAAATGTAGTGGCTTGACTTTGCTTAGAAGCTAATTAAACCTAATTTGATCATCTTAATTGCCTAATTAACAAACTAAGTAAACTAACCTAGTTATTAATTAGTTATAATCTAATTATTAATTAGATATCCTAATTTTATTTAGAGGCTATGATATATGTAATTATATATTTAATTAATTAGTTATGTAATTAGAAAGCTAATAAAGTATAATTAGGAAACTTAACCTAATTCATTAGCTAATTAATTAGCATGTAATTAGACTTTAATGGAAGTCAAATTTATTCTCTAAACTCCTTTGTACCCCATGGCCAAGGAGAGCAGTTCACCATGTTCTCCATTGTTCTTGAACCATTGATGATCACATATTTGATACATTAATAAGCTTTCATTCTTAGTCATTTACACTCTCTATGCACTTAATTGATTGAGTTTTATTATGTTTTGTAAGTTTGAACTCAAATTGAACTTAATTGAATTTTTCAGCATGATTCATATCGTACACTATTTCTGTATTTGGGTCATATCTTGGGCTGTAGATGGTCTTTGGAGGTGATTCTAGTGGTATTTGAAAGATAAGAGAGAGTTCTATAACTTTCATGAAGACCTCAAAGGTCTAATCATACAAGTAGATAACTCAAATTGAGATTGAAGCAAGAACCAGAGTGTTTTTCCTGACAGCTTAACCTATGGGTACTGTTCATCACATATTTCGGGATAGCAATTGTAAAATAGGATGAAATTTGGATGTTGAATATTTAAGACCAATATCTACAACTTTCATGTTGAACACTTTTCCAGAATCGGACTCCTTGAAAGTGATATTGGGCTTGGAAGTCAGAACAGAGGAGTTGTGACTAGGCCTGGGCAGTGTTCAGTAATTTGAACGTATTTGGAGTTAGAGAAATGATATTGGACTCAAACCAAAGCCATTTGAAAGCTAAGATCCAGGCCTACAATTGGTTCAAAAATGACGAATGCAATGACTTCAGAGCTGCATGATTTCAGAGACAAGGAATCTCCATAATTTCCCACTCACCTAAAGTCATTTAGCATTTTTCACTCATTTTCCACTCATCCAACCACTAATGACTCAGCCCCCTTGTCATTTTGTATCTCTAATCCTCTATAAAAGGGGGCCTTGGCAGATCATTAAGGATATTAGGTGTTAGTTACAAAAATGATGCCATTTTGTTACTAGGTTTTCTTGTAGTAATTTTCTTTTGCTCTAAATTAAAGTCATGTTCTTCTTCTTCTTTTTCGTCTCTCTTTCTTTCTTCTTATCTATGAGTAACTAAGTTTATTTTACTTGGGTGAAAGGGTGAAGCTCTTGGTAATAAAGTAAGGTTAGATTTATTCTTCTCTTATGCTTAAATGATTTATATTTTTCTAGTAACTATTATACGTATTATAATTTGTTTCTTATAATTTAGAAACCATCTTTGTAAAGAGGAGTTCTTGATTTGTTGTAGACAAAATATTGGCACAATGAATGCTTTAACCCATTTATAAGTGGTGGTAATATTTTTAGGAAACATAATATAATTACGTATATTATTTTAATTGGACTTTTAATGTTGTATTTTCCGATTGGAACCTCCATGTTGCGAGGATTCTAATTGAGTTATAAAAGGAATTGATCTTACCTTTATTTTATTTACCAAGAGTGAATTTTTTTACCCAAGTAAATAATTTTAATCGTAGTAACAAAATATTCACTTCACTTTAATTAATCTTCAACAATTCCCTGTTGATCAACCTCGGACTCCCGAGAAATATATTACTTGAGACAACCTGCACTTGGACTTGCAAATGCGATAATTAAAAAGTGTGCATCAAGTTTTTGGCGCCGTTGCCGGGGACTTGATTTGAAAACTGAATTTCTGGTGTAAAAATTTTGTATATATATACTAACATACTAACTAGTGGGGGAACCTCTCCTTTTTTAATTTCTGTGCATACTAACTTGTAGGGGAAACTCTCCCTAATTTCTCTATAATATTTAATCATTAATGAAATAATCTTTCCTTTTCTCTCCTCTCTCGCTGGAGCAAAAAATTGGCTTGCCGATTCTCTAGTTTTCATATTTTAAATTTACTTTTTGTACTTTATTTTCTATATTTTAATTTCTGTACAATGAGGGTAATTCTCCATTTTATTTTCTTGTAACATATTAACTTAGTGGGGGTAACTCTCCCTTTTATTTTTACGTACTTTATTTTCTCGTATTTATTTTTTGTCATTTTTTTTATTTATTTATTTTCTGTTTTTTTTTTTTTTTTTACTAACTTACTAACTCTCTTACTAACTATCTAACTTTTTACTTTATCACTATCTAACTTTTTACTTTTTTTATTTTTAACATTTTAATTTATCTGTATACTAACTTTTTAATTTTTTATGCTTATTAACTTATTTGGTGGTTGATTTATGCCACACCTTTGTTAATATTTAATGGATAATTTATACTGCTAGCTTGTACATTTTATTTTATACTGTAAGTTACTTGTTTATGCTTAATTGGTATCGTGATTTAAATTCTGGCCGTTTGATTAAAGTTAATCTAGGTACTTTACATATTGATTTGTTTGAATCACAATCACACACATTAAGCACAATGGCTGAAAACGAAAGTGTGCATGATGAACATGAAAATCAACCATTGCGAACTATGCGTGAGTATTTGCAACCATCTCGAAATTCTAGTCCATCATGTTTTATCTTTCCACTCAATGCCAACAATTTTAGATTCAAGTCAGGTATGATTTCTTTACTTCCTAATTTCCATGGTTTAGAATCTGAAAGCCCATATTTACATCTAAAAGAATTTGAAGAAGTATGTACCGCTTTTCATGATCAAACTTGCACTGAAGAGGTTGTTAAGCTTAAATTGTTTCCTTTTTCTTTGAAAGATAAAGCAAAAACTTGGCTTAACACTTTGAAACCAAGATCAATTGGCACATAGCAAGAAATGCAATGTGAGTTTTTGAAGAGACAAATCCAAAATTTTTCCCAAAATTCCAATGAAGCATATTTTCAAAGTTGGGAACGTTTTAAAGATTTGTTGAATTCTTGCCCACATCATGGTTTTGAAAAATGGCGCACTATAAGCTTCTTTTATGAAGGGTTAACACCCGAAACCAAACAATTTGTGGAAACAATGTGCAATGGTGAATTTCTTGATAAAGAACTTGAAGAAGCTTTAGACTATTTAGACCATTTGGCTAAAAATTCTCAATCTTGGCATGGTACTAATCCTTCTGAAAATTCAATTAGATTTAACCTTACAAATGCTAGTAAAGGAAAATATCATCTTAGTCAAGAAGAAGATCTAAATGCAAGGTTTGCTAGTTTGGCTAGAAAGATTGAAGCTATGGAATCAGGGAAAGTAAAAGAAATCAAATTTGTGCAAAATGAAGAAATTTGTGGCATTTGTGATGAATTAGGACACTCAACAAATGAATGTCCAAAAATTCTTGTTTTTAAAGAAGTTGTGTATGAGCAAGTAAATGCAATGAATAATTTCAAAAAGCCATTCACTTCTTCTTTTTCAGATACATATAATCCGGGATGGAGAAATCACCCGAACTTCAGTTGGAGGAATAGCAACCAGCCACAATTCATGCAACCACCACCTCCTCAGGCACAGCAAGATTCTCAAAATCCTCAAGGATATGCACCTTATGTCCCATCATATAGGAAAAACCTTGAAGGAACATTGCATGCATTCATGAAAAAACAAGAAGCCATCAATAACCACAACAATCAAACCATGATTGACATAAAAGACACTCTTGCTAAACTTTCTTCTGCACTTGCCATTCATGAGAAAGGAAAGTTTCCCTCTCAACCTCAACCAAATCCTAAGGGTCAGTTTAGCTTAAATGAGGGTAGTTTAGAAAGTCAAAAAATAAATCAAGTCAACTCAGTGATAACTCTTAGGAGTGGAAAGGTTGTTGAAAAATAAATTCCTGAACTTTTTGAGAAAGATGATGAGTCAATTTCCAAAGATGAGGAAGGAGTTGATAAGCCACCTAACTAAAAGGAGATCAAACCCTCGTCTTCACCCTCATTTCCTCAAGCATTAAACAATTCAAGTAAAGTGAATCATAATAGTGACATTTTTGAAATCTTTAAACAAGTGAAGGTCAATATTCCTCTGTTAGATGCTATCAAGCAGATTCCTTGTTATGCCAAATTTTTGAAAGACTTGTGCACTGTTAAAAGGAAACATAATGTGAAAAAGAATGCATTTTTGACTGAACAGGTAAGCTCCATTATTTAAAACAATAATGAGTTGAAATATAAAGACCCTGGTTATCCTACAGTTTCATGCATTATTGGTGAACATAAAATTGAACGAGCTTTACTTGATTTTGGTGCTAGTGTTAATTTGCTTCCATATTCAGTTTATCAGCAACTCAACCTTGGTGAGTTAAAGCCAACTTCTGTAACTCTTCTACTTGCTAATAGATCAATTAAAATTCCAAAAGGAATAGTAGAAGATGTGTTGGTACAAATTGATAAATTCATATATCCTGTGGATTTTATTATCTTAGAAACTGAACCTATGGTTGATAATTCTAAGTCAATTCCTGTTATTCTTGGTCGCCCATTTTTAGCAACATCTAATGCTTTGATAAATTGTAGAAATGGAGTGGTGAAGCTAACTTTTGGAAATATGACATTGGAGCTTAATGTTTTCAACATGTGCAAGCAACCACAAGAAGTTTATGATGAAAAGGAAGAGATTGAAGGGATTGAGGCCATTATAGATGATCATCTTCAAATCAGGAGTTCTTCTGACCCATTAGAAATCTGTTTAATTAATTCATTTGATTCAGCTACACAATTAGATGATGACGTTTCTGAAATATGCTCTTTGCTTGACTGTACACAGGAAATGGAATACAAAGCATGGAAGCCAAGATTCGAAGAGCTAAAATCCATGAATGATGATGCCCATGAAGAAGTACCCACATTGGAACTGAAGCCATTACCTGATGGGTTGAAGTACACATTTTTGGGAGAAGAACAAAGCTCTCAGTGGTAATTTCCTCATCCCTGACCAAAGAACAAGAAGGTAAGTTGATAGAAGTACTTAAAAGGCATAAAAATACAATTGGATGGACATTAAAGGATATCAAAGGCATTAATCTATTAATTTGTACACATAGAATACATTTAGAGGATAATGCTAAAACATCTCAACAACCTCAAAGAAAATTAAATCCATACATGAAAGAGGTAGTTAGAGATGAAGTTCTTAAATTACTTGATGTTGGAATTATCTATCCTATCTCTGATAGCCAGTGGGTAAGCCCTACACAAGCTGTGCCTAAGAAATCTGGAATAATAGTGGTTGAAAATGAAAAAAGGAGAATTAATACCTACCCGAGTCTCATCTAGTTGGCGTATGTGTATTGATTTCAGAAAATTGAATGCAGCCACTAGGAAAGACCATTTTCCATTGCCATTTCTTGATCAGATTCTAGAAAGAGTAGCAGGACATCCCTACTATTGTTTTCTTGATGGTTATTCAGGGTATAATCAAATACCAATTGCATTAGAGGATCAAGAAAAGACCACTTTTACTTGTCCCTTTAGCACTTTTGCATATAGAAGAATACCTTTTGGTCTTTGAAATGCTCTGGCAACTTTTCAAAGATGCATGCTAAGTATTTTCAGTGACATGATTGAGCATTATTTAGAGGTTTTCATGGATGATCTGACAGTTTTTGGAAATTCTTTTGAAAATTGTCTTGATAATTTGGAAAAAGTTCTTAAAAGATGCGAAGAAAAAGGATTTGTGTTAAATTGAGAAAAATGTCATTACATGGTTACCTCAGGAATAGTGTTAGGTCATGTGATATCTTCTAAGGGAATTGAAGTTGATAAGGCCAAAGTTGAATTAATTGCTCATTTTTCTTTCCCAAAAACAGTCAGAGAAGTTCGTTCCTTTTTAGGACATGCAGGATTTTACAGAAGATTTGTAAAGGATTTTAGTGCCATATCTAGACCTTTATGTAATCTTCTAACAAAAGATACACAATTTGATTGGACTCAAGATTGTCAGAAATCTTTTGAAAAATTAATCGGTCTTTTGACTTTTACTCCTATCATGCAATCTCCTGACTGGTCTTTGCCTTTTGAGTTGATGTGTGATGCTAGTGATTTTGTTGTTGGTGCTGTTTTAGACCAAAGAAAGGAAGGTAAGCCTCATGTAATTTATTACGCAAGTTGAACTTTGAATAGTGCATAAATGAATTACACCACTACTGAAAAAGAACTACTTGCTATAATTTTTGCATTGGACAAATTTTGAGCTTATTTAATTGGTTCGTCCACTATTGTTTTCACTGATCATGCTGCTGTTAGATATTTAATGTCTAAATAGGATGTCAAACCTAGATTGATACGGTGGATTTTGTTGCTTCAAGAATTCAACATCACAATAAAAGACAAGAAAGGAGCCAAAAATGTTGTTGCAGATCATTTGTCAAGGCTGACAACAGGCTCATCTTTTGATAGCACACCTATCAATGATTCTTTTCCCGATGAATTTTTATTTTCTGTCAATTCCATGCCTTGGTTTGCTAACATTGTCAATTTTCTTGTAACAGGTAAGATGCCGCCTCAGTGGACACACCAAGACAGAAAAAAAAATTTGATTGAGGTGAAAATTTTCTTTTGGGATGACCCATATTTGTTCAAATATTGTCCTGATCAAATCTTTCGGAGATGTGTACCCGACAATGAGGTAAGTAGTGTCATTAAATTTTGTCATTCAGAAGCATGTGGAGGTCATTTTTCTTCAAAGAAAACAGTTGCAAAAATCTTACAGTGTGGATTTTATTGGCCCACTTTATTCAAGGACAGTTATACTTTTTGCAAAAGTTGTGAAAGTTGTCAAAAATTGGGGTCCATTTCTAAAAGAAATATGATGCCTTTGAACCCTATCCTTGTCATTGAAAATTTTTATTGTTGGGGAATTGATTTCATGGGTCCATTTCCATCATCTTTTGGATTTGTGTACATTTTGGTTGCAGTTAATTATGTTTCAAAATGGATTGAGGCGATTCCATGTCGGCACAATGATCATAAAACTGTTCTAAAATTTTTAAAAGAAAATGTTTTGAGTCGATTTGGAATTCCTCGAGCTATCATCAGTGATGGGGGAACACATTTTTGCAATAAATCATTTGAATCCTTAATGAAGAAATATTGCATTATCCACAAAATTGCAACCCCTTATCATCCTCAGACAAGTGGACAAGTTGAATTAGCAAATAGGGAGATTAAACAAATTTTGGAAAAAACGGTTAACCCAAATCGTAAAAATTGGTCTTTAAGACTAAATGATGCACTTTGGGCTTACCGTACTGCTTTTAAAACATCTTTGGGCGTGTCTCCCTATCGGTTAGTTTATGGAAAACCTTGTCATTTGCCTGTAGAATTGGAGCATAAAGCATTTTGGGCCATTAAAGCTTTCAACTTAAGTCTTGATGATGCTACCAAGTTACGCAAATTGCAATTGAATGAACTTGAGGAATTAAGAAATGATGCATATGAAAACTTAACGATTTATAAAGCTAGAACAAAAACTTTTCATGACAAATCAATTTTGAGAAAAACTTTTGAAATTGGTCAAAAAGTTCTGCTTTATAATTCTCGTCTTCACCTATTCCCTGGAAAATTGAGATCTAGGTGGATTGGCCCTTATATTGTCAAACATGTGTATTCTTATGAGGCCATAGACATTGAGAATCCTAGGAATGGTATTGTATTTAAGGTCAATGGACAAAGACTCAAACCATTTCTGGAACATCAAGTTATTGAGGTAGAATCCATTTCTCTTTCTAATCCTTGTTATGAGTAGAATTTATTTTAATGTTGTTTCTTTCTTTTTGCAGTTCCTTGTGTTCCCGATTAAATGACGGATAACGGTACTCCATGACTCTCAAGTCGGTTTGTTTTTCAGTTTCCCATAATAACTGATTTCTTCTCCTTTTAAAATGGATGTCATTCTCTCAAATCTAAGAAAACATTTTCCTTCTCTCCCTCTAAATGCTCTAACAAAAGTCTATGAAGCTAGGTGTGAAAAACTGAGATTATTAATGTATAAGGGCATCCCAGAAGATATACGCTGGATAATCGAAGCAAAAGTTCGTTTAGCTGGTGAATCTTCAGATTCATTTGTCCCATACATGCCTGGTCTCAGTAAAAGTTCATTTTCAAAAAGGAGAAGAGCAAAAAGAATGAAAGTTTGTTATAAGTGTGCACGATGGAATTGCAACATGCGATGTCGCTCTTTGGGGATGGTTTCCGTAAACAGAGAAGATAAATTATTCTTCATTAAGAATGGACTGAGTAAGGAATCATTAGATAATATCTTATTGACTCTTGAGACGCATTCTTGTGGAATTGTGCAGCGTGAACTTCTTAGTTTGTGGAATCTCTTCAGGGACGAGCAAGAGAGTTATAGTCTTGGGAATCTGACTCAAAAAGATCCTATTTGCCAATTTATAAGAAAATTGGATGGGAAGCTTATCCTCGACTCATAGAAGGCGTTTAAGCCGTTTCTGGACGTGAAACCAGAGGAAGATGTGAGCCACAATCACAACAACATGTATGTATTATCTTGTACATTTTCCAAAAATAAAAAAAAAAAAAAAAAAAAAAAAAAGAAAAAAAAAAAAAAAAAAGAGAAAAAAAGAGAAAAAAATGAAATAAAAAGAAGAAAAAAAAGGGCGAAACTTCGGTTGTACTTGGTCTTTAATTAGATTAGGAGCCCCTGCCAGTGGAGTGGCAGACCCGTCATTGACTCGGGTGGACCTTCACACCCCGGTCGGTAAATAAGATTTGTGTGCCATGCTCTGTAGAGAGCCGCGCAAGCATTCCCAGGTTTTAACCAAAGGCTTTGCTTGCTGATGGACAGAAAGAAGCGTCCCGTGTTTGCATTCTCGCGTGACAATGCCTCTGAGCTGGATCCTGTGATTTAATGCCATGGGCTCTTCAGTGACCTCTCATTGGCTGTGGTCGTTGGTGGTAGCTGTCAGATTTACGCACTTTAATTAGTGGCATCGTAGCTCAATCCAAAATATCCCACAAGCGGGAGGAAGAAGAATGCCCAGATTGGTTGAGCCGTCTTGGTATTACTGCACTCATGACGCGCAGTACAAAGATCTGCCATGAAACCTGTACATAAAGGTATGTAATCATTTGTTATTATTATTTTATCTTTGTATGATTTTGTTGAATTTGGGTTTTGGACAGACGATCCTTTGGATGGGATCCTACGGAGGTTTCTAGACTTCTTTACCCTGATGGTTTTCTTGAAGTAAAAAAAAAAACAAAACAAATAGAAAACAAAAAAAAATAAAAAAAAAATATTTTTAAATTTCAAACTTTTCTGACACCAGTCAACCTACCTGTATAGGAGCTATTATTACTTTTTCTATTCTCTTCCCTATTTAAACACTCCATTTTCTTCACTTTCCTGTAACTCATAATCATTCAAAGAGAGTGTGAGTGTAGAAATGGAGGGAGCTTCTTCTTCTGTGCGTAGATTTTCCAGTATCTATGTATTTTGTGGGACAAGTTATGGTAAGAGTTTAGAGTTTGTAAACACAGCAAGCACTGTTGGTAGAACACTTGCTGCTAGGAACATTCATGTAGTATATGGGGGAGGTTGCCTTGGGTTAATGGGGGCTGTATCACTTTCTGCATTTATAAGAGGTGGTCAAGTTTTAGGTGTCATTCCTGAACCTTTAACTCGAAGGAACATCGTTGGAAAGACAATCGGACTGAAAATTTAAGTATCATCTATGCATGGACGAATGAAGGCAATGCTTGAAAACTCTGATGCATTCATTATCTTACCTGGTGGTTTTGGTACTTTGGAAAAAGTCTTTCAATTTGTCTCTTGGGCCCAACTGAACATCCACCATAAACCCATAGGTTTGTTTAATGTTAATAATTTCTTTGATAATTTGTTATCTTTTGTTGACCATGCTGTGGAACAGAAATTTGTCACACCTTCTGCAAGACGATTCCTTATCTCTGCTTCTACTGTTGATAAGTTGATTGATAAATTAGAAGATTTTGTTTATGAACCTGATCCAGTAACAGCTCAGATAGATTGGTCCGAAGGAAGCGGTGAAGGAAGTGGTGAGGGAAGCAAAATGAAAAGAAAGCCAGCCAAAACACTCCAACTATTTAAATAATTACAAGCTTTGGTTTTATTTATTATACTTTGTTTCTATTTAAATTTATGTGAGATTTTTTTTTTTAGTAATTGCAGCAACAGGTAATATATTCTATCCTTTTTCCTATCTATGTTCTGACATTGAGGACAATGTTGTGATCTGGGTGGGGGGAAGGATGGTTGTGGAAAAAAAAACCAAAAAAAAAATTAGGAAGTGTGTTTGTTAATATGTTTGTTGTGTTTATATTAGAAAAAAAAACTAAAAAAATATAGGAGTGTGTTTGTTAATATGTTTGTTGTGTTTGTCATCAATTTATTAACAACAAAAGTAATTAGGGATGGCAGAGTAAAGAGTAAATTATTTACTCTTGAGACACATCAAAAATTAGTGGCAGAGTAAGGAGTAATTGAGGTAGTAACTAGTTTGTGTAGAAGTAGTAATTCAAATTCAGGGAAATTTGCATGATTGAGTAAATTGTCTTCTTTCTTAAACTTCACATGCTTGGTTATGGATGTTGAATTGGTGAACTGAGAATGATAGAATTATGCCTTGTGAGATTTTGAGCCTATTGATGAATGGATTGAACATTTGTACCATTCTCTTCTTTCTTGTGTGAATTTCACTCATGGAATTGTTACTCTAGAACTTGCTTTGATTCTTTTTTAGACTACATTTTCATATGCATACATAAATATGATTGAGGCATTTTTCTTGAAATAGCTATTTTAATCAAATGGTCAGCCTTGTTTAGCAGCATGTTGTCTCAATATGATATCAAGCACTCTTATGACTTCTTGGAAATTCTCTGATTCCTGGCAACATAAAGCATTAGAAATGACCTATTTTCCCTTGCTTAACCCCTTTGAGCTTATTTGACTATTCTTTGTTTCGAACTCATTATGTGCCTTAAATGAAAAATCATGTTCTTACTTGACCTTAGGGAATAAGAGAACATTAGTTTTGTCATTCGATGAGTTCTTGAATAAGTGTGGGGGTGTGTGTGCAGAATGGTTAAAAAAATGTATATATGATGTTCTTTTTGTAAAAAAAAAAATCATAAAAAAAATCAAAAAAATCAAAAAAAATCAAAAAAAATATTAATAAAAAAAATTGTAAAAAGAAGAGGGTCAACAAGGTAATAAAGGAAAGGAAAAGAATATGTAAAGGGAATTTGTATTAGGTGGAGTTGGGATGAATTTTCATAGTTATTAATTGAACTCAGCTCTCATGTTCTTTTATTCTCTGGTGTTTAACTTGTCATATCTATATTACCTCTTCCTTTACCTTGACCCCATTACAACCTTGAATAAAGTCCTCATGATTTGTGTGTGCATGTGTTCTGAGTAGTGGAGAAGTAGAAGATAAGCAAGCTTATGGTAGTGCAATTTTCATGGGTTGAATTAAGTGAAATACCTATCTTTTAAACACTTGAGGGATTGAGAGTGAATCTTGTGAAAATCTATCATTCTTGACTCATGCTTTTCAATTGAAATATCCTTGCTTGTTGATTTGAGAAGTGAAGATATGTTACCTCATGAATGTTTTGATTACTTGAATGATTGCTCTTCATTTTTAAATATTATTAGAAATTGAGTCTTTTAGAGTGTTTAGCTTTTGAGTCTGTTTCGTTTTTTTTTTTCGTGAGTGAACTTATGTGTTTTGCTCAAGAGTGCAAAAAGTTAAGTGTGAGAGAGTTTGATGATCACATATTTGATACATTAATAAGCTTTCATTCTTAGTCATTTGCACTCTCTATGCACTTAATTGATTGAGTTTTATTATGTTTTGTAGGTTTGGACTCAAATTGAACTTAATTGAATTTTTCAGCATGATTCATATCTTACACTGTTTCTGTATTTGGGTCATATCTTAGGCTGTAGGTGGTATTTGGAGGTGATTCTAGTGGCATTTGAAATATAAGAGAGAGTTCTATAACTTTCATGAAGACCTCAAAGGCCTAATCATATGAGTAGATAACTCAAATTGGGATTGAAGCAAGAACCAGAGTGTTTTTCTTGACAGCTTAGCCTATGGGTACTGTTCATCATATATTTCGGGATAGAAGTTGTAAAATGGGCTGATATTTGGATGCTGAATAGTTAAGACCAATATCTACAACTTTCATGTTGAACACTTTTCCAGAATAGGACTCCTTGAAGGTGATATTGGGCTTGGAAGTCAGAACAGAGGAGCTGTGACTGGGCCTAGGCAGTGTTCAGTAATTTGAACATATCTGAAGTTAGAGAAATGATATTGGACTCAAACTAAAGCCATTTGAAAGCTAAGATCCAGACCTACAACTTGCATGAGGACCACGTGGTTCAAAAATGACAAATGCAATGACTTCAGAGCTGCATGATTTCAGAGACAAGGAATCTCCATAATTTCCCACTCACCTAAAGTCATTTGCCATTTTCCACTCATTTTCCACTCATCCAACCACTAATGACTCAGCCCCCTTGTCATTTTGTATCTCTAATCCTCTATAAAAGGGGACCTTGGCAGATCATTAAGGATTTTAGGTGTTAGTTACCAAAATAATGTCATTTTGTTACTAGGTTTTCTTGTAGTAATTTTTCTTTGTTCTAAATTAAAGTCATGTTCTTCTTCTTCTTCTTCTTCTTCTCTCTTTCTTTCTTCTTATCTATGAGTAACTAAGTTTCATTTTACTTGGGTGAAAGGGTGAAGCTCTTAGTAATAAAGTAAGGTTAGATTTATTCTTCTCTTGTGCTTAAATGATTTATATTTTTCTAGTAACTATTATACGTATTATAATTTGTTTCTTATAATTTAGAAACCATCTTTGTAAAGAGGAGTTCTTGATTTGTTGTAGACAAAATATTAGCACAATGAATGCTTTAACCCATTTATAAGTGGTGGTAATATTTCTAGGAAACATAATATAATTACGTATATTATTTTAATTAGACTTTTAATGTTGTATTTTTCGATTGGAACCTCCATGTTGCGAGGATTCTAATTGAGTTATAAAAGGAATTGATCTTACCTTTATTTTATTTACCAAGAGTGAATCTTTTTACCCAAGTAAATAATTTTAATCGTAGTAACAAAATATTCACTTCACTTTAATTAATCTTCAACAATTCCCTGTGGATCGATCTCGGACTCCCGAGAAATATATTACTTGAGACAACCTGCACTTGGGTTTGCAAATGCGACAATTAAAAAGTGTGCATCAACCATCCAAGTGACCATGCATGACAAGTTGGTGACATAGGCCATGTGCCATGCAATTGTGATATTTGTGTTCAAGTTAATCCCTTAATTTCCTACAACACTCACACGGCAGCCCCTCACATTTTACACTCTCATTATTCACTTTTCACACATCTAAAGACCTTAGCCTATTTTCTCTCAAAATTCTAAGAACTCAAGAACACTTTTCTCTTCCATTTTCTCTCTATATTTCGGCCTTCACCCTCAAACCCACCATCAATCTTCTATAATTTTATCTCTTAGCTTTTCCTAAACCTAAACTATCTCCTAAACACTTTTCCTTTACAAGGTTTTGTCAAAAACCTACTCCTTCTAGTTCAAAATCCAAGCTTTTGTTCACTTCCCTAAGGGTAAGCTTTTAATTTTATGGTTTAAAATTTGATTTGTGATTTTCTAAACCATGTTTGTTACATGGTTTTTTAATATTGAGCATTGTATGTGATTTTACTAATTATTTAAGAATTATTAGGGTTTTGTGTTGGTTTTCAAGAAAGCAAGGAGAAGGAGGAGACTAGGAGATCCTTGTCTTCAAGAGGTAAGAGAAAGATTTAATCTCATCAACCTTGTGTGGTGATGAGAAAATGGAATTGTATGGGTGTGAAGAATCCATAAGGATTCATTTGTATGGTTGTTTATTATTTTTTTCCTATTTTGTGATTGATTTTATTTGCAAGCATGTTTATAACTTTAAAAATATATTGCATGTGTTATAATTATATGATTATTAATGTAGGATGTGAATAACATGTAAGGAATTATATAAGTGTTCCAAAGAACACAAAGGAGCTCACGACTTCTTCATGAAAAAGAGAACCAAAATGTTCTCAACCATTTTCTAAATCAATGATTTAAAGAATCTAGGTAAAATAATAAATTTGAGAATGATTTAGATTGATTTTGGCCAACATGCCATTTAATATACAATTAAATTCCTAAGTTATTTTCCAAGGTAGGTCAAGTAACTAATTTACACAAGAATTCAATCTAAATGAGTCTTTGGGAAATAAAATGAAAAGAACTTAGTTTTACAATTTAATTTTTAGAAGGATTTATATTAAGTAAGAAATAAAGTGAACGCTTGAAAAATACTAACGTAGAGCTCACTCTCTGAGTTTTGAAGCGCGTTAGCAAGTTTCAAGGTGTAATTATTGGGTAAGGTTAAAATGAACAATATTTAGAGAAAAACGTTAAAAATACCATATACTGATTTTATAGCCAAAATGCTATCGAAATTTACTTAAATCAGATAAATAAAATGAAAAGATTCCATAATATATTTATAATATAAGGAAAATACTTTACGTAGCTTAAAAGTACTAGAATTAGTTTACACATAATTAAAATGATGATTTTAAGCTATATGGTTAAGAAAATGATTTAAAAATCTTACGCGATTGAGAAAATGATTTAAAAACATTACGCGATGTTCAAAAATGTCAAAATATATTTATACGATTTAAAAATGTTTGTAAAAGCAACGCGATTATGAAAATGCGATAAAATTTTTATGCGACTAAATGATACAGCGAGTTTTACTGTCAGGCCAAAGTGGTGGACCCGGACATGTTGTGAGATAGTACTGTCAAGGGGAGACATACTATATTTTGGTATGTTGAGACTGAGGGTATTTCCATAAATATGGTAAAATATTGAAACTAAGGGTATTTTGGTAATTCTTGATCATGCTTAGAGAGTTGTGTCAATTTGGTTGATAATTGGCGATTGATTGATGAGACGAATTACACCGTGTTATGGGTGTGATAGGCATAGTGTGGTTCATTATATGAACTTGGAGGCATTAGTGTGCAGAGAATTCCATATATGGACAATGGGTTGCTCCCCTGGGCTGTGGTAACGGGCAACACACTAATGATCTCGACAAGCACTATTTTTAATCGAGATCTTGAGGAGACTATTACTTACAATGCCTGTAGTGCACGTTGTATTGGACTGTGTACTACTACACGATGTTTTGGACTGTGGGCTTTAAACACGACGTTGGACAGTGTAATGGTTTGGTTGGGCAGCCTGAGGTACTATTAGTTTTTTTCGGATTATTCTCTCAGATATCTGTGTTTAGCTCCATGGAGTAGGAATGAGTCAGTGTGTGTATCATTCATTATCTGCAGTTTAATGTTTATTATAATCTGTGATAAAATGTATGATGTATTAATTTGCTATACTATATATGATATAATGGTATGTGTTATTGTAATATTTGTTTGCTTTGTCATTTTCTTTATTGCCATGTTGGTAATGATGTAGATTGTCTCACCTCTCTATATGTTTTTCTCTATATTATTATTATATTTCCATAAAGAGTTTAAGGAAGAGGAGGAGGAACAGCCTCTTGAGATACAGTATCCGAACGAGCGACAGCCGAGTGAATTGTATGAGGAAGGCGAGCTGATAGATCATCCCCACCATCAGGACTGATCTTGAGATCATGGCGTTGCCGGGATTCTTCGATTTTGTGAGACTTAAATTTCACGGAGGTTCGAAGGCCTAGCGTATGCGTGAGTATAGAGCAACAGTTGTCTACGTGGGATGTCTGACTGTGTCCTTGAGTAGAGAGTTTGACAGGGAGATTATATTTACTACTACGTTATATTTACATCTTGAGTTGCCTCTAACTCTTAGGCATTATTGGGAAGGAATTTTCCATGCGCCCAGCAAGCTTACTAGTGAGTCAACAGCCCGGACTCATGTCCGTAGAGTTGTGGGACCTCCAGGATTTCTGTCATTCGATGATCTCTCTGAAGATGATCCATCGGAGGGTTAGAAATCTTTTGAGGTGTACTTAAGCAATGTTATGTTTTTAGTAGTATACTGATACTTTACTACTTTGTTAAATATTTGAAGTTGTAAATTATTTGTATAATTAAGACAAAAATCATACGTATATTATGGTGTGTTTATGTTTTGTTTTATTTTGTGTTTCGTGTTATTTTTATTTAATGTTATAATTATAAAAGGAAAAACTTTACCACTAATATTATTTATGTACCAAACGTTTTACAACTTGGGTAAGAATTTTATTTTATTTTATTTTATTGCATCATAAATGTGACATCCCCACAAGGTGTTAGTCATGGCAACCATTACCCAAGAGGGGGGATGAATTGGGTATTAAAAAACTTTTCGCAAATGCTCTTAAAATAAATACAAATATTTAAGCTATTAAATAAAAGAGAAAGAATTGCGAGATGAAGAAAGAAATCTTTAAGAACTGTAAATAAATAAATGTACAATAATATAAAATTGTATAAATAAATGTGTAATAATATAAAATTACGTAAAATAAAGATTGCGCAAAATAAAGAGATAAAGAGAAGAAGAGCGGGCACGATATTTATCCTAGTTCGACCACCAACCACATGTGGTCTACGTCCAGTCCCCGAAACACAGTTCGAGATTTTTCACTATATGTACAAGCTTCAATAGGTGCTTGCAACCTTTACATAAGAGAGCCCTTTTCATACACAGGGAAACTCTACCCTTGTGCTAAAGTCTCAGCCTGCAGGGATACCTCACCCTTACACAAACCTTAGAGGGATACCTCACCCCCTTTACAAATCTTGAAGGATACCTCACCCTCAATGTAGAAGAACAGAAATATAGATGAAGAGAAACTCTCACTAAGAGTAAATTATACAAATTGAAGTGCTAAGAGGCTCTCAAGGGATATCTCAAAGTTTTAGCAAAAAGAGCACATAAAATAGGCGTAAAATATAAATCACATTTTTCAGAGCAAGCGCAAATTAAACAAATAGCTGGGATGTTTTCAAATGAGACCCACGGTCTCTATTTATAGAGTCAAATAGAAAATAGTCGTTGGAGCAAATTAATGAGATAAAAAGTTCATTAACGTTTTCGTATGAATTCAAAAACGAAACAGAATTCTCGTGGGTTATTCGAATACCCTAAATCAATATTCGAATACCACTGTTTAAAAACCATCATGAAAAGCAAATTAACATGGGTTATTCGAATACCAACATGAGGTATTCGAATACCTCTATTTAAAAACACGTTAGAAATGCTGTTCAGACGTTTGTTATTCGAATACCAAAAGAGGTATTCGAATGCCTCTATTTAAAATATAGTCTGGAACGTTTTCAGGCATGTGGTATTCGAATACCATATCATGTATTCAAATGCCCCTTTAAAAAAACTCATCTGGAACATTTTTTATGCTATGGTATTCGAATACCATATCATGTATTCGAATGCCCCTTTAAAAAAACTCATTCAAGAACGTTTTTGTGCTGTGGTATTCGAATACCACAAGTTGTATTCGAATATTCCTCACATATTTTGAAAACTGAATTCAAATGATCATAACTTCTTCATTTCTTATCCGTTTAAAGCAAATGACCAGTCATTGGAAAGATCTTTGAGTCTATTTTCAAATGAAAGAAGTTTCAAAAGAAAACTCAAATTATTTTGAAAGATATGATCAAAAGAGTAACTAAAGGTCAGTTTTGCAAAACTCAAGCTTTGCTATTTTTCATAGATTTGAACTATTACCAAAACTAGCTTTTCAAAACTTATTTGTTGGACATTTTAACATAGGAAAATCATTTGTAAAGATTTTGAAAAACATATTTGAGATATCCATAAGGCTTTTTACATAAAGACCCTAAGTCCTAAAAGTTATACCATTTAATCTTCCTTTGGACTTGGTCTTTGACATGACTTTGATGTTATCAATACCTTCATGAGATATCCGTTCACATTCTCCTTGTGTTGAGCTTAATATATATCTTTTGCTTTCTTGTTGCAAGCTCATTCTTGATACTTGAACTATCCTACAAAGTATTGCTCACTTAAACAAGCATAGTTAGTCCAAAATCACAATTCAATATCTTCATATGCATAAATCATAAATGTATAACTCTAGTTAGTTTAACATGCATATAAAACTTTCATAGACACATCTAAATAAGATATTCATTAATTACTAATGGATATGTTCTATATAGGATGCAACAAAGCACATAAGCAAAGTGTACTTTTTGTCTTGTATTTTTCATCATCAAAACTTAACATATAAAACTATTTGGGGCAAACTTATATCCACAATCTCCCCCTTTTTGATGATGACAAATCACCAAAGAAAAAATATGTTGATGAGCAATATTCAAGAATGGATATTCATGCATATCAAACAATAAGATCAAACAATGAGTATATCATGCATATATTTTTCTTTCTAATTTTCACTCCCCCTATTTGACATCAACAAAAAGGCTTAGAAAGAAAAAAAAATATTTTCTCCCCCTTATAGATTTTACATATGAGTCAAGAATAGAGAGATGAAACAAATAAGCTTGCAAGATACAGATGATTATTCATGCAATGCTTGTCATGTCAACATTTCGCATATGATAACAGTAAAACACTTTATGTAATCAAACAGAGATGTAAGGCAAAAGATATAAAATGTTTACCACTTGTTAGCCAAGAGATATACCACTTGTTAGTTATAGGATATGAGCAACAATTTAAGAGATAAGCTCCCCCTCAGAATATGTATATTATCAAAATAATAGATAAAGGAAATATGTATGCAAAAATCATATAAGCACATTTCCTTAAAGAAAAGTAAGGCAAAAGATTTTTTATTTTTAATCCATCAATCAAAAAATATTTTTAAAACTTCTCCCCCTTTCAAAAAGAATTTTACAAGAGCACATTATATTTTCAAAAGTATTTTAGAAAGGTAGAGATATTTTGTATGAAAAGCATATATTCATTGAGATAGATTAAACCAAGTTAAAGAACATAAGTACATCTCCTTGATGAAATATGCTATAGGAATTAAAGCATGTATAGAACTAATATGCTATAGAACTAATATGCTATAGGAATTAAAGCATGTAAAGAACATAAGTACATCTCCTTGATGAAATATGCTATAGGAATTAAAGCATGTATAGAACTAATATCATTCACCCTAAATGCAATGACAAAATAGCAAGTTAATATCCAATTAGGCACTTTGTCAGAGCTAAGCATACTTCTCATGTGACGAAAGCATCTAGTCATTTTAAGATCAATTTATCAACAAGTATCATACAATCCATATCATATATAGTACCACAAAAGCTTAGGGATAGAGATACTTATTGAGATAGATAAAGAGTGATGATCCTTCTTGATTGGTCTTTTAACTTTGAGTTTTCTTCCGTTGAATTCTCTATTCCATTGCACTAGAAGAAAGTCTTCTTAATCTTCCTCTTCATTTGAATTCCATTCAGCTTTTCTCATTTATCCACATATGCTTGTATGTAAAAATCTGATGGCTATATTTGAAACATATAGAGAGACTTGCAAAGCTAACTTTAAAAGTCCTCTAAAATATAAGTTAGCATCAAATATCATATAAGCTCATTTATAAGCACAATTCAGGTTGATATATAATTTTAAAGCATATATCACATTATCAACCATGCAATGTTAGCTCTAGCAAGAATGCATGAAGCACATATGCACTTGAATCCAAAAAAAAATAGTTTAAGCATTTTAAGGCATAATTCAAGTTTATCAAAAAGTATATGATCATCATCAAAAAACTTATTTGGGCATTTTTTTTTGGAAAATAATTATCATGTAAGGTATGTAAAGGTATAATGAAACTCTTTATTTCTCCAAATATCACATGATATTAAATTAAAAGTATAAATAAGGATGGATATCACCAAAAATGTACTATTTGAATTTTCGTAGGTGACTCTCACTTCCACCAACTTCCAAGCTTCAAGCTTTCATGAAGGAATAGAAATTATTTGCACCCCTTTAAAAGTTGAGTCCTTTTAAACTTCACTATCCTCAAGTTGAATGAACTTATTCCATTTAAAAGCTTGCTTGAGGTAGTTGACACCCTACAAAATAATTCAAAGTACTTTCATTGGTATCCATCAATTTTGGATCCATAGAGGTTAATCATTATGCCAAACTCATAAGAATATAAGCATTTAAAATAATAAAATAACAAATGAGTTTACAAGGACAAAATAATTTTTATTTCATTAATCAAATTAATTAAGTACATATATTCATCAATATAATAACCAATTACATTGCATATTTCATACATATCATTAAGTATATATTTTCAAATAAAACAAACAAAGAATTTAGCATATATTGATTATTAATGCTAGGCAACATATACAATAACAAATGCAGCAGAAATTTTTAAAATAAAGCATGGGTAGGAAAAACAGCAGTAGCAGCGGCAGAGAAAGCAGGGGCAGCAGGGGAACCCTTCTAATAGAGGGTATTCGAATACCTTCCCAAGTATTCGAATAGATGGCCAAATTTGGCTTGGCTGCCAAACGATGGTATTCGAATGCTTTCACAAAGTATTCGAATACTCCAGAGAGAGACTGAAACAGGAAGCCACAGAGTATTCGAATATCCCTGATGGTATTCGAATACTCACAGAAAAAGAAGAGAAGGCCAGAGGAGCAAGTATTCGAATACTTCATAAAGGTATTCGAATACTCCAGAGAAGCTGAGTGAAAACTGAGAAAGATCAGCCTCAGGGTATTCGAATGATCCTAAAGGTATTCGAATGCCAAAAAAGAACGTACGTTTTCTCGTATAACAGCAAGGGTATTCGAATAGTCTTAACAGAAAAATGCAAATTTGCACGTAAAACATTAATGGTATTCGAATGCCATGTGAAGGTATTCGAATAACTTAAGCAAAAAATCACATATATATATCCAGAAAAAGCATTTTTGAGAGACGAAAGTATACCTTTTGATGGAGTACCTGCAAAAATGATTTTGGGATAACTCCGACGCTCAAGTCAGTAAAAATTCAAGAAGGATGAAATTATAATTAAATAATGAATTCAAATATTTAATCATGTGTATGATTGATCAAAAACTCAAGCTCAAGGATTTTCCCATTAGACATGTCATTTTAAGCATGGAGCATACTTTATCTAGCATATTAATATGCAGAAGGATTTTCAAATAATAATTACAAAGATTAAAAATAACCATGCAATATAGCACTCATTTTAACATGCATTCATGACAATTAAACAAGATACTTGATTCTTACAAAAACATTTTGAAACAGCTAAGGATTATGTTAGAAACGGATAAAACAAGATAAAACCATTTAATACAAATACTCATTTTAAGTCATGATTAAACAAAAACTCACGCTCAAGGATGTCAAAACAATGGGCATACTTTTATCTAGCATATTAACGTGTAGAAACATGTTTAAGACATAAAGCTAGAAAAGTATAACACAAGTTCCACTTATCCAAGGATTGCAAGTCCAAGCTTCATGAAGACAAGGAAAAGAGCTTGAAGTTATTTTTAGTCTTTGTGCTTGGAGCAGCACTTTCAAGATGCCAAAGTCACTTCTTAGCCTTCAAGCACACCTACAACACACTTAAATTTTTTGACTTTTGGTACCTAAATTTTATTGGGTCCTTGTGTGTTAGTTTTCGAATATTAATCTATTATGCTCCCATAAAGATTAATTTTTCATAATATGTAAATTGAGCACAATAAATTAAATAATTAAATACCATTAAGCACATAGTTGATAGCATGCTTACTTTCATGATGTATAGATAATTTTAAAGCATAGCAAACATACATAGTCATAGATTATCTTATGATCAATAAATATACAAGACAGTGAGCAAAGGGTGTAGCAGGAATATAATCATGTGCTAAACATAATATTCAAATTTTATTAAGTACACATGATTCTATTAATCACTTAAGGCATACAATGAATATACCTCAAATTTATTGACTTTGCATGTGAGTGTGCATAAGAGGTAAAAGCTTTTGATACCTTAGCCTTGGTAATCAAGGAAATACTTTTTCTTATCCATTGCTTCTCTTTTGAAGTCTTGAACTTTGCAAGTTCTACATTTTGTGCTTGAGAAGCTTTAGTTGAAGCCATCTTCCTTCTTTGACCAAAGTTTATACCATTAGGCTTTGGAAGCATTCTTCTTGATGATTCCTCTTTATTTTGACTAATTTGTCCATCCTTTTGAGAAATATTCTGCATAATTGAAACACTAGGAGGACATTTTGGTACCCACTTCATTTTGGGTCCTTGAATATTAATATTAGGGCCTTTAGGATTTTTAGGAACCCATACCATACAATTTCTCATATAAAGATTTCTTTTATAATTGCATAAATAAGAAATATGTCCTAGATGACCACAAAAATTACAAATAATTGAATTTAATGATAACTTGGTCTTTTGAGGATCATCTTTGAAAAACTTAAGCCTTTTCTTGTTATTACATTCTATGTTATTTTTGTCACAAGCTTTACTTGAATTTCCATATGGAATAACATTAATTTTATTTTCATTAACAAGCATAGAATGTAAGCAATTAGAATTATTAGCTTTGGAAAATTTGAAAGATAAGTCCTCAACTTGATTTTCTAAATTAATGCATTTTTCACAAGAAGATGAGGTTTCATATTTCAAAGGCATTTCCTCATTAAGAAAAGCATATTCATTTTTTAAAGTCTCAATTTCATTTTCAATAGAAGAAATATTTTCCAAAGACGATAAGTTTTTCTTTTCTAAATTCAACAAACCATCATACAATTCATTATATGCACTTTGTAACTCATCATAGGAAGGACTATAATTTAGTTTAGAATTATTTACCTCAAAGTCCTTTTTAGCCATATAGGAAGTAGTGTCAATTTCTAGGGTACTTGCCTCTTTAAGAGAATCACATTCTTCCTCATCAATTTTGTTTTGCCATGCCTTTTCTTCAAATTGAGCATCATTGTTACCAAGTGGCATTTGGCTCCCTTCAATAGTTTGAGCATCTCTTTGAGGATATTTTTCATGACAAGCTTCCTTCAATGGCATTTGCTCTTCTTGCTTTCTATATACAACTTTATGCACAAAATCATTGTTAGAAAGATAAATAGCATTAAGAGCATCCCATATATCTTTAGCACTAGAGCAGCTTTTAATTTTAGCATAAACTTCATCATTCAAACTACTTCTCAAAATTTGCATAGCTCTAATATTTAAAGAAAAACATTTTTTGTCAAAACTATTCCAAATTTGTTTTGATTTGTAAGTAAATCCATTTAGCACAATATCCCATAAATCCAAATCAATAGATTGCATATAAAACTCTATTCTAGTTTTCCAATAAACAAAATGCACACCATCAAAGAATGGTGGTTTATCAATTTCAAAACCTTCCATTTTGAAAAACTTTCAGGGTTGCTCACAAGTAAGGATCTTTAACTCTAAGCGGTTAAGCTTTTACCAGAGCACGAAGCTCTGATACCACTTGTTAGTCATGACAACCATTACCCAAGAGGGGGGTGAATTGGGTATTAAAAAACTTTTCGCAAATGCTCTTAAAATAAATACAAATATTTAAGCTATTAAATAAAAGAGAAAGAATTGCGAGATGAAGAAAGAAATCTTTAAGAACTGTAAATAAATAAATGTATAATAATATAAAATTGTATAAATAAATGTGCAATAATATAAAATTATGTAAAATAAAGATTGCGCAAAATAAAGAGATAAATAGAAGAAGAGCAGGCACGATATTTATCCTGGTTCGACCACCAACCACTTGTGGTCTACATCCAGTCCCCGAAACACAGTTCGAGATTTTTCACTATATGTACAAGTTTCAATAGGTGCTTACAACCTTTACATAAGAGAGCACTTTTCACACACAGGGAAACTCTACCCTTGTGCTAAAGTCTCAGCCTGTAGGGATACCTCACCCTTACACAAACCTTAGAGGGATACCTCACCCCCTTTACAAATCTTGAAGGATACCTCACCCTCAATGTAGAAGAACAGAAATATAGATGAAGAGAAACTCTCACTCTGAGTAAATTATACAAATTGAAGTGCTACGAGGCTCTCAAGGGATATCTCAAAGTTTTAGCAAAAAGAGCACATACAATAGGCATAAAATATAAATCACATTTTTCAGAGCAAGCGCAAATTAAACAAATAGCTGGGATGTTTTCAAATGAGACCCACGGTCTCTATTTATAGAGTCAGATAGAAAATAGCCGTTGGAGCAAATTAATGAGATAATAAATGCATTAACATTTTCGTATGAATTCAAAAACGAAACAGAATTCTCGTGGGTTATTCGAATACCCTAAATCAATATTCGAATACCACTGTTTAAAAACCATCATGAAAAGCAAATTAACATGGGTTATTCGAATACCAACATGAGGTATTCGAATACCTCTATTTAAAAACACGTTAGAAATGCTGTTCAGACGTTTGTTATTCGAATACCAAAAGAGGTATTCGAATGCCTCTATTTAAAATATAGTCTGGAACGTTTTCAGGCATGTGGTATTCGAATACCATATCATGTATTCGAATGCCCCTTTAAAAAAACTCATCTGGAACGTTTTTTATGCTATGGTATTCGAATACCATATCATGTATTCGAATGCCCCTTTAAAAAAACTCATTCAGGAACGTTTTTGTGCTGTGGTATTCGAATACCACAAGTTGTATTCGAATACTCCTCACAGATTTTGAAAACTGAATTCAAATGATCATAAATTCTTCATTTCTTATCCGTTTAAAGCAAATGACCAGTCATTGGAAATATATTTGAGTCTATTTTCAAATGAAAGAAGTTTCAAAACAAAACTCAAATTATTTTGAAAGATATGATCAAAAGAGTAACCAAAGGTCAGTTTTGCAAAACTCAAGCTTTGCTATTTTTCATAGATTTGAACTATTACCAAAACTAGCTTTTCAAAACTTATTTGTTGGACATTTTAACATAGGAAAATCATTTGTCAAGATTTTGAAAAACATATTTGAGATATCCATAAGGCTTTTTACATAAAGACCCTAAGTCCTAAAAGTTATACCATTTAATCTTCCTTTGGACTTGGTCTTTGACATGACTTTGATGTTATCAATACCTTTATGAGATATCCGTTCACATTCTCCTTGTGTTGAGCTTAATATATATCTTTTGCTTTCTTGTTGCAAGCTCATTCTTGATACTTGAACTATCCTACAAAGTATTGCTCACTTAAACAAGCATAGTTAGTCCAAAATCACAATTCAATATCTTCATATGCATGAATCATAAATGTATAACTCTAGTTAGTTTAACATGCATATAAAACTTTCATAGACACATCCAAATAAGATATTCATTAATTACTAATGGATATGTTCTATATAGGATGCAACAAAGCACATAAGCAAAGTGTACTTTTTGTCTTGTATTTGTCATCATCAAAACTTAACATATAAAACTATTTGGGGCAAACTTATATCCACACAAGGGTGTTACAGATGTTGCTCCTTTATCTTGTCTTCTAACTCCCATGTTGCATCTCCGGTCGTTTCATTCCAGATTACTTTCACCAATGAGATTTGTTTCCCTCTGAGTTATTTTACCTTTTTATCTTCAATCCTTATAGGAGGTGCCTCATAGGTTAAGTTCTCTTTCAATTGTACTGTGTCCGGTGCTATGACATGGCTCGGGTCAGGAATATATTTTCACAATTGCGACACATGAAAGACATTGTGAAGGTTTGAAAGAAAATGTGGTAAGGCTATCTGACAAGCTACTGGACCTATCCGGCGAAGAATTTGGTAAGGTCCAAGCAATTTGGGAGTAAGTTTTCTAGATTTCAGAACTTGGCCGACCCCAGTCATTGGTGTGACTTTCAAAAACAAATGCTCGCCTTCCTCAAACTCAAGAAGCTTTCTTCTTTTGTCCGCATAGCTCTTCTGTTGACTTTGAGTCGTCTTCATCTTTTCCTGAATCATCTTGACTTTCTCAGTTGTTTGTTGTATAAGATTAGGTCCAACAGTAAGGCGCTCTCTGTCTTGGCACCAACACAAATGTGATCGGCACCGTCGTCCATATAGAGCTTTATAGGGTACCATTCCTATGCTTGAATTAAAACTGTTGTTGTAGGTGAACTCTACCAATGGTAAAACTTCATCCTAACTTCCAGTTTGTTCCAAAGTGCAAGCTCTGAGCAAATCTTCCAATGATTGAATCGTCCTTTTCGATTGTCCATCAGTTTAAGGATGATAAGCAGAACTCAAACGTAGCTTCGTTCCCAACGCTCCTTGCAAACTTTGCTAAAACTTTGATGTGAACCTCGGATCTTTATCAGAAACAATACTGGTAGGCACACCATGCAGCCTAACAATCTCACCAATATACAGCTGAGTCAACTTCTCCATGTTATATCTTATGTTGATTGGCAAGAAATGTGCTGACTTCGTGAGTCGATCAATGATTACCCATATTGAATCGTAACATTTTTTGGTCTTTGGTAATCCAACTACAAAGTCCATCGCAATACTATCCCACTTCCATTCGGGAATAGCTAGGGGTTGCAACATTCTCGATGGTCTTTGATGTTCCACCTTTGCTTTCTGGCAAACCAGACAAGACGATACACATCTGGCAATGTCACTCTTCATTCCATGCCACCAAAATAACTGTTTCAGGTCTTGGTACATCTTGGTTATTCCCGGATGCATACTCAACTTGCTCGTGTGAGCGTGTTCGAGAATATACTTCCTAAGTTCTTGATCTCTGGGTATACAAACTCTACCTTTGAATCTTAGGATTCCATTAGTCCCTTCTTCAAATGTCGTCTCACTGCCTTTGTTTATTAATTCCCTTTCTTCTTGCAAAAAACTTGTCAACTTTTTGTTTCTCTTGGATGTCTTCCATTAATTCACTTGAAATAGTGACCATGTTCATTCAGATTTTCTCCAGTGCCAATTCCACAAAGGACCATACATCCCTGAATTGCTCTATCAAATCTTTTTCATTGATCATCATGGCAGAGATACTGAGCATCTTCCTACTCAAAGCATCTGCCACGACGTTTGCCTTTCCAGGGTGATACAGAAGCTAAAAATCATAACCTTTAAGGAACTCCAACCATCTTCGTTGTCTCATATTGAACTCCTTTTGGTCATATAGGTACTTCAAGCTCTTGTGGTCGCTAAAGACACTGAATGTCACCCCATAAAGGAAATGTCTCTGTATCTTCAAAGCGAATACCACTGCTGCTAACTCTAAGTCATGTGTTGGGTAGTTCTTCTCATGCACTCGCAACTGTCTCGACGCATAAGCCACCACTTTTCCATTTTGCATGAGCACACATCCTAGTCCTTAGTATGAAGCATCGCAATACACTTTGAAAGGTTCACTTGGATCAGGGAGAACTAACACTGGTGAAGTAGTTAGTCGTCTCTTTAATTCTTGGAAACTTTCTTCGCAAGCACTAGTCCACTCAAAGGCTTGATTCTTTCTCGTGAGCTGAGTGAGAGGCCTTGCTATTTTAGAGAATCCTTCAATGAACCTTCAATAGTATCCAGCTAATCGCACAAAGCTCTGAATTTCTATCACTGTCTTTGGTCTTTCCCACTGTAGAACTGCTTCCACTTTGGACGGATCCACTGTAATCCCATCCTTTGAGATCACATGACCCAAAAACTTTACCTCTTCTAGCCAGAATTCAAACTTCGACAGTTTGGCGTACAACTTCTTCTCCTTTAGAATCTGGAGAACTATACTGAGGTGCTCAGCATGATCCTCCTAATTTCGAGAGTAGATCAGGATATCGTCAATGAAGGCAACGACAAACCTGTCCAAGTAAGGACGGAAGATTTTGTTCATGTAGTCCATGAATATGGAAGGTGCATTCGTTACACCAAACGGCATCACAAGGTACTCGTAATGACCGTAATGGGTACAAAAAGCTATCTTGGGAATATCCTCCACCTTTACTCGAATTTGATGGTAGCCCGATCACAGATCGATCTTAGCGAATACTGCTGCTCCCTTCAATTGATCCATTAAGTCATCTATCCTCAGAAGTGGATACTTATTCTTGATTTTGACCTTATTCAATTGGCGATAGTCCACACACAATTGCGAAGTCCCATCTTTCTTTCGGGCTAGCAACACTAGTGTTCCCCATAGTGACACACTGGGTCTAACAAACTGCTTTTCCAAGAGTTCTTCTAACTGCTTCTTATGCTCTACTAACTCTGATGGTGACATTCTGTAAGGTGCTATAGATATAGGACCAGATCCAGGCAAAAGATCAACAGATAACTCTATCTCCCACTCTGGCGGTAGACTAGGTACATCATTAGGAAAGACTTCGGGAAACTCATTAACCACTGGAATTGCATTCACATCTGCCTCGCTCTCGACTTTCAAGGAAGACAATAGAACGTATCCCTGAGCTCCTTCTTTCAAGAAAGCTCGAACTTGGTTAGCCGTCAAAAATCTAGAAACTTCATCTACAGGGAAAATTATGGTCTTACTAGAACAATCTAATAGGACATGGTTAGAAGACAACCAATCTATTCCTAAAATTACATCTAATTGGAAAAAAGGTAAGCAGATCAAATCAATAGAAAAGATTTGACCCTCAACGACTAAAGGACAATTTAAGCAAACTTTGGAGGTAACAACAGGTTTATCAGTGGGAGTAGATACAGTTAAGTCAAAGGTAAGGAAGATACAGGTAAACCAAGTCGTCGCACACAGTCAGAAGAAATGAAAGAATGGGTTGCCCCAGAGTTATGCAGTATAGTCAAAAGATTACCTTCTATGGTACCCTCTCCTTGGATAAGATCTTCAGATTCGGAGGCTTTAGCTCCACTCATGGTGTAGACTTGGCCCCTTGCCTGTTGTTTCATAGCTCATGCGGTGTTGACTGAAGGCTCAGCCTTAGCCTGATTGCAATCCCTAGAAACGTGTCCAGGTTTTCCACATCGATAACAGATAATTCCCCTGATGGAACAATCCCTTGTTAGGTGATCCTTCCCGCACTTCATACACCTTGGTGAAGATGCCACATTCTGACCAGTTCGATTTCCACCAGGACCTCCGCTTGAACCTCCACCTGGTGACTATTGTTGACTTTCCAGCGGTCGGAAGTAAGGTTTCTTCTGGAAACGGTTCACATTATTGCCACCTCCTCTTTGGAACCTAGTAGGTCTAAAGTTTTGATTCCTTGTGTCTTGTGCTTGATCCAGATCTTCCACCTGGCGACATGTGTCCAACAGCTCTAAAAATTAGTTGATCTTCAGGGTGATGACTGCTCTTTTCACCTAGTGCCTCAATCCTTCCTCAAATTTTCGACACTTCCACACCTCGTCCGGCTGGTGCTGGAAATATATTAAAAATTTGGATAAGCTTTCGAACCTTGCAGCATACTCGCTGACAATTAAGTTCCCATGCCTCAAGCTAAGGAACTCCATCTCTTTAGCATGTCTTGCGCTTGCTGGGAAATATTTCTCCAAGAATTTATTATTGAATACCTCCCAGGTGATCAGTCGACCTTTAGCTTCTAACAACCTCGGCGCCCCATTCCACTAATCTTCAGCATCTCCAATCAGCATAAAAACAACATAAGTTACCTTCTTGTCATTGGAATATTTCATGCCTCTGAAAATTTTCTCCAGCTCTTTGATCTAAAGACTAGCCTTCTCCGGATCAAATTCCCCTTTAAACTGAGGAGGGTTGTTATGACGGAACTCTGTCAAATTTTGGGCATCGGCTGAGCTTCAAGTTGTTGAGTAGCCCTTTCCTGTTATTGAGCAGCTCTTTCTGTTTGTTGTGTGATAACTTCTGCCATTCTTTGCAATGCTTCAATTGCTACGGCCATATCTCCACTGTGTGACATTTTGCTTTTTCAAGTTAGACTAATTGAAAAACACAAGGAAGAATTAGATGTATCCTTTTGAAATACCAAACACAGAGAATCACACAACATAAACAAGTCAGACCTAACCACGAAGACCCAGAGAAAACTTAAACCGGGGCTCTGATACCAAACTAGTGTAACGCCCCCCTTTTTGAGGAGGAAACGCCACACCATAGCCACAAATGTGGAAATAAATCATATAAATTAAGACCCGGTTCTTTGAATTTTATATACATATTTAATAACATGTTCATCAATAAAATATTCAAATGTACTAACACTTATAAGAGATACACAAATATATATATGTATATATATATATATATATATTTTTTAATTGTAAGCAAAAAATATAAACTTAGTGAAAAACATCAAGAATAATCCATACTTCCATGCAAGAGGTACATAATATATATATATATATATATATATATATATATATATATATATATATATATATATATATATATATATATGTTTAAATACAGACTGTAAGTCATTAATTACATCAAGGCTCATCAAAAAGAAGTCAAAGCTTTACATGCCCCCAAAAATGATGTACAGACCCCCAAAAATAAAGTTTATCAAGACCCCAAGAAACTACTGAGAAGGATCCTGAGCTGGATCCTCCTCTGGCTCCTCCATGGGATCTTCCTCAGGAGAGGAAACCCTCGTAGGAGCGACAGATCCACGAATAGGGGCTCGTGTAGAAGATAAAAAGGAGTCCTCGCGAGGATTATACTCACGATCGCCCCACAAATCGCGTATCGGCATATAAAACTCCAACGATACGTAGACATCCAAAGAAAAGAACGGTGGATCGTAGCGGCCCCAAGCCAACGTCACAGTCACCTCCCCTACATAGATATTGTAACGTCCCGGGACTGCCTGTAGGATTGACGAGTATCTCCACAAACTAACACGAGTCTTTTCAGCGTGCTTTGTCCTCACTCACACGCATCCTAAGAAACTTCCCAGGAGGTCACCCATCCCACAATTGCTCCATGGTAAGCATGCTTAGCCATGAAGTTCTTATGTTCTAGGCTCCCAAAAAGAAGTTGCAACTTGTTGATATAGCGAGGCCAAATCAATTCCTTTAAGCCATCCTCAACTATGCAGTCTCATACCTGCACAGTCTCTGAATCCCTCTCATTCCGGTGCGTATTCAGTTCATTCATGCGACCCTTCGCCTAGAAGCTTGCCAGAAGCCGCTCCTTGTCCATGCTTCATTGCACCGGCGATCACTTCCCGCCCTCGTCGGCCCCGGGACACACATGCCCACCAACTTCCGCTTGGTTCGTCCCCGAACCACACCGTACTGGGAGAGGCCCTGGCTCTGATACCATTTGTAATGTCTTGGGACTGCCTACAGGATTGATAAGTGTCTCCACAAACCAACACGAGTCTTTTTAGCATGCTTTGTCCTCACTCACACGCATCCTAGGAAACTTCCCAAGAGGTCACCCATCCCGCAATTGCTCCATGGTAAGCACGCTTAACCATGAAGTTCTTATGTTCTAGGCTCCCGAAAAGAAGTTGCAACTTGTTGATATGACTACGCCAAATCAATTCCTTTAAGTCATCCTCAACTATGCAGTCCTATACCTACATAGTCTTTGAATCCCTCTCATTCCGATACGTATTCAGTTCATTCATGCGACCCTTCACCTAGAAGCTGCTCCTTGTCTGTGCTTCATTGCATCAGCGATCACTTCTCGCCTTCGTCGGTCCCGGGACACACATGTAAATTGTAACATCCCGATTTTTCATTTTTCTCGAAATAAATGAGTTTTACAATATTTAAGAGTTTTAAGAATTTTTGAAAATTTTTAATTATTTTTTAATATTTTAATATTATTTTGATATTTTAATATTATCTTGAAAAATATATGTCCGAATTTTGTTTTTTTTTTTAAATATGAGTTTTATAATTTTTATGATTTTTGTGAATTTTTGTAAAACTTTATGAGTTTTTGATTATTTTAGTGATATTTTGAGTTGTGTGTGGGCCCAGGGTGGACCCGAGGCGGGTTCGAAAAAATAAAAATTTTTCCTGAACCAGAAAGTTCTGGACTGTCAAGGCGGGATTGGGGGATCTTACGAAACCCAAAATCGGGAACAGTTGACAGAGATTTTCTATATCTGAATTCTCTATTATCAATTGTGTAATAATAGTAGTAGCTATTGTCCATTGGGTAATATCTGCTAGAAAATATCTTGATGGTGATGACTTAAAGTGACGAACCAATAGAAGCTGGACACCCTGCATGACACCTCAACGTGATGACTTGCCATGTTCTAGAAACGATGACTCGCCATGGTGACCCGCCACATTCTAGAAGCTTGTAGGATGCTGACTCACCGTGTTGATTCAGCTGTTCTAGAAAATTTTGTGATGACTCACATAGTAAATATCTAAGGATAAATATGTAGGAATAAATATCTATCGAGGAAAATATCTTAATAAAATATCTCAAGTGTAATTATGAAAGTTGAAAATATCTAAGTTAAATATCTAAGAGTAATGATGGCTCATTATTACTAAGCTTTATGACAATCAATAGGAATTGGTCAAACATAGTGGTTGGACTTTGTTGTGAACTGTTGGATGGAAAACTTAATAGAAAAGCCGTAGATCCTCACCGTTGATCTAATCAATAGTGTGAAGGCAATCTTGATCAAGAAGCTTATGATATTAACCTTAGATGCAATCAATGGTTAGGAGATGAAATTGATTTTAATGGTTAGGATTTAGTCAATAAAAGTGGCTAGATTAGTTACTAACTAACTAAATAATCTAACTTAGTTACCCTAATAGTCTAATCAGTAACTAAATGAATTAATTTAGTTGCTAAATAATTAGAAGCTAGATAAATATCTAATTATCTAGAAACATGACATAATCATGATCTATGCAATGACATAATAAAGTAATTAGTTAGTTAGAATGTAATCAAATAGCTTAACTAAATTAATTTAATTGTAACTAGATGGTAAGCTAGGTAACTAATTAAATTAACTAAGTGTAACTAGAAGGCTAATGGAATTAAGACTTGGTTAGTTTTTCCTATTGAGCCACACGGCCAACTTGGCCATTCTAGCCTAATCTTGAATGTTCTAAATGACTAAATGATGACTAGCTTATGATTTAAGCCATGTGAAATAATTATTAGGCCATGTGAGTAGAAATTCAATTTTGTTAAGTTACTATCCATGCATTGCACGGCCATGCACTAGGGAATAAGGCCATTCTACCAAGTTCATGATGCTTCTAATATGACAACTTGATGAGCATGGTGTGCCCTAAGCCATGTGCTTTGCATGTAAACTCAAGATGATAATTCTATCATCATAATTAATCCTTCATATTCTCCTAAACACTTGGCTTCCACGGCCATGCATTAGATATTAGGCAATTTCATTTCATTTCCATCATCTTTTCTATCTTAGCACTTTTCCATAAAAGCTTAACATCAAAATCTCTCTCCTTTCCTCTCAAAAACACCTCACGGCCATTCACTCTAACTTAGATATTCCATTTACATTTTCTTACACTTTGTGAAGCTAAACACCATTCTCTCTCTTCTCTATCTTCCAATTATCCAAGAACACCAAGAACAAACACCATCTTCTCACTTCTTTGAAGCATTCGGCTTCCATAGCCTAATCCCATCTCCACACCTCTACAATTTTATCCAACCTTACTTTCCAAACCCAAACCTTATTCTAAACATCTTTCCTTTTGTGAGTTTTACCTAAATCCTACTCTAAATGCTTCAAAAAGCAAGCTTTGATTTCTTACATCTAAGGTAATCTCTTAATTCTTTGGCTCTAAGTTGAATTTCTAATTTTCTAGACCATGATTGATCCATTGTTTCTTATCCCTAAGCTTTGTTTATGACTTTAGGATTTGTTTAAGATTTTAGGAAATTGTTTGGGTGATTCACGAAATCTAGAGGAGAAGGAACTTGAAGAGTTTTACAAAGAGCTAGGAAGCATCAACCAGGTAAGAGGGAGATTAACCTCATTGGCCATATGTGGCAGTGAAGGAATGGAATTGTTTGTGTTTGTGAATGGAAAATCCATGTGAGGATTTATTCACTCAATTGTGTAATTATTGGTTTGTGCTTGTTAGATTATATTATGTGATTGTTTTATTGCTTTGATAAGTATGCATGATCTGTATATGTGTTTGATCTGCTTATAATTCTGATAGTATATTTGCCTATGTGAAATTGGAAGCATGATGATACTTGTGTAATTTAAGATGTAATTCACATAATGAGAAAACTTGTATGAGGACTCCAAAGAGTCAAAAGGTATACGACCTTATTACTACCAAGAGGACTAAGAATTCCAAATTATTTTTCAAACTGAGGATTTAAATAATTTTATGACAAGAAATTCAATTAAGTAATTTTATAAGGATTTAAAATGTTAGAAACGATTTATCTATTAATTTTGAAGCAATATGTGAATTCGGTCAATGTCCCAATTTTTGATGTTCAAGATCCAAAATTATTTTACTATGTGTAAATTTAGGTGTTTTAATAGCAAGAACTCAATTTAGTAAGTTTTGAAATTTAAATGAAAGTAATTTTTATTTTTTAGAATTAGAATTGATCTAATTAAGCTATGTAGTAAAATAAAAGCCAATACTTGAAATTTACTGACGTATAGCTCACCTTATGGGTTTTGAAGCGCGTTAGGAAATTTTGAGCTGTAATATTTCAAGTAAAACTATGAAATATAATTTTTTGGGAAACAGTAGAAATACTGATTTTAAGAGGGACTATATTACAAATATTATTTAAAAGAGAACTATTTTGGGAAATATTATTTAAAGAGGGACTATCTTGGAAATATTATTTAAAAAAGGGTTATTATGTAAATATTATTTCATAGAAGGACTAATATGTAAATAATAAAAATAAGGTTAATTTTTTATATTAAATGAGAGAAATCTTATTTTGAATTTAAAGTATGTCAGAAATATTTTACGCGATTTAGAAATGGTAATTTTTATCTACGCGATTGAGAAAATGTTTTGAAATCTGTACGCGATTGTGAAAATGCAATAATATTGCTACGCGATTTAGAGGAACAGCGAGTTTTGCCATAGGGCCAACATTTTAAACTAAAATTGTGAAACTGAAGTATTAGACCCGTGGATCTTTGGTATTATCAATTGTATGGGCGGTTATATAATACCATAGATACTAATGGTATTGGACAATCTGTATGTGCATGTGCGGTTGTGTTAGTATCATTTGGAACAGTATGACGGTACTCTGTTTTTGAACAAAAATGTTTTGAACATTATATGGTGATACTATCATATGACGGCATGTGAATAAGAAATAATGGGTGACCAATGACAGTATATGATTGAATTATTTATCATGCATTCGCTTAATTTGTTGTGGTATTTTATGCCTAAGGAATGGACGAGAGAACTCATAGGATAGTGGGAGGAATCCTGGGGGACGTCAGGGCGCGATGATTCACTTGAATGACATTGAGTCACATATATATATATATAAACCCCTAGCCGTGATCACTGGTTGCAACGCACTGACATCTCGACGAACACTATTGCTTTTCATTATCCAGCATAGACTGTCTTATTTCTATTCTTATTAAGGGGGGACAGATCTACTGGGCGTTCATCTCTGAATTTGAGTAAACTCTATGAAGAAGGAATCGATTGTGTTGAGCATATGCATAGTCAGCATTTACGCTGTTGAAATATAATGTGATTGTGGTATTATCATTAGGCCTGATATTGTGTTGCGAGTTTTCTTGGAATGTTTATCTATTTAATATCCTGAATATATATGCTGCTAATTTTATAATCTATGAATTGTATGTGTGGAACGACATTGTTGTTCATATCGTTTCTTTGCTGCCATATTGGTATGCGATGTAGGGGATCTCACCTCTTTGTTGTTTTATTCTGTCTATTTCTATTTTATGTTTACGTCTGTACAGACTGCGATGACTACAAGGAGGAATTTCACTGATTACATGCAAGTGCAGTTCCACGATGGCATTGATGCCTGGCGTGTCGACTCAGCTACTGAACGTGTTAGTTATGTAGGAGAAGTGACTCTATCCCAGAGTAATACCTACCATGGAAACCCTACTTTCACATATTATGCTACTTGTGTACATGTAGAGTTTTCCATGTCTATTGGGGAACTATGGGCCATTGCTCACCCTTTGTCTAGTGAAGACTCTACAAAGTCAACTGCTCGAACTCCTGTTCAAAGAGACACACCTCAACCAGAGAATGTGCCTTTAGAGGTTTTGGGAGAGGATCAGGTTCAGAACCTTACTCTCCAGGTGTTTTGGCTTGGGCCAGGTCAAGTCTATATGTGGTAATTAAATATTGTTTAGAATATATAAGTTTTATGTAATGAAGACGTCATGAATCTATGTTATATGTGGGAGGTGTATGTTATTTAGTTTTTATATTTTCTAGTTCAGTAAAGTTTATATTTTCCACGAAAAAGTAATTTTGAAACCCGTATTTAAATGAAATTAAATATTTTATAACTTGGGTAATTATTTATTTATAAGGAATTAGTATGAATGTGATACCCTTCGGAGGGGGTGTTACAGACATAGCGCTCCGAGATCACATCGACATGCCAGCAATCAATGCCTCCATGAAACCTCAACCTAGCATACCCTAGGAAGCCTCGTCGGGATGCCATGGTCAGACAGATAACTAGTCAAAATTAGGCCAGAAACCCAAAAATTCATGTACTTCCCCTTCTTCGCCGACGTCTTCAAAGAGTCACATAAGAAAAACATAATAGCAGAAAATACAGAAAAGAGGTAAGACATTCTACATTCAGTACCAATTATGGCAGTAAGGAAACAAAATGGCATATGACGCCCACATAACATTTCAGGAATAGTAACCAGCATTAAAAACAGATAATAAACAACTTAGCAATTCCAGGCAGTTATAACATTAATAAGACAACAGTTCCAATCATGAATGAATTATATGCCAAATAATATGTATACTCACTATGCACATGCATATAACACCAAAATCCTATTCCATGGAGTTAGACACGAACATCGAAGAGAATGATCAGGAGACATGTCTGTATTGTGGCTATCGAGGCCCTCAAGTGCTAAAATTCTCAATTTATCAACATGTACATCATGGCATTGTACAAGACATTTTACGCAGATCTCGATACAGGACAGTGTCTCGGTCTGGATCGTCGGTGTATTTGCATCGGTCTGCCCCATAGACAGAAGAGCTACCAACTGTCCATTGCGAGGTACTCACAGCCCGACGCCCCCCAAGGTCAACAAGTGACCTGCACTTGTCTATTCGCACCCACACATAGGTGTGATTCAACTCTTAGGCAACATGACCTTAACAATAGTTCAACGGACTTCCTCAATGCATGTTTCAATCATGCTCAATGCACATAGATTCAATGCATACCTATATGCACATATATAGATTCACAATCATAGCATTTCATGTCTAAAATTCACATGTCATATTATTTATCAATAATGTTTGATCCCATTCTCGAATCTACATCAAGTCAATAACGAACCTCAAGGGTGCTTACGTACTATTCAAAGTTATCATAAAAGTTAAACCTTAATTTCATTATGATTCTCACAACCTCACCCATTCTCATGTTCTTTCTTTATTCAAAGACCACCTGAAGCTATAAGTTAAAGACTTGTTCTTTATTCTTTCCATATTATGAAATCCTAATTAAGCATCTAATCGTTCAATTAATTAAGTTCATCTTAGTATAAAAGCCTCATATCGAGTGCCCAAGGAGACCGTGAGCCTCCAAAGGGCTAGAAAACTAACCATTTTTCATCACTCAGATCACAGGATCATGTCCCATTACACGGCCTGAATTACACAGTCGTGTCCCATTACAAGCCCTGGATTACACAGCCTGGGCCGTGTACTCCTCTGGAATTTAGTTAAAAACGCCTAGACCATTTTCTGACACGCCTGGATTACACGGCCGTGTCCTCACATGGCCTAGGCCGTGTAATCCTCTGGAAGTGCAGAAAATCACCAAAATCCATTCCATCCTTCAAACATTCTAAGATCCATCAACATACATCAAAATCATGCTATTCAAACAATCAAAACACAACCAACATCACTCAAACATACCCCACAAATGGGTTCCATCCCATCAACACAACAACGAGTTCCTCACCACCAAAATGGGTTGAAGAGAATAATCTTCCTCTTACCTAAGAGAAGAACAAAGAAAGCAAACTCCTTTTTTTTTCTCCTTGGAAATTTCATCCTTCACCTCCTCAAAACCCTAAAATATTCAAACTCACAAAAATCAAAATCAAAGCTTGAAAAAGTATCCATAGTCACCAAAGTGACCATGGATCACGAAAATGAGATGAGAGGATGGAAAAGCTATGACCTTTTACCTTAAAGCCTCAAGCTTTGAGCTTCAATGGTAGAAGAAGATGAAAATGGAGAGAGAAAAGTTGAGTTTTTAAAGATGATCTCTAAAGGGAAAAGCCTTAGGATGATGAGAAGAAGCAAGAAATGTGATTAGTTGTAGCAAACAAAATGAAGAGATGATGGTGGTGTGCAGCCGTGTGGAAGAAGAGAGGAAGAGAGCGTGGGGGAGAGAAGAAGTGAGAGAAAAGTGAAAGGGTGTGAAATGAAAAGTGAATAGGTAAAATAAAAAAAATGATGGCTTGTCATCTTTTGTTTTCCCTCCAACCGTGGAGCCAAAATTTGAGAGGAGAGAGAATGTGTGTAGGAAGCTTCCTTGAAGTTTCCATGAAGCTTCCTTGAGAAGCTTTGCACGTTTCTCGATAAAGTGAAGTGTGATGTTGTCCCTTAGAAGCTATCATAAAGTAACTAGATAAAAATAATCTACTAGAGCTATTACTCAGTGGACCAAAAGTTATAGCTAGCAGAAATAATATTCTGTTGTCTCACAGATAATAAAATATTCTGCGATTTTATTTATCAGATAAAATCTCGTAAAACGAAAATCTCGTAAACTATGTCCGGCCTCGGGTTTAGTAAGATCCTCGTCGACGTTTCTATAGTCCAAAGTTTTTCGGCCTCGAAAAAAATATTTTATTTTTTCGGCCCCGCTCAGCTCGTATGCAAATCAAAAAATATATTAAAATATTCAACATTTCTAGAAAAATACACAAAAATTCACAAAAATCACAAATATTATAAAATGACTATTTATCATAAAACAAGTAATTTTCGGGGTGTTGCACTTGGCTTTCTGCCAAGCATTATTCAAATAGGATTCCCTTATTTGAATAAAACCTATAAAATATCAGTTTCAGGAAGCTACTATAAGATGTTATTCAAATAGAAATTGCTCTTATTTGAATAAAAGTCATTCAAAAAATAGATTTTAGTAGCTACTGAAAGGGTTTGTTCAAATAAAAAACTCTTCTATTCAAATAAATATAACAGAAACAGCATCAACAGGTTAAAACTAATAAGTTCAAATATTAAAACCAGTTAAGGATCAATTAATCACACATCTTAATATGCATTCATGACAACCAAACCAAATTCTTAATTCTTACATAGGCATTTTAAATCAACCAAGGGTCGTGTTAGAAAGGGATAAAACCAAGATAAAGGTATCTAACATAGGCACTCATTTTAAGTCATGATACCACTTGTCAATCATGATAGATCAAAAACTTAAGCTCAAAAATATTATCATCAAACATGTCATTTCAAACAAGGAGCATACTTATCTAGCATATTTAAGACATGTAGAGATATTTTCAAGATATAAGACTAGAAAAGCATAACACAAGTCTCCACTTATTCAAATGTTGCAAGTCCAAGCTTCTTGGAAATAAGGAAGATAACTCGAAGTTATTTCTGATTTTGTGCTTGGAGCAGCCACTTTTAAGATAACACTGTGAGTTCTTGACTTTCAAGCACACCTACAACACACTCCAATTTTTTACTTTTAGTACCTAAATTTTCTTAGGTCTTTGTGTGTTAATTTTTTTATTATTGATTCATTATGCTTTCATAAAGATTAACTTCTCTATAGTATATAAATTGAGCACAATAAGTTAAATAACGAATTTACATTAAGCACATAGCCATAGCATGCTTACTTTCATGATATATAGAAAATTTAAAGCATAGAAAGCATTCATAGTCATAGAATACCCTATGATCAAGAAATATGCATAATAGTGAGCAAAGGGTATAACAAGATTGAATATAATCATATGCTAAACATACTATTCAAATTTTACTAAATACACATGATTCTATCAAATACTTAAGGCCTACAAGGAATATACCTCAAATTCATTAACTTTACTAGTAAATGTGCATAAGAGGTAAAAGCTTTTGATACATTGGCCTTGGTAATTAAGGAAATACATTTTCTTACCCGTTGTTTCTCTTTTGGAGTCTTGAACTTTACAAGTTGTACTTGAGAAGCTTTGGTTGAATTAATCTTCCTTCTTTGACCAAAACTTCTACCATTGGGTTGCGGAAGCATTCTCTTTGATGGTTCATCTTTTCTTTGACCAATTAGTCTATCCTTTTGAGAAATTTTTTGTATAATTGAAACACTAGGAAGACATTTTGGTACCTACTTCATCTTGGGTCCTTTAATGTTAGTATTAGGGCCTTTAAGATCTTTAAGAACCCATATCATATTATTTCTCATATAAGAATTTCTTATATAATTGCATAAATAAGAAATATGTCTTAGATGACTACAAAAATTACAAACAATTGAATTTAATGATGATTTGGTCCTTTGAAGACCATCTTTGGAAAACTTAAGCCTTTTGTTGTTATTACATTATATATTATTTTTGCCATAAGCCTTACTTGAATTTTCATGTAAAATAACATTAATTTTATTCTCATTAACAAGCATGGAATATAAGCAATTAAAATCATTACCTTTGGCAAATTCGGAATATAAGTTCTCAACTTGATTTTCTAAAACAATGTACTTTTCACAAGAAGTTGAGGATTCACATTTCAAAGGCATTTCCTTATCAAGAAAGGCATATTTATTTTTCAAAGTTTCAATTTTCATTTTCAATGGAGGAAATGTTTTCTAAACAAGATAAGTTTTCTTTTCTGAATTCAATAAATCATCATACAATTCATCATATGCACATTGTAGCTCATAATAGGATGGACTATAATCTAGTTTAGCATTATTTACCTCAAAGTCATTTTTAGCCATATAAGAAGTGGTCTCAATTTCTAGTATACTTGGTTCTTTAAGGGAATCACATTCTTCTTCATTAATTTTGTTTTCCTTTGCCTCTTCTTCAAATTGAGAACCATCATCACCAAGAGCCATTTGGCTCCCTTCAATAGTTTAAACATCTTTCTGAGGATGTTTTTCATGACAAGCATCCTTCAATAGCTTTTGCTTTTCTTGCTTTCTATATATAACTTCATACACAAAATCATTGTTAGCAATATAAAGAGTATCAAGGGTGTACAAAATTTCTTTGGCACTAGAACAATTTTTAATTTTAGCATAAATATCATCATTCAAACTATTTCTCAACATTTGCATTGCTCTAATGTTCAAGGAAAAACATTTATTGCCATAAGCATTCCAAACTTATTTTGATTTGCAAGTAAATCCATTAAGCACAACATATCACAAATCAAGATCAATAGATTGCATATAAAATTCTATTCTAGCTTTCCAAAAATAAAATGCACACCATCAAAGAATGGTGGTTTATCAATTTCAAAATCTTCAATTTTGAAAAGCTTTCAATGGTTGCTAACTAATAAGGATCTTCAACTTTAAACGGTTAAGCTTTCAACAGAGCACGAAGCTTTGATACCACTTGTTAGCCATGGAAACCATCACCCAAGTGGGGGGAGTAAATTGGGTGAATACAAATTTTTAAAACACCATTAAGAAATAAAGCATTTTGAAGCCAAGATGAATAATATTCAAGCAAGCATATAAAATTAAAGTACAAGAAATAAAGGAGTTTGAGTTAAGAAGAGCAAACACAATATTTATCCTGGTTTAGCCACCAACCACTTGTGGCCTACGTCCAGTCCTCAAGTAAACCACCCGAGATTTTTTACTATCACTTCAAGTTTGAACAGATGCTTGAAAACCTTTACAACTAAAAGCACTCAATACCTTAGGATGTCTCACCCTTGTGCTTGAGTCTTAACAATCAAGGATACCTCACCCTTACAATTCTTTGAGAGAAGTCTCACCCTCTTTACAACGAATCAAAGTATATAGAAAAGAAAAACTATCACAAGAGTAGATAATATAAATTGAAGCCCTATGACGCTCTTTAAGAATATCTCAAATTTAGGTGAAAATAGAGCACAATAAATTGAAAAGAATGAATCACAAATCAAGGCATAAGATATTTGTTTTAGATTGTTGGTTCTATATAAAAGACGTGTCAAAACCTTGTATTTATAGAGTTTTAAGAAAAAGAGTTGTTGAGAGTATTAATTTCATGTATTAAATGCTATAAAAATAGCCGTTCCGTATTTCTGGCTCATGTTTATTTGAATAACACTTATGTTATTCGAATGAAACCATTAATAGCACAAGAGCATTTTGATTCTAGAACTTGTTATTTGAATAACTATTTGGTTATTCGAATAAAGCCTTTTAAAATAGATTCTGAAAAACACTTTTATTCAAATAGCAAGTTTGTTATTCGAATAAACCAATTAAAATAGAAGGTTTGTAAACTTGGTTTATTAAACTTTTATTCGAATAATACCTTGTGTTATTCGAATAAAGCTTCATGAAAAGGGAAACTTAGCATTCTAACTTTGGTTATTTGAATAAGAAACATTTTATTCGAATAAAACTATTTGAAAATCATTTTAAACAGCTTTTAAACCTTGCCAATTGTTTCCAAATATCCCAACAAGCTTTTAAGCACTTCAAGGCTATTTCTTAAGATACCGAAAACTATTTTAAAACCTTGAAACCATTTGAGCTCTTTCAAAAGTATTATAAAATATTTAGAGATATTTAGAGAGCTTCTCACATAAAGACTTTAAGTCCTAAAGTTATTCTTAAATTTCTTGGACTTGATCTTGTCATCATCTTCATATTTGTTATCATCAAAATAAATTTGCAATGACCAATAGCCAATTACATTATCATCTTCTCCAACACTTGTTTGAGTTTTCAATTTCAGGGTATTTCTCTGAATTTTGAAATATGGTTGCATGTCAATTTTGATTGTATGTAACTACAGTTTCTATGAGATTAATTGCTGATTTTCATAAAGGCGATACAAATTAATTAACTATCTTTTGATGGATTTTTGTTTGTTTGTTTAATTGTTGCACGTAATTTTGCTCCTCCCTTGTTTAGCTTCTAAAAAAGAATAAATTTTATCTCATTCATTAGAATTGATGCTCTCGGTGGTATTCAATTTTTCCAGAATTAAGTTGCTTTCCTTATTTTCTTGTGTATTCAAAGAAGTCAAAAATTAAAATCTATTTAGCTATTTTTTATTTATCTTTTGTGTGAAAGTGATCTCTTTTACTTGGTCATCGTAAGTTATAAGCTATGAATGCTGTTTATGGTATCTTTTTTATTTTTTTTTAAATTCTAGCTATACTTTCTTAAGCCTTACCCATTGTAGAATTGGTGTTTGTATCCCCAATTGCATTGTGAACATAAAACTGTCACACATGTCCCTACCCTTTCTTCATGGTTGTCTTCTTAGGTCAAGGTGCCATTTGAGATTCATTTACGTCTAATAAAAAAAATTTTCCCTTCAGAAGGAAGATTCTAAAATGGTGGAGATTATTAAAGATGAAATTGCAAAGCTAGAAACATATTTGTTCTTTCAATCTGTTACATTTTTGCTTATTATGTTATTGTCTTTTGCATCACCTCTTATTTCTTTTCTTGGCAAGCATTACCTCATATGAATATTTCCATTTGTGACTACAGAATATAGATGGTTGTTGGGTAAGGACTTGATAGGACTGTGTTTAAAGGGACTGCAACATCTAGAGTAGCAACTTAATGAAGGGTTATTATCTATCAAGGAGAGGAAGGTATTTCACATTTTATCTTTTCCTTTTCCTCTTTGTATGCATGTTACCCATTTTTAAGTTATTTCTCTCTTTGACATTGTTTCAAGTGGAATAAAATCTCTATAGCACTATTTGATGGATAGTGAATTCATGTAAGAATATGTGTAAGATACTCTAAATGCAACACTCTATGGAGTCACTCTAAGCGGTGGATGTCTATCATTGTGAAGCAAGTTCCATAATCTTTTAGGTAATTCCATATATTTTATGCAGTCTTGGATGAAAAAAATGCTTTAAATGGTGATTTATACATTTTATCAGTTCACCAATCGTTCCTATTGTTTACTTGATTTGAGGAATAATCTATTTCAAACATGATTTCTGGTTAGACCAATAACATATTAACCCATTATGCTATTACTTGTGGATATTTCGTGTATAAAAAATATTGTTTGTTTATTGTTGGGTTGATTATATGATATAATTAAAACGATGATTTGGATGACATGGAGCTTTGACTGTTCATCCATAATTCTCATTTTTCCACCTATTGTGACTAATTGAATGGATTTTTTTTTTGGTTTATTTGGTACTAGATAACTAAATTAGTCCATCTATTTATACTAAATAAAGAGTTATGTTGTTCATTTGACCATTTTTAGATCTATGAAAGTGCTAGGGAAGTGCTATTCAATTATTTTAATAATAAAGGTTAATTTCTAACATCCCTCTTGAATAGACTTTTCTTCTGGTTTTTATCTATCTCTAAGCTCATAATTTTCATTTTTATTTTGTTCTTCTAGACTTGAGACATTTGGACTTGGAGAAACAAAAAGAAGATGTCTCATCTCCAAGAGGAGTCTTAGAAGGTTGCATTAGAGGCTTTGACACTCAACAACCTTCTAAATTGGTTACTAGTTGTTCAAGTTTAAGGACACAATTTCACTGGAGCAAGCTTTTTAAACTATGACGTCCTCCCTCCTATTAGCATACCAAAGATAATAAAATGGAAAAGCAAAAGCACTAGAGAAAACCATGACAAATGAGAAAAATATCATGGTAATTTTTCTGACTATTTGTAGAGCATTTCAAGTAGCTTTGCAATGTCATTTTGATAAACTGCAGGTTTGCATGGGCCTATTAGTTCTGCAAATAATAAGAAAAGTTACCATGATAGTTCTCTCATTTGTCATGGTTAAACTCTAGGATCCCCAGCAAATACAGAACTTGGTTCGCAGATATTCATCAAAGATGCAAGTCAGCCAAGCTGGCATAATTAAACTTCGATGTTCATAGCTATCGAGGAGCTTAGCACTCAGACAACTATCAGGCTACTGAGTTGGAGGCAATATTCCAAATTAGACTATTGGCTCAAAAAGCCCGACTCTCACCAGGTAAAGGACCAACAACATCAGCTATGTGAGTTGGGCCTTTCGGGCCTATAGTGCAATCCAGAACACTTTTCAAGTTTTTCTTTTTTCTCCATTCATTTCAATTTTTATTTTTCTTTTTTTACATACCCATCATGATTTTCTCTTACAAGTTGTAGAAAAAGTTGTGCTTTTTGCTTGGTACTTTCATATCTTGTGGCTTTGGTTATTAGTGAATTTGCTGATAAGTTCATGGTGGATATTAGAGTATATACTATTCTTTATTGATAATTTAACTGTCCAAAAATTTGTGAATTTTCACGCACTAATAAAAAAAAAAGAAAAAAAAAAGGAATGAGAAGTTGGAATGTACCTAACTAACGCACACCTGCAATGACTGATAGACAGTAGCTAAGTACAAGTAAGGAATGAGTATAAATTTTGTAAAAATAAGAGAAATTCCCCTCATTTTATTTCCTTTGGAATTGTCTACAATATATAAGGAGAAGGACAATAATTACATTCCTAAAAAAAACTAATTACAGTAACAAACAGATTTGATAGAAAATCAAATCTGTTTAGAGTCAAAAGTGAATAGTGTGTGTGAACAGTGCCAAAACTAATTGCAGTAACAAAGAAATTTGATAGAGAATCAAAATTTTTTAGAGTCAAAAGTGAACAGTGTTGTGCTGCGTGAACAGTGCCACAATCCCATAAATCGTGGGATTTGATCTTCCAACAGAAATTCCTATTAATCAGGAACCGATGTCCAACACTCCCCCTCAAACTGGGTGGTAGATGTCAATCATGCTCAGCTTGGATCTTAGATTCTCATAATTCGGCCTAGCAAGGGCTTTAGTCAAAATATATGTTGTTTGATGACAAGAAGGAATGTGATCCAGTCTAATAACCCCATCATCAATTTTTTCTTTTATGAAGTGTCGATCAATCTCAACATGTTTGGTTTTGTCGTGATGAGCAGGGTTCTTAGCAATACTAATAGCAGCTTTGTTGTCACAGGACTTTCATAGTATGGTCTGAAGAAATACCAAGTTCCTTGAGTATCCTTTGCAACCATATTCCTTCACAAATACCATGGGTCATAGTCCTGAATTCTGCTTCAGCATTGCTTCTAACCACTATAGATTGCTTCTTGCTTCTCCAAGTAACCAAGTTACCCCACACATATGTGCAATACGCAGTAGTGGATTTTCGGTCAGTTACTGATCCTGCCTAGTCTGCATCATTAAATACTTCAACATCTCTGTTGGGATTCTTTCTGAAATGGAGTCCTCTACCAAGGGTCTTCTTTAGGTACTGAAGAATTCTATTTACAGCCTTCATATGATTCTCAGTAAGGTTGTTCATAAAGCGACTTACCATGCTTACAGAGAACCCAATATCTGGTCTAGTATGAGTCAAATAAATCAATTTTCCTACTAATCTCTGGTACCTGTCTCAGTAAGGTTGTTCATAAAGTAACTTACCATGCTTACAGAGAACCCAATATCTAGTCTAGTATGAGTCAAATAAATCAGTTTCCCTGCCAATCTCTGGTACCTGTCGCTATTGGTTGGAGGACTTTCTTCTTCTGCTCCAATTTTTCCTATTGGTTCCATTGGAGTGTTTGCGAGTTTGCATCTTATCATACTTGTTTCCTGCAGTAGGTCTAGTGTATACTTTCACTAAGACACGGAGATTCCATATTTGGAGCAAGTCACTTCCATCCCGAGGAAGTACCTGAGAAGGCCTAAGTCCTTGACTTCGAACTCCTTTGCCAAAGAGCTCTTGAGATGTTCTATCTCTTCATGATCATCACTTGTGATTATGATGTCATCTACATAGACTATGAATAGTGTTATTTTTCCTTCCACCGAGTGTTTGATAAACATAGTATGATCAGTCTGGCACTAGATGTACCCATATTTCTTCACCACTCAAGTCAGTCTATCAAACCAAGGAGGGGTGACTGCTTAAGATCATAGAGTGACTTCCGAAGTCTGCACACCTTGCTAGAAGTTTCTAGTTTTTCCAGTCCAAGAGGAATTTTCATATAGACCTCCTCCTCTAATTCACCATTGAGAAATGCATTTTTTATATCTAGTTAGTGTAGAGGCCAATCAAGATTTACTGCCAAGGATAGGATAACTCGGATAGAATTGAGTTTTGCCACTACGGCAAATGTTTCCTCATAATCAACTCCATAGGATTGAGTGAATCCTTGTGCAACTAACCGAGCTTTATACATGTTCACACTTCCATCAGTGTTATATTTGACTGAGAAAATCCACTTGCTCCCAACTGGTTTCTTTCCTTCTAGTAACATCACAAATTCTCAAGTACCATTCTTTTCTAATGCATGAACTTCATCTTCTACAACAGCCTTCCATTATGTTTATTTAAAGGCCTCTTGGACATCCCTTGGTATCTACTCACTATCTAGAATAGTGACAAAAGCCTTGTACTCCTGTGATAGTTTTCCATAAGATACATAATTGCTAATAAGATGTGGAGTGCATTATCTCACTCATTTTCTTACGGCAATTGGCATATCAAGATCATGAACTGCTAGGCAAGAATTATCAAATTTTGTACTAGACATGGAATAAGGGATTGTGTTACCTGGATGTGCTTCCATGGACTCTAGATCCTAGGCAGATTCTTGGCTTTGCCTCGGGAATGGACAGATTTCTGGCTCCCTTTGAGTTTTCTATCTCCTTGAGTACACCAATAAATTCTTATCAGCTGAGAAGAAGTTGGATTAATAGGAGAAGGTTCAGCCACTTGAGTCTGGATGGTTGTACATAAGGGTTCAGCTACTTGATTTTGAGTAGATGAGGGCATTATGAGTATCTCGAGTGTCTCAGTTTCCCAAAGTTGGGATTCTATAATTATCTTTTCCCCCTCAATATTAGCTTTGGGATAGTAAGGTTGATTCTCAAAGAAAGTCATATCCATGGAGTGGTAGAATTTTCTGGTGGCAGGGGAATAGCATTTGTAGCCTTTTTGATTTGGTGAGTATCCAAGAAATATGCATTTCACATATTTAGGGTCTAATTTGCTGCGGTTAGGCTGGTGGTCATGTACAAAAACAGTGCATCCAAAAACTTTCAAGGGTATGGATGTTAGGAAACGAATGTTTGGATAGATAGACAGCAAGGAAGAGCATGGGGTATTGAAGGCAAAAGCTTTGGAAGGCATTCTGTTGATTAGGTAGGCCGCAGAAAGGACAGCTTCACCCCAAAAATGGTTTGGCACATTTGTGGCTATCATGAGAGACCTAGTCACCTCCATTAGGTGTCGATTTTTTCTCTCAACAATCCCATTTTGCTGAGGGGTATCTACACATGAACTTTGATGGATAATTCAATTTTTCTGAAGATAGGACCCGAGAATGGTGTTATAATATTCCCTACCATTGTCAATTAGGACTTTGATTTTTGCCTGAAATTGGTTGTGAATCATGTTATTGAAGTTTTCAAAAATCTATCCCACTTCTGATTTTTCTTTCATAAGAAATACCCAAGTAACTCTTGTGTGATCATCAATGAATGTGACTAACCATCTAGAGCCAGTTATGTTGTTGACCCTAGAGGGTCCCCATACATCACTATGAATTAAAGAGAAAGGATGAGATGGTTTATATGGTTTGGCAGGATAGGAGTTACGAGTATGCTTGGATAATTGACAAACTTCACACTGGAACAATTTAGAACTTTTATTGAATAATGAAGGGAATAATTTTTCAAGGTAGGCAAAGTTAGGGTGTCCTAAACGGTAATGCCATAACATAACAGAATCCTCTTTACTACAACTAAGGGAAGTGACTACACAAGCATGATTATTTGGTTTCCTCTTGGAGTCATCAACTTGTAGGAAGTAGAGTCCTGCACATTTTTTAGCATTGCCAATCCTTTTCCCCGAATCCAAAGCTTGAAATTCACACATGTAAGGTAGGAATTTAGTAACACAATTAAGGTCCTTAGTCAATTTGCTTATGGACAGTAAGTTGCAGTCTAGTTTAGGAACATAAAGAACAGAGTTAAGAGTGATATCCTGTGATACAACAACTGAACCTGTACCAGCCACCTTAGAGAGTGTTCCATCTGCAATTCTGACTATTGAATTGTTGTGGCATGGTGAGTATTTTTCAAAAACAGTAATGTCCCCAGTCATATGATCTGAAGCTCCTGAGTCTACTATCCATGAATTTGTTCTCCCTTGACTAATATTAAGTTCACTTAGAAAATTACCTTTTTGTGCTACAGATGTTGTACTATTACTAGTACTAGTGTTCTGTGGACTTTGTTGTAGTAGTTTCTGCAGTATCTCCATCTGATCCTTGCTGAAAGAGCTTGTTTCTGGTGCAATGGTCATCTTGACAGCTTCAAGTGTACTGATGGTGGCTGTATTGCCACGATTTTCCCTTCCTCAAAATGGCTTTATATCTGCTGGTCTTCCATGGAGTACCCAACAAATTTCCCTAGTGTGGCCTATTTTTCTACAATGATCACACCAAGGTCGTGATTTATTTTTTTTATGGTGATTGGACTGGTTTGATTGATGGCCTCTTGCTGCCAAGGCTGAACTCTCATGGTTGAGGGATAATGTTGGGCCTTCCATCATAATTTTCCTTCTGCTTTCCTCCCTTCTTACCTCTGAGAACACTTCACGAACACTTGGCAGGGGAAGGATTCTCCCACGTACTTCATCGAGGTCCTTGTTAAGTCCGAGAAGGAATTTGTAGATCCGGTCTTTCTCCATAAGTTTCTTGTACTGTTTGCTGTCTTCAGGGCACTGCCACTCCACTTCCTTATAGATGTCAAGTTGCTGCCAGTAGCGAGTGAGACTAGTGAAGTATGTGGTGACAGTGGAGTCTCCTTGTCGCAGATCATGGAAGAGACTTTTGATTTCAAATATTGACAAGGATTTATCCACATTTGAGTAGGTTTCTCTTGCTGCATCCCATATCTCCTTCTGTAATACATGAAATTTTCTCCAGTTTCATTGATCATTAAGTTCAGCAGCCATTACATCACTAGGTTGTTCTCAAGATTCCACTTCCAGTTGCTAGGATAATCTTTTTCCGGCTGTTTGGCATCACCGGTGATGTATTCTTCCTTTCCCTTTCGATGGAGGAAGATTCAGACAGAGCGTGCCCATTGGATATAGTTCTAACCATTGATTTTGTGGCCAGTGATAGGGAGAATGGTACCTTCGGTCAAGCTGGTGGTGTTAGAGTTCCCAGTCTTCGATTTGAGTACCACAGCGATATCCCGTTCGTCAGCCATGGATGAATGGTGGCTTTGGATTCAAACGTAGTTCAGATCGTGCTCTGATACCATGTAAAAATTAGAGGTATTCCCCTCATTTTATTTCCTTTAGAATTGTCTACAATATATAAGGAGAAGGATAATAATTACTCTCCTAAAAAAAAACTAATTGCAGTAACAAACAGATTTGATAGAGAATCAAATTTGTTTAGAGTCAAAAGTGAACAGTGTTATGCTGCGTGAACAGTGCCAAAACTAATTACAGTAACAAACAGATTTGATAGAGAATCAAATCTGTTTAGAGTCAAACGTGAACAGTGTTGTGCTGCGTGAACAGTGCCACAATCCCATAAATCGTTTCTTCCAACAGAAATTCCTATTAATCAGGAATTGATATCCAACAAATTTTATTAATACTTCCAGGAAATCAAGTTATAGAATAAATGAAAATAGTAGTAAGAGATAAGAGGAAATAGAAATGAGGGAGAAGGAGAAGGATAAGAGAAACTTTTGGAAAGAGAGAGGAGTTCATAACTCCAAAACTAATTCCCACACAAGGCCTCCGCCTCACAAATACCCATTACCTCACCCCGCTTACCATGTGAATTTTGTTAGGAAAGGGATATTAGTGTGAATTCTGTTACATAGGCAACAACACCAAATCCCTCAATCTTCTTGAAACTTCTTTCTTGCATGCACCTCTTCTTGGAATTGCTACTACTGATTCCAAGTCATTCTCCACATTGGCAGCTGATGTGTCATTCATATCAATACTCCCCTTGTCAGCTTGAACCTTGTCCTCAAGGCTCCAAGAGTGAAACTTCAATTGGAAATATTATCGTCCTCCCAAGTTGAGTCTTCCACTAACAAACCATCCCACTGGACCAACAGTCGAGGAATATGATGGCCATTGTGAAGAATGTGCCATTGTTTTAGAACTGCTAATTGTTAGAGATCAAAAGTTCCCTGTTGGTCCACCAACTGAATTGGAGTAACTTGATGGGATGGTAATCCCACACATTTCTTGAGGACAATTACGTGGAAAATAGGATGTATTGTAGCAGATGAAGGTAAATCCAGAAGATAAGCAACCTCAACAATTCTCTTAAGGATTTTGAAGGGGGCAAAGTACCTTTTACTAAGCTTCTGGTAGCACTGCAACCACACTAATAACTGTCGGTAAGGTTTCAGCTTGACAAAGACCCAATCGCCTACTGACACTTGTCGAGATTATCAAATTTAATCAATTTATAACCGATTTACCAAAACTACTTGTAGCATAAGGTAACACCGGGTCGAGCCCATAGATCATTCTAATTATGAAGTCAGATTAAGAGATTAATGAACAGGGGGGATAATTTTGCAAGATTAAACAACAAAGAGCAATTAAAATGAGTAAACAAAATTAGGAAAATAACCAATCCAAGAGAATTAACCAATCTTGATTTTAATCCATCCTTGATCTTTATAGATCTATTCAACTATCAACCAAATCCTTGGTCTTAGATCACATTAAGACGCCTATCAATGATCTATGGATCTTCTACTAGAAATGCTTCTAGAATTCAATTAATTAAGGTTAGACAAATTAAGCATCCATCCAAAACCCAAATTAACTTAAAAATCAAGATCCAACCAAGCTAAATATTTCATCAAACACCTTTAATGCATTATTTAACCTCTGAATTCATCTCTTGACACATGATAATTACGCAACTAACATATGCAAATCCCAATCAAATTAAGCATTAAATCAGAATTTAAACAAGAGAAGAAGAGAAAGAGAAACTTGATTAATAGATGAATGTATAACAATTAAAACAAGATCTCAAGATTAATCATCAAGAATGTCAATCTCTTGGATTGATTAAAGAAGTTTAGCTCTCCATAGCCATCACCATTGGAGAACCTTCAAGAACCATACAAAAATGAAAATAACAAAGAGAGAAAAGGAGAGGAAGAGAAGAAGAGAAATCTTCAAAATCAACAACTAACACTTTAATTATAACAACACTTCTACATAGAAGCTCTACATATTACAATGATCTGCATAGCCTCCCTTTCATAGAGGGTTTAGAGGTACAAAATGTCAAAGGGGGCGGAGTCATGGTGGTTGGTGGAGTAGGTGGAGTAGTGGAAAATGTTGAATGACTTTTGGTGAGTAGAAAATTCTCGAGATTCTTTGTCTCCGAAATCATGCAGCTCTGAAGTCATTGCATTCGTCATTTTTGAGCCAAGTGGTCTTCACGAAGATTGTAAGTCTGGATCTTAGCTTTCAAATGGCTTTAGTTTGAGTCCAATATCATTTCTATAGCTCCAGATATGTTCAAATTACTGCACACTACTCAGGTCCAGTCGCAGCTCCTCTGTTCTGACTTCCAAGCCCAATATCACCTCCAAGGAGTCTGAATCGGGAAAAATGTACAACATGAAAGTTGTATATTTGAGTCTTAACTATCAATCATCAAAATTTCAGCCCATTCTACAACTTTCACCACGAGCAGTGTAATGAACAGTACACATAGGTCATTCTGCTAGGAGCAACACTTTAGTTCTTGATTCAATGCCAATTTGAGTCATCCAAACGTATGATTGAGTCTTTGATGTCTTCATGAAGATTGTAGAGCTCTCTCTTATCTTTAAAATGACATAAGATTCACCTTAAACATCCACCTACAGCCCAAGATATGACCCAAATACAGGATTAGTGTAAAACGTAAATCATGCTGAAAAATTCAATTAAATCCATTTTGAGTTCAAAACATACAAAACATAACCAAACTTAATTTATTAAGTGCATGGAGAGTGTAAATGACTAAAAATGAAGGCTTATTAATGCATCAAATATGTGAACATCAAATTCCCCCACACTTAGCTTTTTGCACTCCTGGGCAAAACACACAAAAACAAAATAAAACAGACTCAAAAGTTAAACATTCTAAAAGACTCAATTTCTAATAATATTTAAGAGTGAAGAGCAATTAATAATTCAAGTGATCAAAACATTTATGAGGTAACACATCTTCACATCTCAAATCAACAAGCAAGGATACTTCAATTGAAAAGCATGAGTAAAGAATGATAGATCCTCACAGAATTCACTCTCAATCTCTCAAGTGTTTAAAAGGTAGGTATTACACTCAATTCAACTCATGAAAATTGCACTACCATAAGCTTGCTTATCTTCTACTTCTCCACTACTCAGAACACATGCACACACAAATCATGAGGACTTTATTCAAGGTTGTAATGGGGTCAAGGTAAAGGAGAAGGTAATATGGATATGACAAGTTAGACACCAAAGAGAATAAAAGAACATGAAAGCTGAGTTCTATTAACGATCATGAAAGTTCATCCCAACTTCATCTAATACAAATTCCCTTTACATATTATTTTTCCTTCCTTTATTGCCTTGTTGACCCTTTTTTTTTTACATATATATTTTTTTTCTTTTTTTCTTTTTTACAAAAAGAACATCATATATACATTTTTCAACCATTCTGCATACAAACCCCCACACTTGTTCATGAACTCATCCAATGACAAAGCTAATGTTCTCTTATTTCCTAAGACTAAGTAAGAACATGATTTTTTTTTAAGAAACATAATGAGTTCGAGAAAAAGAATAATCAAATAAGCTCAAAAGGGTTAAGCAATGGGAAATATGCAAGGTTGGCTATTTGGTCAAAGTAGTTAATTGAAAAAAAATTTGCCTCAATCATTTTTATGTATGCATGTGAAAACATAGCTTTAAAAAGAATCAAAGCAAGTTCTAGAGTAACAATTTCATGAGTGAAATTCACACAAGAAAGAAGAGAATGGTGTAGATGTTCAATTCATTCATCAATAGGCTCAAGTTCTCACAAGGTATAGTTCTATCATTCTCAGTCCACCAATTCAACATCCATAACCAAACATATGATTTTTAAGAAAGAAGACAATTAACTCAATCATGCAAATTTCCCTGAATTTTAATTACTACTTCCACACAAACTAGTTATCTACCCCAACTAAAATGCGTCTCAAGAGTAAAATTTACTCCTTACTCTGCCATCCTTAACTGGTTTAGAAAATTACTGACAAACATATAAACACAATAAACATATTAATACATACACACATTTTTTTTTACACAACTCTACACACGACAAACATAAACACACTTACTAATTTTTTTTTAATCACACAACTATCCTTCCCCCCAACTAGATCATAACATTGTCCTCAATGTTAAAAAAAAAATAGAAAGGAAAAAGATAGAGGATAGTACCTGTTACTGCAATTACGGAAAAGAGAAACCTCACACAAATATAAACAGAAATAAAGTACGATGAATAAAACTAAAGATAAAGGAAAGTCATAGATGAAGTGTCAGGTCACACTGTTGTTTCTTGCTGCCTCCCTTTTTGTTGTCTCGCTTGCTGCTATCTCCTGACCAATCTATAAATTTTGTCACACTGGATCAGGTTCATAAACAAAGGCTTCCAATTTAACAATTAACTCATCAACAGTGGAAGCCGAGATAAGGAGTTGTCTTGCAGAAGGTGTGACAAATTTCTGTTCCACAACATGGTCAACAAAAAATAACAAATTATCAAAGAAATTATTAACATTCAACAAACCTATGGGTTTATGGTGGATGTTCAGTTGGGCCCAAGAAACAATTTGAAAGACTTCTTCCAAAGTACCAAAACCACCAGGTAAGGCTATGAAGGCATCAGAGTTGTCAAGCATTGCCTTCATTCGTTCATGCATAGATGATACTTGAATTTCCTGTCCAATTGTCTTTCCAACGAAGTTCCTTCGAGTTAAAGGTTCAGGAATGACACCTAAAACTTGACCACCTCTTAGAAATGCAGACAGTGATACAGCCCCCATTAACCCAAGGCAACCTCCCCCATATACTACACGGATGTTCCTCGCAGTAAGTGTTCTACCAAGAGTGCTTGCTGCGTTGACAAACTCTAAACTCTTCCCATAATTTGTCCCACAAAATACACAGATACTGACAAGTCTACGGACAGAAGAAGAAGAAGCTCCCTCCATTTCTACACTCACACTCTTTTTGAATGATTAAGAGTTGCAGGAAAGTGAAGAAAATGGAGTGTTTAAATAGGGAAGAGAATAGAAAAAGTAATAATAGCTCCTATATGAGTAGGTTGGCTGTTGTCAGAAAACTTTTGAAATTTTTGTTTTGTTTTGTTTTTTTTTATGTTTTGTTTTTTTAAATAATAAATGCATAAGATAATATATACAGATTGTTGTGATTGTGGCTCACATCTTCCTCTGGTTTTACGTCCAGAAATGGCTTAAACGCCTTCTATGAGTCGGGGATAGGCTTCCCATCCAATTTTCTTATAAATTGGCAAACACGGTCTTTTTGAGTCAGATTCCGAAGACTATAACGCTCTTGCTCGTCCTTGAAGAGATTCCACAAACGAAGAAGTTCACGCTGCACAATTCCACAAGAATGCGTCTCAAGAGTCAACAAGATATTATCTAATGACTCCTTACTCAGTCCATTCTTAATGAAGAATATTTTATCTTCTCTGTTTACAGAAACCATTCCCAAAGAACGACATCGCGTGTTGCAATTCCATCGTGCACACTTGTAACAAACGTGCATTCTTTTGCTCTTCTCTTTTTCGAAAATGAACTTTTACCGAGACCAGGCATGTATCGGACAAATGAATCGGAAGATTCACCGCCTAAACGAACCTTTGCTTCGATTATCCAACAGATATCTTCTCGGGATGCCCTTGTACATTAACAAGCCTCAATCTCTCATACCTAGCTTTGTAAATTTTGGTTAGATCATTTTTATGAACAGAAGGGAAATACTTTTTTAGATTTGAAAGAATGACATCCATTTTGAAAGAGAAGAAATCGTTATTATGGGAAACTCGAAAGACAAACCGACTCGAGAGTCACGAAGTCCGTTATCCGCCGTTTAACCGGAATCGAAAGAATCGCAAAAAGAAGAAAAAAAAAATTAAAATAAATTCTACTCATAATAAGGATTAGAAAGGGAGATGGATTCTACCTCAAGTGACTTGATGTTCCGAAATGGTTTGAGTCTTTTTGCTTTATAATTATTATTATTATTATTATTATTATTATTTTTATTATATTTTTTTATTATTTTTTTATGCATCATTTATTGATTCCGCAATTCATGCAAGTGCAATATGCGTAACTTGGAAGCATCATTTTTCTTTCAGAAATGGACCCCAATTTTTGACAATGTTCGTAACTTTTGTAAAAAGTATAACTGCCCTTGAATAATATGGCCAATAAAATCCATACTACAAGATTTTGTAGCTGTTTTCTTTGAAGAAAAATGACCTCCACATGCTTCTGAATGACAAAATTCAATGACACTACTTACCTCATTGTCGGGTACAAATCTGCAAAAGATTTGATCAGGACAATAATTGAACAAATATGGGTCAGCACAATAGAATTTTTTTTTTTTACCTCAATCAAAAACTTTTTTTTTGTCCATTGAGGCGGCATCTTACTTATCAAGTGGGGTAGACGACTTCTTGCAAGTGGACCTCCTCCAAAATATCCTCTTGAGCTCCCTCATAAAATGGTTTGAGGCGATGTCCATTGACTGTGAAAGCTTTTGTAGTAGTCTCACTTGTAACCTGCACAGCACCATAAGGAAAAATCTTAGTAACAACAAATGGACCAAGCCACCTAGATCTGAGCTTCCCGGGCATGAGCTTGAGGCGGGAGTTATAGAGAAACTCCCACCGGGGCCCCATTGCTTGAAGTATAATGTCCGAGACCAAGTTAAGCTTGAAATATGACTGGAAACATGACTTGAAACATGACTTGAAACAGGAGAGCTTCCATCGGGGTCCCATTGGCCTTCCTTAATTCCTTTGGCTTCAGCACTAGAATGTAATATGTATACTTGATCAACTTGATTTTCCTTGTTTATGTTGGACCATGGCTCAAAAATAAAATCCACCACAAGAAGGACCGCCATCCTGCTTCTTCTCTCTTTTCTCGAAAATTCTTCAATGGCTTTCAACTCAAGGGTAGGTGGTTCTTTGACCGAAGGTATCAAGCTAGTTGAAGAAATTAATTTCTTGATTTAATTGCAAGATCACTTGTAATATGTGTACAATCTTCCAAAACAACATGATCATAACTCTTAGAATAAGGAAATTTCGAAAATGTAGCAGTATCTCCCACAACAATAAAAATTTCAGAACATATAGCACACAACTTATCACCATCACAAGAAGCACACAAATCACCACACACAAAGTCATCAAAATCAGCAATCTCAGGAAACTCCTCACACAAGTCAGCATATGAATTATCAACCAAATTATCAATTAAATCAACATGAAAAATAGAATGTTCTTCATGGAGCTCTTTATCCTTCTCAGCCTCATGTATCTTTTTGGTCTCAATGGCTCTCTGTGGAAAGGAAAGAGCCACCGTAGGCTGTTGCTGCTGCTCATGGGCAACAACTGATTTCTTCTGACCCTCAGATTCTTGGGCTGGTTCATCAGAAAATGTTTCTTCTACTGGTTGATGCTTGCTGGCTAGTTGAGGCTCAGATGATGCTTCTACAGATTTTTCAGACCTCAGCATAATGGCACTCACATTCCCATTTGGATTGGGAATTGTTTGGGAAGCGGAGTTGGCTAGAACCTTGGGCCTTCTTGTCGACTCAATGAGGAGGCCGTTGTCCAATCGGGTTTCTAAATTCGTGTGATTGCTCTCGTCCTCTGTTGGAATTGAATATTATTAGTGGCCATCCGCTTCACCAAATCTTCCAATGATGGCTCGTGTTTCATGGCTACTAGACTTGGTTGTTGCATAGGTCATTGGTATGGTGGTTTACTAAGAAAGACACTGTTGTAGCAACAGATTGATATGGAAAAACAGAACTACCATCTCGAAGTGTATGACATGCATATATGGGATGAGATGAACAAGAACAAATGGCACACACAGTTGCAGCTATTTGCACAAGTAATTGTTGTCTCATTACTAATTGTCTCACCAAAGAAGTCAATTCCTCAAGTTTGTACTCCATTATGCAAAGTCATATCAATCTCAGAATCAATATCAAGTAATTGGCTAGCAAAAGACCTAGTCATGCATTATCCAAAGCACATAAAACACAAAAATAACAAACAAGCAGAATACACTAGACAACACAAAAAATCTACCAAAATAAATATAATTCGCCTATCTAAACATTTTTAAAAATTATGGGACTTGTACAGATAAAAACTACACAAAAATGAAACTAAAAAATACAATAAAAAATATTAAAAAATTGAAAAACTGGTCTAAACGATGGATTTTGGAAAAACCAGGGTGACCTCATAGTTCATGTGAGTCTTGTTTATTAGGCCGTTTTCCTTCAACTGACCAAGTTTCAACACATTCTGGGCACATTTTCTGTTAGTACGAAATTCTGCAAAATGACCCATAATCACCCGTTTTCTCCTAAAAATCACCAAAACACAGCAACACAAACGTTAGTGAGGGGTTAGTAGTTAAATACACTCTTAATAAGATTGAACAAAATTAGAATGATCACCGGCAACGGCGCCAAAAATTTGGTACTTGTCGAGATTATCAAATTTAATCAATTTATAACCGATTTACCAAAACTACTTGTAGCATAAGGTAACACCGGGTCGAGCCCATAGATCATTCTAATTATGAAGTCAGATTAAGAGATTAATGAACAGGGGGGATAATTTTGCAAGATTAAACAACAAAGAGCAATTAAAATGAGTAAACAAAATTAGAAAAATAACCAATCCAAGAGAATTAACCAATCTTGATTTTAATCCATCCTTGATCTTTATAGATCTATTCAACTATCAACCAAATCCTTGGTCTTAGATCACATTAAGACGCCTATCAATGATCTATGGATCTTCTACTAGAAATGCTTCTAGAATTCAATTAATTAAGGTTAGACAAATTAAGCATCCATCCAAAACTCAAATGAACTTAAAAATCAAGATCCAACCAAGCTAAATATTTCATCAAACACCTTTAATGCATTATTTAACCTCTGAATTCATCTCTTGACACATGATAATTACGCAACTAACATATGCAAATCCCAATCAAATTAAGCATTAAATCAGAATTTAAACAAGAGAATAAGAGAAAGAGAAACTTGATTAATAGATGAATGTATAACAATTAAAACAAGATCTCAAGATTAATCATCAAGAATGTCAATCTCTTGGATTGATTAAAGAAGTTTAGCTCTCCATAGCCATCACCATTGGAGAACCTTCAAGAATCATACAAAAATGAAAATAACAAAGAGAGAAAAGGAGAGGAAGAGAAGAAGAGAAATCTTCAAAATCAACAACTAACACTTTAATTATAACAACACTTCTACATAGAAGCTCTACATATTACAATGATCTGCATAGCCTCCCTTTTATAGGGGGTTTAGAGGTACAAAATGTCAAAGGGGGCGGAGTCATGGTGGTTGGTGGAGTAGGTGGAGTAGTGGAAAATGTTGAATGACTTTTGGTGAGTAGAAAATTCTCGAGATTCTTTGTCTCCGAAATCATGCAGCTCTGAAGTCATTGCATTCATCATTTTTGAGCCAAGTGGTCTTCACGAAGATTGTAGGTCTGGATCTTAGCTTTCAAATGGCTTTAGTTTGAGTCTAATATCATTTCTATAGCTCCAGATATGTTCAAATTACTGCACACTACTCAGGTCCAGTCGCAGCTCCTCTATTCTGACTTCCAAGCCCAATATCACCTCCAAGGAGTCTGAATCGGAAAAAATGTACAACATGAAAGTTGTATATTTGAGTCTTAACTATCAATCATCAAAATTTCAGCCCATTCTACAACTTTCACCACGAGCAGTGTAATGAACAGTACACATAGGTCATTCTGCTAGGAGCAACACTTTAGTTCTTGATTCAATGCCAATTTGAGTCATCCAAACGTATGATTGAGTCTTTGATTTCTTCATGAAGATTGTAGAGCTCTCTCTTATCTTTAAAATGACATAAGATTCACCTTAAACATCCACCTACAGCCCAAGATATGACCCAAATACAGGATTAGTGTAAAACGTAAATCATGCTGAAAAATTCAATTAAATCCATTTTGAGTTCAAAACATACAAAACATAACCAAACTTAATTTATTAAGTGCATGGAGAGTGTAAATGACTAAAAATGAAGGCTTATTAATGCATCAAATATGTGAACATCACCTACCTCATAAGATACTTTAGGCCTTTTTTTATTAGCAAAATACTTCATCCTTTCTTGTGCCAGCTGCAGATTATGCTTTAATTGGTGAAGAAGCTAGTCACGCTGCAACAATTCCTTCTCCACTGAAGCATTGGTTGTAGAACCCATAATATACCTTGGAATAGTTGGGGGTAATCTTCCATAAACAATCTAAAACAGAGTCATCTTAGCTGATGTCTAGTATGTTGTGTTATACCAATACTCAGCCCATGGAAAAAGCATAAACCAAGTTGTTGGGGGTATCTGCCACAAAGCATCTAAGGAACATTTCAACACATTTGTTCAAGGCCTCTATCTACTCATTAGTTTGCGGATGGTAGCTACTACTCATCGTCAAGCTAGTTCCTCGAAGTCTAAAGAGTTCTTGCCAAGAAGAGCTGAGAAACGATAAATCTCTGTCACTCATAATGGTGTGAGGAATGCCATGTAATTTCACAAATTCAACCACAAAAACTTATGTAACTTTCTGACAGGTAAGGTTACCTGGAAGTTCTGCAAAATGCACATATTTGGACAACCGATCAATGACAACCAGTATAATAGTACGCCCGTTAAAACATGGAAGACCCGTTATGAAATCCATCGCTACATCCTATAGGATTTGATCAGGGATGGGTAAGGGTGATAATAACCCTGCTGGCTGTCTATGATCCTCCTTCATCTGCTGGCAAACTTGGCAAGCAGCAACATAATCCTTTACATCTTGACACATTGACCACCAATAGAAGTTGGCTGCTAAGTAATGAAAAGTTCGTGTTACTCCAGAATGTCCCCTGGTAATCGTAGCATGAAATTCATGGAGAAAGGTCTGTTTTAATGATGAGTCGTCTGGTATCATCAATCTGTTCCTGAAGGAGAGTAGCCCATCTTTAAATTCAAAATTCTTTTGTAATTCACTATTAGTCACCAGCTGAGTTTGGACTGACACAAGTTCTGGATGGTTGAGATTTTCCTTACGTAATTGCTGAATAAACTCATATTCTAGCTTGCTAATAGCAAAATAAGAGAAGGAATGAGCTCGGGAAAGAGCATCTGCATCCTTGTTCTGCCTTCTGGAGCGGTAGAGAATATCAAATGCATAGCCAACCAGCTTCACCAACCATTTTTGCTGCTTAGGAAGTCTGTATAACCTGCTGAGTAAGACTCTTTAAGGACGACTGATCAGTGATAATTGTGAACTTCCGCCCTAGCAAGTATTGTCGCCATTTGGCCACGGCCTGGGTGATGGCATAAATTTCACTATGGTAAGTAGAGGCAGCCTGCATATGATTAGAGAGTTTTTGGCTAAAACACGCTGCTAGTTGACCACCCTGCGATAGCATTGCTCCTATACTCGTGCCTGAAGCATCAATCTCCACAACGAATGGCTTTGAGAAGTCGGGTAGCACCGGGATTGGGGCTGAAATTAACACCAGCTTAAGCTGGTCAAATGCTACTTATGCTACTGAATTCTAATAAAAGGCATCTTTTCTTAGCAGGTTAGTCAAGGGAGATGGAAGCTGGGCATAACTTCGTTCAAACCTCCTATAGTAGCCAATTAAAGAGAGAAACCCCCTAAACCCCTTCACATTGGAGGGTCGTGCTCGTGGCCAAACTTGAATGGCATCTATTTTCTCAGGTTCAACATGGAGGCCTTCCTTAGAGATTACATGGCCCAATTAATTAACGGAGGTCTGTCCAAAAAGGCACTTGAATTGCTTTGCCACAAGTTAATGATGATGTAAGGCTTCCAAAACTAATGTCACATGCTGAATATGGTCAATTGGTCATCCAAGGTAGCTCTGTAAATCAAAATGTCGTCAAAAAATACTAGTACAAAATGTCTAAAGGTAGGGCTTGAATACGAAATTCATGGTGGCTTGGAAGGTGGAAGGTGCATTAGTTAAATCGAAAGGCATGACTAATAACTCATAGTGTCCCTCCTGAGTTCTAAATGTCGTTTTAGCAATGTATTCCTCTTCGATTTGAATTTGGTGATACCTAGCAAGTAAATCCAATTTAGAAAAATACGCTGCTCCCTATATTTCATCAAATAACTCATCTATTATTGGAATCGAAAATTTGTCTTTGATCGTGATGGCATTGAAAGCTCTATAGTTCACACAAAACCACAAAATACCATCCTTCTTTTTTATCTAGAGGACTAGCGAAAAGTAGGGACTGCTATTGGGACGTATAATGCCCTCTTTAAGCAACCCGGCAACTAGTTTCTCCATCTCATTCTTCTGAAAATGAGGGTAACGATATGGCCTGACATTATTAGGGCTAGCATTTGGTTCTAGAAAAATGGCATGGTTCTGCTCCCGAGCTGGAGGTAAACCATGCGGTTTGGCTAAGACATCTCCAAACTAATCAAGCAAGGCAACCAATTGACTACAGCTAACATCCATGGATTGGGGCAGGCCCTCTATTAATTCTAAATGAAAATACATTGTGAAAGCCTGAGACTCATATAATTGACGGATACCTTGGTATTGAACTTGCTGGATCACAGGTGTTGGTTCACCCTTCCATGATACTCTTTTTCCACGGTGTTCAAATTCAAACAACAAATTTGCATAGTCCATCACCACAGGTCCTAAGGTAGAAAGCGAGTAAATTCCCAAAACCACATTAGCTCCATGTATCGAAAGCACATACAGGTCAGTGGTTATTTCTTCACCTTGAATTGTGAGTAGGACCTGTCTAACAATTCCCTCGCAACGCAGTTTGTCACCATTTCCCACCATGACAGAGAAATTAAGTGCTGGTTCAATCTGCCACCCCAAGAATTTGGCTAGCCGACTTTGCACAAAATTGTGTGTACTCCCGCCATTGAGCAAAACATAGACTGGAGACCCCCAAAAATGACCCAGGAATCAAAGTGTGGAAGGAGAATACCGACCAGAGAGAGCATTATAGCTTACGGCAGATAGCTCCTGAGTTTCAAGCAACGACATAGATTGGGTGGAATCTGTATCCATGGCATGATGGGCTGAATCCTCAGTAGAACATTCATCTTCCAAGATAAGCAATTGCAGGCGGGAAGGGCACTTGTGATTGAAGGTATATTTTTTGTCACAATAGAAACACAGACCTTGCGCGCAGCGGCGATTTGCCTCTATCTGAGAGAGGCGGCGAGACTGTAGTTTTGCATTGGAAGTTAAAGAAGAGAAGTTTGGGATAGAACCAGATGGGCTGGGTAGTAGTGGAGGAGTGACCCGAATGGGCTCCATGGGCCGAGACTGAAGATTGCGGGCTTCAACAAGTTTCTGCTCTTGCAAAATAGGCCAGTGAGACAACCTGGTTTAAGGAAGTGGGTCAGTACGCCAGCACTTCGTGCTTGATACCCGTTTGGAGGCCAGAAATGAAGCAGTGAACGAGGAAGGTGGCCGGAAGTTGCATTGAACGGCTAAGTATATCCTCAAAGCGGCTCTGGTATTCCTCCACCGTGGACTGTTGGGAGATTTTTGCCAATTGGCCTTCAGGAGCCTGATTGTTTGTTGCAGCAAATCGCGTACGAACAGCCTGAGTAAATTGGTCCCACCCAACCAATTGCTTATTCACATGCATCCATTGATACCATTTGCACGCTTTGCCCTCCAAATAAAACGATGCTAAGGAAACTTTATGATCTTCCTCAATGCCATAAAACGCAAAGAATTGCTCTGCTTAGAATACCTAACTCTCCGTATATGAGCCATCGAAACGTGGAAATTACACTTTGGCTGGATGGTGGTTCCCTAGAATTCCCCAGGAACTGCCACTGAAAAAGGAGGACATCTCCATATGAGGTAAGCTGCCCAATCGAGCAAGGACGTCCTGGAACATTTGAGAACCTAGAGTTGACAATCGAGCAAGGACGTCCTGGAACATCTGTTATTGTCTGGAAACAATTGAGTGCAAGAAGTTGAAATTTTTACGCGTTTGAGACTAGTTCTCTCGCAGCAGCTTGATCGACTTATCCAAAAGCTTGAGGCGAGTTCCCTCCGCCATCGAAGCAAAGCTCAATGAAAGCACCAATTGGAATGCACCCAACTAACGCACATCTGCAATGACTGATAGACAGTAGCCAAGAACAAGCAACATTAACCAAGTACAAGTAACTCTAAGAGGAACGGGTATAAATTTTATTAATACTTTCCGGAATTCAAGTTACAAAAGAAATGATAATAGTAGTAAGAGAGAATAGGTAATAAAAATGAGGGAGAGGGAGAAGGAGAGAAAATTTTGGAAAGAGTGAGAAGAGATCATAACTCCAAAATTGATTTCCACAGAAGGCCTCCGCCTCACAAATACTCAACGTGATAATCTAAACTATTTTCAAGAATATTATTTTTTATATCATATAAAAATTAATTAATCAAGTATAAATTTATATTTAATAATGTATAAAAATTAATTAATAAGTATATAAAAAGTTAGTTAATAAAAAATAAAAAATAATTAATAATGTATATAAATTAATTAATAAAGTCAAGTTGAAAAAATTATATATTTATACATATTTATTAATCAATAATTTATACTTTATTACCTAATTTTTATATAACATTAAAAAAAATATAAATACTATTTAAAAGATTATCATTATTTACAAATACCCATTACTCACCCCACTTAACACGTGAATTATGTTAGGAAAGAGTTATCAATGTGAATTCTGTTACACAGGCAGCAACACAAAATCCCTCAACCTTATTGAAACTTCTTTCTTACATGCACCTCTTCTGGGAATTGTTATTGCCGATTCCAAGTTATTCTCCACATTAGCAGCTAACGTGTCATTCATAACAGAAGTCTTTGAGATTTTATTCTCTCTATAATTTAAGGGGATTTTGTCCATATTTTTAATTGAAATTTAGCTATACAAATGAACATTCACTAATGTGGTGCATTTTGGTACACTAAACTAAAAAATTATTAAAATGTATTAATTATGATAGATAATTATTAATTTAATATAATAATTAAACATTAATAATTAATGATATATTAATAGTAATTAAATATTAATTAATAATATGTCAATAGTGTACCTAAATTGGGTGCATCATATTAATACAAGAATTTCTTATGTTGAATTGGGTTAAGGCCTAAGAGAAGGAACAGTGGTGTCCTATAGATGGGTTTGTTATATATGAAGGTCGATTCACTACTTGCAATTGCAAGTTGCAACAGCTGCTTCTAGAGTGTGCTCTTGTCCTCCTCTTCCACAAGCTGTCAATCTGCTTGTCTCTAAAATTTTGAGCAACAGCCAGCACTTTATGGAGTATATACTCGGCAATTGGCCATCATATGATCCTCACAACTTCAGTCAGCTCCGACCTTCCGATCCTTCTAGCCCTTCCGTAAGTTTTTATTTTTGTGTTTTCTTAGATAAAATTAAGTAATTCACATTTCTGGTGGTGGATGGGACTCATTCTTAAGGTATTCAAATTTCTAATTTAATGCTTATTGAAAAATCTGATTTTGAATTATCCATGCGTTTTTGCTGTACTACTATGTATTATGCTGTGTGAGAAGAAAATTGTCTTATCTTTCTTACAAACCACCTTACCCCCTATACCTTTTGGACCGTCTTGACCTAGTTATCATCGGGTCGCTCATAAGATCAGTTGTGGATTGTCCTAACCCGGTAGTAGGGTTACAGTAATTGAAAACAAACTTTATTAGACCGACCATACAAACCCAACAATTGCGCTAGGCAGACCTATCCTTGGATAACGAGTTCAGGATGGTCCGGGGCTGCCCGAGCCCTGTCCAGCTCCAAGATCCAACCGGGCTGAACCCGAGCGGTTGACAACACGTGCCTTGTCATCGACGGTCCTAGGCTATTGATGGCCAACGTTCAAAAATGGCTTTGCGCCATTCAAACCGAACATAATGTAATCGTAACGATCAAGGCCTTAAATAGCTTGAACGATAAGAATCTGATAAGTCAATCCTCAGACTTCTATATAAGCCGGCCTGGTAGCCTAGGTCAGGCATGTTCCATTGTTTTACCCCAAACACTCTTAGCGACTATACTTTGCGATCTTCTTGCTGACCTGCCTAAATATTGGCCTTGTTGTTGCCTCGCCCGTAGGTCTCCAATAGTCCTCTTCTTCCCGATCTAGGCCCCGGTCAGTATCTGAAACATTTGTCGCCCACCATGGGGTCAGGTAAAACTTTCCTACTTCACAATCGATCAACTTTTCTTACAGCCATCTCAACCACTCCTCCGATCAACCATGGCCACTAATGAAAACAATGTTCTTAATGAAGTAAACCCAAGAGACACTCATCTCAACCCTATGGAAATGCTCATGCAAGCCATTAGGGACATAAACAGCCGAATTGATCAAATAACTAACAGGGATCAGCACAGGATAGAATCAGAAAAGGAGGCGAAGAGAACAACTGAAGAAGACATTCCAAATAGAGAATTCCAACAACAGCCAAGCCTGCCACGGATGACTGACCCAGAAACCTGTTGGCAGAAAAACTATCCCCCACCGATCGCGGATCATCCCTTTTCTGATTTCATAATGTCGATTCCTCTTCCGAATAGCTTCTGACATCCGATGATGGAGCTTTACGATGGGATGACTAATCTATAAGAGCATATCACGATGTTCAATTCCATGATACTTTTTAACGGCGGTTCTGACCTATTCAAATGCAGAGCTTTCTCGGCAACTTTAAAGAAATCAATATTACTTTAGTTTTCGAGCCTTAAAGCAAGTTCAATTTATGATTTCTTTGAATTGTTGATTAAGTTTCTTAACCATGAGACACCGGAAGACCTTGTCCATCCTTATCAACTTGAGGCAGGGTCGAGATGAATCCCTCAAAGAGTTCATGCGGAGATTCGGAGAGGAAGTAGTTCAAATAAGGGATCTCAACCTTGCTGTATCCCTACATGCCATCATTGCCAGCTTGCGTCCAGGACCGTTCGTAGATTCCCTGGCCAGAAAGCTACCTTTTGGATTTGAATGATTTGCAGAACAAGTCTATAGGATATATCAACATGGAGGAGATTGCCCTTTCCAGAAAACAAATGGAACAAAGATTCTCTAAGCTAGAAGCAATGAGAAGCAAGAATAATCTGCACATTTCCACCTGACCGATTCCGCAAGACCGACACCATAGAGGACGATTGAATCCAAGAGGTAAACCAATGTGTGTCGATGATTGATCAGATGAATTCAATCGAAATCCTCAGGTGATGTTCAAGAAGTATCGATCTGGTTTCGATAAATATACTCGATTGAATACCCCTCAAGATCAAATCTTCCAGGAAATCTACAATACCGATTTAATTCAGATTCCAAGGAACGTAGGGAAACAAAAGATTCTGACAAATATTGATAAAAGTAATAGGTGCGAGTTTCATAAAATGTATGGGCATTCCATTGAGAAGTGCATTACGTTGAAAGATAGGATTAAGCAACTTATCCGAGAAGGCCACCTCGGGAAATACGTGTACCAACGCAAAAGCTGGAGTAGAGAAGCTAAAGAGGGGAATCAATCTAGACCGAGGAGTTCGAGTCCAAGTGAAAAGGGCAAAGTTATCGCCGCTGTTTCCGATTCTAGGGATCACATGAATAGAGGAGTGATCGACTCTATAGCCAGAGGGTTTGCATGGGGAGGAAGCTCAAATTCATCTAGGAAGCAACACCTCTGAGTTGTTATGTCAGTAAGTCATTCTTCCCCATCTCAAAGTCTATAGTAAGAGGAAGGGCCAGTTATTTTGTTTTCAAATAAGGACTTTGTTGGTCTTGATGAGAATCTGGATGATCATATGGTGATCTCCATCATTGCTGGAAACTTCCAAATAAGGAGGGTTTTGGTCGACTAGGGAAGTTCGGAAAATATCCCCTACATGTCCACTCTCCGTAGATTACAGATTCTGGAAGATAAGTTAACCCCCTTCAATGGGAGCTTGGTCGGCTTTTCTGAAGAACAGGTAAATGTGAAGGGGTATATTGAACTCTGAACGACATTTGGGACAGGTACACTTCTAAAGACGATTCTAGTTAAATATTTGGTTATTGATTGCCATACTCCATATAATGTTATTTTTGGAAGACCTTCTCTCAATTCTCTTGGAACTTTAGTTTCAACTCCACATTTAACAATGAAGTTTTCCATATCCAAAAGCGAGGTCAGAGTGGTTCATGCAGATCGGAAGGAAGCCAGGATCTGCTACAATGAAAGCTTGAGGCCAAAGCTGAAGGAACCAGCTGACCAAGTTGAACCTTCCAGCAAATAACCAATCTATGTCAATATGGCCGAGTTAGATCTGAGGATCGATGAGCAGGACTGACCTTAGCCAGTGGAAGAATTGCAGACTGTCTCTTTAGGCCCGAAACTCGGTCAAGTGACGCACATCGAGGCTCATTTACCAACCAATGTCATGCGTGAATTAGAGGAGCTATTAGTGAAAAATTCAAATCTATTCACTTGGACTGCATCAAATATGCTAGGAATTGACCCAGAGATTATCACGCATAAATTGTCTTTAAATCAAAAAAATAAAACATGCTGCTCACAAAAAGAGAAAGCTCAGTGTAACATCTTAATATTTGCTATCTAGATATATCATCATATAAAAGAATAATCAATACTGGTCATGCTACTTCTAACATACAACAGCTAAACTCATAACGTTTATACAAATAATTATGGATATATATATATATATATATATATATATATATATATATATATACATATATCACAAACCTCAAAAGGGCATACCGTTATACATAACTCAAACAAACTAAGCAAATATAAAATATATACAAGCTCAATCCAAAATAACATCTACACTATGCTAGTCCTCATATATCTTCTTTTTCCCTTTCGAAGAACTTGCACCTAAATTTATATGGCAACACAATCGGGGTGAGAAATCGTAATTCTCAATAGAAGTATTCTAATACTAACACTTTATACAATTACGCAGAATACACAACCATAAAGTTAACACTTCAATCACAAAAGTACACAATTGCTCATACAATTGTAATGTCATGATTTCATGTCATGGCGACAATTGCCTATACAATTGTCATGCTATACCTAATTATGTCTAATGTTTATGTCTATGCAAGTCCTAAGAGTGAATGCAGTTAAAGGATATCATGAGCCTTCAAACATATTAGGGATATTACCCACCTCAACTACTCTAGGATATGTTATGGTATGTCATGGATTATCAGGCATAGTAAGGATATAACTCACCTTCACTACTCATCAAGACATACAGAGGATATTACTCACCTCACTGTTCAACTATTAAGATGAGGAATTACTTACCTCAACGTAACGAGGAATTACTTACCTCACTGTGCAATCAATATAAAGAGGATATTACTCACTTCCTTACTCAACAACATAGAGAGGATATTACTCACCTCAATATGGTTCAATCAACACAAAGAGGATATTACTCACCTCAATATGTTTCACAATCTCATCATGCAACACAATCACTAATTACCCACAATAATTAGCATCACAATTGACTTACATGCATCTCAACTCCATTTCACAAACACTTCATCAAATACTTCTAAAAGTACTTTAACACTCTTAAAAGAGCATATATTAGTAATTTCAACACTTAGGGAAGCTCATTTCCTTAATCCAACATAATACATAATATGTATATAATCATGCCTAATTATCCCACATAATTAGCACTATGAAGCCATTTAATTTAACACATTCACACTTCATCAAATACTCATTCTAGAGTCTCAACACTCATTAAGAAGCATAAAAGAAGAAACAACACCATTGGAAGGCTCTGTGGCATCAAACACAACTCATAGTTACTTCCAGGAAAACATGTTGCGACACACCAAGTTCCACGCCATGGCGCCCAACTCTCAGGTTGAAGTACTGGCAGGAAATGTTGCCCACGCCGTGGCACCCCAAGTGCCAAGCCACGGCGCGCGTCCCCTATTTTCTCCCTCACCGCCGCACCCTAGGTGCCACGCCACGGCGTGCATAGTAGGACACAAATTCTACATAATTCTGCAGATACGAGTATTGTTCCATTAGAACTTAACCATCTTTCAATCACTCAAACTTCACATTCAAGTGATTTCCAACCCCACACAAGGTCCATCTAAACATAAAAACTCTTATTCTACTTTGATTTATCTCAAAACCATCAATCATGGAAAATCAACCATATCAAAACCTAAAACCCCAAAACTAAACTCAAATGGAATTCAAGGTGTACAAGGGCTGAAAATCCTTTTTCATGCACCCAAAAAATCATAAACAAGCCATCCTCAAGTTCTCCAACAAGATTCAAGCCAAAAACACCAAAACACACTCAACATCCAATCCTCACATCAAGTCATCACAATGAACAAAATGAAGAAAAAGAAAGATGAGCAAGAACAAGGTTTCCCCTTACCTTAAACTTCAGAAATTGAAATCGCTTAGTCATTCCTCTGCAAAGCTAAGTTCTCTCCCTTGCTTTCCTTTCTCCGTGTCCTTTCCTGTTTGCAGCCGTGAAGAAAAGAGAGAAATGAGACAATAATCTCATTTTGGCCTTAAATAAGCCAAAGCAACAAAAACAAGAGAGTCGTGCCCTCACATGGTCACTTAAGTGACTTACTACTCACTCGAACAGTTAAGAATACTTAGATTTATCCAAATTCAGTTTCCTAACTTCCAACAAGATTAAAATAAATCCTAAGATTCATTAAGATCTTGTTTCACCATTTCTATATCTTCTAAGGGTTAATCCGACATTAAAATACACAACCAGTATGCTTAAAAATGTCAAAGTAACTCTGATTAACTTCAAACTTTAACCACATCTACTTCCAAACATTTGTGGCTTAGAAACCAATTCTCCACACTTATTTCCATTAACTAAGCAGTTTAAGTCAAAATTAGGGCTAAAAACAACTATATTTCACACATAATGCTACGACAAAGTGACTAAATGTGCTTAGATAGTCATAAAATTTTACAGGCATAACAAACTGGTATTAGGCTACCTCCGCATCCATTACAAGTCTATCATGATTATCTAGGGTGTTACACTCGGAGCTCAAAGGCAGAAGATTGTAACTGAAGAAACAAAGAAACTTTTGGAAGTAGTTTTTATTAGGGAGGTGGAGTATACCATAGTTGTCTAATGTAGTTATGGTTAAAAAGTTGTTAGGAAAGTGGAGGATGTGTACAAATTTTACCGACCTCAACAAGGCTTGTCTAAAGGACTCTTATCTGCTCCCCAGCATAGATTAGTTGGTTGATGGAGCCTATGGATATCAATTTCTTAGTTTTATGGATGCTTACTTGGATATAACCAAATCCGAATGCATCTAGATGATGAAGAAAAAATAGCCTTTATCATCGAGTTTGGAAACTTTTGTTATCGAGTTATGGATTTTGGCTTAAAGAATGTCGGAGCGACCTATCAACGGTTGATGAATAAAATATTGGAGGAGCAGATCGACAGGAACATTGAGGTTTATGTCAATGATATGTTAGTAAAGACTCTAGTCGATGGAAACCACTGTTCCGACCTATTTGAAATCTTTGCCTAGTTAAGGAAATACAACATGAAGTTGAACCCAAAAAAGTGCGTATTTGGGGTTTAGGCTAGAAAGTTCCTCGATTTTCTTCTTACCAACAAAGGAATTGAAGCCAACCTAGATAAATGCAGGGCCATAATGGAAATGAGGATCCCAACAATAATTAAGGAAGTGCAGAGACTTACAAAAAGAATCAATGCTTTATCCAGATTCCTCTCAAAGTCTGCTGATCAGGCTCTGCCATTCTTCTAATGCCTTAAGAAACCAGACAATTTCTAATGGTATGAGGAATATGAAAGGGATTTCAAAGATTTGAAGCATTTTCTGACCACACCACCAATCTTGACTAAGCCCAAACAAGGTGATATATTATTTCTTTATATCTCGATTTCTGACAAAGCATTGAGTTTGGTTTTGTTAAAGGAAGACAGGAAAGACTAGCATCTGGTTTACTTCGTCATCCAAGTATTACAAGGACTAGAAACCTAGTATCAGAAGATTGAGAAAATGATGCTTGCTCTTATGGTGACGACAAGACGATTTTGGCAATACTTCCAAAGTCACTAGATAATTGTCAAAATTGATCAGCCGATCAAACAAATGCTTAGAAAGCCAGAGCTAGTTGGACGCATGATCTCATGGTCAGTGGAGCTATCCGAGTTCGATATCCAATATCAACCCAGAGGACCGATCAAATCACAGGTATTTTCTGATTTCTTAGTTGAATTGTCTTCACCCTCTTCGCATGATTCGAGTAATGACCTCTAGCATTTTTTCATTGATGGAGCTTCCAACATTAAATGAAGCAGGTAGGAATTATTTTGGAAGGACCCAACGATATTTTGATCGAGCAATATCTGAAATTCAATTTCAAAGCAACCAATAACCAGGTTGAGTATGAAGCCCTTATTGCCAAACTTTCATTAGCAGCTAAAATGGGAACAACCCAGCTGATTACTAAATCGGATTCTCAGCTAGTGGCTGGACAGGTCAGGGGTGACTTTCAGACCAAAGACCCTCAACTGACTAAATATCTGATGAAGGTGCAGGATGCTATTAAGAAATTCACGCAGTTTGAAAATCATACATATTCCAAGGGATCATAATGCTCATGCCGACCTACTATCCAAGTTAGCCAGCACCAAAGGACCAGGGAATAACTAATCAGTTATCCAAGAAGTAGTAGAAAGTCCAAGCGTTGAGGTAAATGAATCCTTTATCATTAACAATGATCCAAACTCTTGGATGACACTGATCATCAAGTTTTTACAAGATGGGGAGCTTTCGACCGACAATGTGAAGGCGAAGAAGTTAAAGAAATTGGCCACCTATTACACCTTGATCGGGGGAGAATTATTTAAAAGAGGATTTACTCTCCCCTTTTTAAAATGAATAGGACAAGAACGGACTCAGTTGGTTATAGAAGAAGTCCATGAAGGAGTATGTGGCAGCCACATTGGAGGTTAATCTTTGGCAGGAAAGGTCTTGAGAGTTGGGCTTTATTGGCCAATGATGAAGGCTGATTGTTTAAAATATGTCTAGAAATGTGACAAATGCCAGAAATTTGCAAGTTTGCATAAAGCCCCACCAAAAGAACTTCATAGCTTGGATACCTTATGGCCTTTTTGCAGATGGAGAGTTAACTTGTTGGGACCTTTTCCAGTAGCAACCGGGCAGTTAACATACATTGTAGTCACGATCGATTACTTTACAAAATGGATTAAAGCCGAACCTCTTTCTAGCATAACATTAGAAAATGTCAAAATGTTTGTTTGGAAAAATATTATCTGTCAGTTTGGTTTACCATTCATTATTGTATCTGACAATGGAATACAATTTACTGACAAGAAGTTCTGAGAATTTTGTTTTAAGAATGGAATTAAATAAGTGTTCACCGTAGTTGAGCATCCTTAGACCAACATTCTAGCTGAGGCAACAAATAAGATCATCTTGACCAAGCTAAAAAGAAAGTTAGATTGCGCTAAAAGTCTTTGTCCAAAAGAATTACCAAGTGTCCTTTGGACATATCACACTACGCCATAGTTATCCACACAAGAAACACCTTTCCAACTTACATTTGGTGCCAATGCTATGATTTCGGTCGAAGTCGGGGAATCAAGCTTTAGAAGGATGACTTTTTCTGAAGAGTCCAATGATGAACCAAGGAAGACTAACCTTGATTTATTAGAAGAAGAAACGGAGGTCACTCACATTTGAGAGGAAGCAATCAAAGCAAGGGCAGCAAGGAAATACAATCGAACGGTTAGACTAAGAAAATTCCATAAAGGAGACTTGGTTCTGCGTAAAATAGAATACTCCAGAAGACCACATGGCGAGGGAAATTTGTCAGCCAACTGGGAAGGAACTTTTCGAATCTTGAGTGTTATCGGTGGAGGAGCATATAAGATCAGAGATTTCACTGGAAAAGCTCTTCCCAGAACTTGGAACTCGACTTCCCTACAGAAATATTTTAGTTAAGATTTTATCTTTTTGAATATACTTTCAATTAGTTGTAACAGATAGGGGTTAGGATGTTGTATTCTTTTTCCTTACCAAGATTTTTTCCCATTGGGTTTTGCTTGGAAGGTTTTAATGAGACACATCTTAGTTCTGTTATTTTCTTTTATTCACCAAAAGATTGCATGTTTTAGTGCAAAAGTTCGAGTAAAAAATCATAAAAATAACTGGCCCACGGTCAATGCCAGCACAAAGCTGATGAATGGCCTCGAGCCAAGTAACTGGCCCATAGTTGATGCCAGCACAAAGTTGATGAAAGGCCCCGAGCCAAGTAATCGGCCCACGGTCGATTCCAGCACAAAGCTGATGAATGGCCCCGAGCCAAGTAACTGACCCACGACCGATGCCAGTACAAAGTTGATGAATGGCCCTGAGCCAAGTAACCAGCCCACGGCTGATGCCAGCACAAAGTTGATGAAAGGCCCTGATCCAAGTAACTGGCCCATGGCTGTTGCCAGCACAAACCTCATGAAAGGCTTTGAGCCAAGTAACCAACCCCTCAGTTGATGCCAGCACAAAGTTGATGAATGGCCCCAAGCCAAGTAACCAGCCTATGGTTAATGCTAGCACAAAGTTAATGAATGGCCCTGAGCTAAATAACTGGCCCCTCGGTCGATGCCAGCACAAAGCTGATGAATGGCCCCGAGCTCAGTAACCGACCCTCGACCGATGCCAGCATAAAGCTGATGAATGGCCCCAAGCCAAGCAACCAGCCCACAACCGATGCTAGCACAAAGTTGATGAAAGGACCAGAGCCAAGTAACTGGCCCATGGCCGATGCCAGCCCCTACCTAATATCCATGACTTACAAGTTTATCCACAACTTACAAATTGAATTTAAATTCCCAAGTAGGCATCAGCTCTTAATAGTCTGACTAAGGTTGAAAGGTCAGTCTCTAATTTGATATCAACTCTTAGTTAGTTTTTGATTTACAAATTAACTCTTAGTCAATTTTCAAAATGATTTTTACAAATAATTAGTCTGACCAAGGTTGAAAGGTCATTCTCCAAGTTGATTCAACTCTTAGTCGATTTCCAATTTACAAAATGGTTAACTTACAAAATAGGATAATTAATCTGACCTAGTATCAGCTCTTAGTCAATTTGAAAAATGATTCTCAAAACAAAAGTTGATATCAGTTCTTAGTTGGTTTTCCAATTTACAAATAAGACAATTAATTCAACCTGGTATATAACTTAGTCGATTTGCAAAATGATTCTCAAAACAAAAGTTAATATTAGTTCTTAATCGATTTCCAACTTATAAATGTTTGTAGGATAAAAATTTTGTCATTACAGACCATTACAAATGTTTATAAGATAAAAAATTTGTCATTACAGACCATTACAATTTTAGTCGATTTCTGACTTACAAAATAACTAGCTCTTCATGTTTCTTCTTCGGCTTTTTCTTCTTCCGGAGGATCAACAATATAACCATCAGCTATTATGGAAATAAGTCTACCCCAAATGGTTTAATATGTTAAGTTTTGATGATGATAAATATAAGACAAAAAGAACATTTTGCATATGTTCTTTGTTGCATCCTTCATAGAGTATATCTATTAGTAATTGATAAATGTCTTATTTAGATATGTCTATGAAAGTCTTATATGCATGTTAGACTAACTAGAGTTATACATTTATGAATCATGCATATGAAGATACTGAGTTATGAATTTGAATTAACTATATTTGTTTTAAGTGAGCAATACTTTGCAGGATAGTCCAAGTACCAAGAGTGAGCATTGCAACAAGAAAGCAAAAGATCACAACTATGCTCAACTCAAGAAGAATGAAAATGAAAATATGTTCCAAGCATTTGCAAGTTTTGAAGAGAATATTTTCTTTGGAAGCTTGGATTACATCAAGAATTGATTATGGCAAAAGATCAAGTCCCAAGGTTCTTCAAGAATAGCTTATAGGACTTAGATTTTGTGTAAACGTAAAAAAGAATCACACTAAGCTCAAAATATATTTTAACATCTTTCAAAGTGTTTTGTAAATGTTTAAAATACCCAACAAACTATTTTTGGAAAGTTAATCTTGGTGGTAGCTCAAATCTATGGAAAATAGCCAAGTTTGTGTTTTGTAAAATTGACTTTTAATTACTCTTTTAACCATAACTTTCAAAATAATTTGAGTTTTGATTTGAAACTTATTTTATTTGAAAATAGACTCAAATATCTTCCCAATGGGTGGTCATTTGCTTAAAACGGATAAGAAACGAAGAAATTATGACCATTTAAAGTCAGTTTTCAAAACCAGAGTGTAATAACCAATTTAGAATTTTCCCTAACCGATTATTCACCCTGTCAGGAGTCATTTTCACGTTCTAAATACTCCTAACCGATTAGGCAATTGGCCTAACCGATTAATATGATAAAAAAGAGCATTTTTTCAGCTTTTAAAATCTCCTAACCGATTAGATAATTCACCTAATCGGTTAGTATAAAACTTAGGAGCGTTTTTCACAGGTCCTAACCGATTACATGTTTCTCCTAACCGATTATTGTGAAAGTCAGAAAACAAAATCTGAAGCTCCTAACCCATTAGCAACTCCACCTAACTAGTTATTCTATTTTACAGGAGCCAAAATAGAAAGCTCCTAACTGATTAGGACAAAGTCCTAACCGATTATTTGCGAACTAGAAACAGTTTTTCAATAGCTATAAACAACTAGTTTTCATAATAAATCATTCCCAATTGACTCTAATATTCTTTGGGCTATAAATACAAGTGCTTGGACATCAAATAAAAGAGGGGAAACAATCTAAAAATGATTCTTGAGCATTAAACACAAGTTTTACCATCATTTCATCAAATATTCTGTTTTGAGCTTAAAAGTGTGATTTCTTGATACCCATTGTAACACCCCTCGATTTAATAACCACGACACAATCGTCATTATACTATGGTCACTAAATTTTAGCGTGCTACAACTCAAATAACTAGTTTTTCAAATTTAATCATTTTGCATATGAGGGAAATATGAGCCACGAATGAATAGTTACACATTCTATCATTTTAAAAAAAGATATATAGTTCGATAAGATATACCCAAGTTACAATATATAAGACTGGTTAATTACCTTAAAACATACATATACTCAAAATAGCCCTTATACAGGTAATGCAAAAGAAAATATAAACTACCCTCAACAACGCCACGACTAAGGAGTTGGGCACTCCATCGGATCCAATTCGGGATCCTTTCCCTAGTTCATATGAGGACACAAAAGCAGAACAGTGTGCGGTCTCATGGGCAGGTGCCCTCGCAGTTGATGCCACAAACTCCTCGATCTTATCTGAGGGTATAAATCAGATCACTCCATAGCTCTCGGATTCGTACAGCAACTCCGAATGCACCAATGTAGTGAGAACCAGGATAGGATCTTCAATCGCAGTCCTCTTCACGGTCAATGTCAGATCCTCAATAATGCCATTTACGCTCGTCAGCCCAGTCGACTCGCCAAGCATTGGCACCCTCGGTGAACTCAATCATGACGAAACTAATAGACTCCCTTCATGTTGTCCTTACCGAACACAGGAGATCAAACTAAGTAAAATCTAGGAGATTCAACCTCGTCCCATTTACCGTCTTTAACCCAAAAAATCACATAGAACAAAAATAGTGCAAGTAAGAGGTGACATATCCTACATCATTACCAACATGGCAGCAAAGGAACATAACACGAATGATAAAGTCATTCTATACATACAGATATTGCAAATATGTTTAAGTTATCAATTGCATATATATATATCATCAAAAAAGCATACCCACAATAATATAAATATTAACAGCACCATGACAACAGATATCCACTATAGATATACATAAGTAATAATTAAGTCACCAAAATATGTATGTAGACCATGCCATGACAATATGTGAACTGACCATGCATATGCACAATGCGTATGCTGACCATCCTCATGTATAATGTACTCATTTCCTACTCCATGGAGATAGACAAAAACATCAGAGAGAATGATCAGGGGGATATGCCAGTACCTCGTCAGCCTAAAATCAAGTGCTTTCCAGAAAATAATCAATCATTTTGCGCAATAAGGCTTTATACAGTGGCATTCCCACAAGATCGCGATATAGGATAGTGTCTCTGTCAGGATCGTTGGTGCATTTGCATCAATTTATCCCACGGCCCAGAGGGGCTGCCAACTGTCCGCTGTGAGACACCCGCGCCCCGATGCCCCTAAGGCCAACTGCAGGACCTACACTAGTCTATTCGCACTCGCACTAAGGTGTGATTCAACTCCTAGGCAACATGGCCTTAACAATCGTTCAACCACCGTTGTACCGCTCCCAATGGTATTAAAGCAACTGTCCATACAATTGTTAAATACTATTTTCATCAATGATATTATATAACCGTCCATACGACTACATAGTATCACTGTTATCTGGGTTTCCTTTGATAACCAGTCCCTTCTGACTCGTTCATCTATCTGACGTTTCTGGTTATAAAGGCGAACCACATCTGACTAAATCGTTCATCTAATATTTCTTGGTCTGGTACTTCGGTTCCATAATCACAATATCAATGTATACTTCAATTATGCTTATCATGTTAGACTGTATCAATCATGCCTCAATGCATATGAATTCAATGCATACATATATATACATATACATATGTAGAATCACAATGATAGCATAACTTATTCAAATTCATATGCCATATAGAGCCCAATCATTCTTCCAAAAATCTTTAATCCTAATTACGAACCCACCTCAAGTCATTGTTAAAACCTCCAAGGTGAACACATACTATTCAAAGTTTGCTACGAAAGTTATGCCTCAATCCCATTATGTTCTTGCGTTAACTCTCTTAGAATATTTACTTTGAGTTCCTCATAACCCTCTTCACACTCATGTTCTTTCTTTATCCAAACCCCACTCTAAGTTGTATAATAAGGTTGTGTTCATTATCCTTTCCACATTATGAATTCCTACTTAAGTGCCTATTCATTTAATTAGCTAAGTTCTAGCTTGTTACAAAGCCTCCCAATGAGTGCCCAATGAGACTATGAGCCTCCAAGGGACTAGAAAAACCAAACAATTCTTCACTACCCTTGATTTCACGGCCATGACCAATTTCACGGCCTGGAGTACACAGCCGTGTCAAATTACACGGCCTAGGTCGTGTACTCCTCTGGAAGAACCTGAAAACGTGCCTAAATTGAGTTGCTCGATTACACGACCGTGTAATATTACACAACCTAGGCCGTGTAACACTCTATCATGTGCATTTAGCTTTGTTTCCAGTGGGGAACACGGCCTGGGCCGTGTAAATCCACACAACCCATGAATCTACACCAGAAATCATGAAAATGAGCTTCTCCAAGCATCCAAATCAAATGGGTACCAATCCATATACATATTTGAGCATTTAGACACATACAAATCTATCAAGATACTCAATATCAAGCATAGAAGATCATACAACACATTTAAATCATGACATCATTAGAAACCACAAACAAAGTGAGAAACCCACAATGGATTCCTCACAATCAACACCAAAGATATTTCCTGACCACCAAGATTGGTTGAAGAGGATTATCTCCTTCTTACCATAAGAGAAGACAAGAAAAGGAACATTCTTGGTGCTCTTCTTGTAATTTTCGTCCAAGACCTCCAAGAAAATCTGAAGATGGTGAAACCCAAGAAATCCAAAATCAAAGCTTGAAAGGGAAGTCCTTGATCACAATGGTGGCCAAGGACCACGAAAATGAGAAGAGAAAATGAAGATCAAGAACATTATCTCAAAAACTTCAAGCTTTGGGCTTCAATGGTGGAAGATGAAAAAGGAAGGTTTACGGGATGACTATAACACCCCAAATTTTAGACTATGTTACTATAATGGCAGAATTACACTATTTTGTGCTTTCTGTACAATATAAAAATAATTTGACTGTTTCGTGAGGATATTTGATTGTTGTGTGTGATTTGCTCCGACTCAAGAAAATAAAAATTTTCTGACCGAAAAAATCTTATTTTAATTATTCGGAGCTGTGGGATCTTACTAAACCCAATTCCAATTGATATATAATTTAATCTTTTAATTTTTAGGATTTAACTGTGTAATAAAATAATTTTATATTATTATAATATTATTTTATTTGACAGCACCTACAGTCTCAAAAATAGTAGAAATTTGCTCTAAAATGACCATAGACCCTAAAAAGTCTGTGGGACCCACGTTTAGAAAAGCAGTCAATGATTCTGGCTGGACTAGATTCTAAGCCAATAAGAACAAGTCAACGAAAGTGACTTCACTATTTTAAACTAATAAGAAGTGGTCAAATAAAGAGGCAAAGACTTCTTTGTGGACTTTTGGATGAAAAGCTTGATTAAGATACTTTTGATCATAACCGTTGATCAAATCAATGGTGTGAGAATAATTCTAGTTTAATCACTAATTAATATCCACCTTAGATCAAATCAAGGGGTAGGAATTAAAGTTAAAATCAAAGGTTGAGATTGAGTCAAACATAGTGGCTTGACTTTACTTAGTAACTAATTAAACTTAATTTGACCATTTTAATTGCCTAATTAAAAAACCAAGCAAACTAAAGTAGTTATTAATTAGTTATAATCTAATTATTAATTAGATATTCTAATTTTGTTTAGAAGCTATGATATAGGCAATTATATGTTTAATTAATTAGTTATGTAATTAGAATATTAATTAAGTGTAATTAGGGAACCTAACTTAATTAATTACCTATTTAATTAGCATGTGATTAGCTTTTAATTAAAATCAAACCAAGCCCCTAATCCTACTAACACCCCACGGCCAAGAGGCCAAAATTATCAAGTTCCACAAGTTTCTTGAACCATCTAAGTGACATAAGCCATGTGCTTCAAGTGTGAACACAAATGGATATTTACTATCCAAGCTTATCACTCAATCTCTCCTACAAACTCACTCACGGCAGCCCCTCACAAATTCACTCTCAATATTCACTTTTACACTTATCTAAAAGCTTAGCTTATTTTCTCTCTAAAATTCCCAAGAACACCAAGCATCTTTTCTCTTCTATTTTTCTCTCAAGTTTCGGCCTTCACCCTCAAATCCACTATCTATCTTCTATAATTTTTCTTTCTTACTTTTCCTAAATCTAAACTATCTCCTAAACACTTTTTGTTTAGAAACTTTTGTCAAAAACCTACTCTTTCTAGTTCAAAATCCAAGCTTTTATTTATTTCCCTAAAGGTAAACTTTGGTTTTTATGGTTTAAAGTTTAGTTTGTGATTTTCTAAACCATGTTTGTTCCATGGTTTTCCATTATGAAGCCTTGTATGTGATTTTGCTTATTGTTTAAGAATTTTAGGGATTTGTTTTGGAGTCTACACGAAAATCAAAGGAGAGGAGGAGACTAGCAGATCATTGTCTTCAAGAGGTAAGAGAGAGATTTAATCTCATCAACCTTGTGTGGTGATGAGAAGATGGATTGTTTGTGTGTGAAGAATCCATAAGGATTCATTTATGTGATTGTTTAATGCTTTCCTATTTGTGGTTGATTTTATTTGCAAGCATGTCTATAGCTTTAAAAATATATTGCTTGTGTTATAAATATATGATTATTAATGTAGGATGTGAATAACATGCAACGATTGCATGAGTGTTCCAAAGAACACAAAAGAGCTCACGGCTTCTCCAAGAAAAAGAGAACCAAAATGTTCTCAACCATTTTCTAAAACAATGATTTAATGAATCTAGGTAAAATAATAAATTTGAAAATGATTTAGATTGATTTTGGCTAATATGCCATTTAATATACAATTAAATTCCAAGGTTATTTTCTAAGGTAGGTTAAATAACTAATCTACAAAAGAATTTGATTCCAATGAATCTTTGAGAAATAAAATGAATAAAGTTAGTTTTAGAATTTTAGGTTAGAAGAATTTATTAAAAGCAAGAAAAAAAGCGAACACTTGAAAAATACTAACGTAGAGCTCACTCTCTGAGTTTTGAACCGCGTTAGCAAGTTTCAAGGTATAACTGTTAGGTAAGGTTAAAAAGAATAGTATTTAGAGAAAAATGTCCAAAATACCATATACTGATTTTCTAGGCAAAATGCTGTCGAAATTTACTAAAATCAGACAAATAAAATGAAAAGATTCCCTAATATATTTATAACATAAGAAAAATATTCTACGTAGTTTAAAAGTACTAAATAAAGCCTATGCATTGCTAAAATAAAGACTTTAAGCTATATGGTTAAGAAAATGATTTAAAAATCTTACGCGATTGAGAAAATGATTTAAAAATATTACGTGATGTTAAAAAATATCAAAATATATTTATGCGATTTAAAAATGTTTGTAAAAGCGACACGATTATGAAAATGCAACAAAATTTCTACGCGACTAAATGGAACAGTGAGTTTTACTATCAGGCCAAAGTGGTGGACCCGGACATGTTGTGAGATAGTACTGTCAAGTGGAGACATACTATATTTTGGTATATTGAGATTGAGGGTATTTTCATAAATATGATAATATTTTGAGACTAAGGGTATTTAGGTAATTCTTGATCATGCTTAGAGAGTTGTGTCAATTTGGTTGATAATTGGTGATTGGTTGATGAGACGAATTACACCGAGTTGTGGGTGTGATAGGCGTAGTGTAGTTCATTATATAAACTTAGAGGCATTAGTGTGCGGAGAATTCCACATATGGACAGTGGGTTGCTCCTCTGGGCTGTGGTAACGAGCAACACACTAATGATCTCGACAAGCACTATTCTTAATCGAGATCTTGTGGAGACTATTTAGTACAATGCCTGTAGTGCACGATGTATTGGACTGTGTGCTGCTACACGATGTTTTGGACTGTGGACTATAGACACGACATTGGACAGTGTAATAGTTTGGTTGGGCAGCCTGAGGTACTATTTGTTCTTTTCGGATCATTCTCTCAGATATCTGTGTTTAGCTCCATGGAGTAGGAACGAGTCAGTGTGTGTTATCATTCATTATCTGCATTTTAATGTTTATTATAATCTGTGATAGAATGTATGATGTGTTGATTTGATATACTGTACGTGATATGATGGTATGTATTACTGTGACATTTGTTTGTACTGTCGTTTTCTTTATTGCCATGCTGGTAATGATGTAGATTGTCTCACCTCTTTATTGTATTGTTCTGTCTGTTTCTATTTTATGTTTATATCATTGAAGACTACGATGGCAGCAAGGAGAGGTCAATTAGGTTTTTTTAGACTACAGTTTCTTGAAGGCGCTGAGGCTTGGTATGTCCACTGGGACACAGGACACATAGAATACAGTGGTGACGTTGCTTTATTAGTAAGTAGGACTCGCCATGGGTTCGTTACTTCATTTTATATGGTTGCTTTCGTAGAGGTTATTTTACCTATTATGGAGTTGTGGAATGAATTTCACCACACTCCTAGAGAGAACTTCAATATATTTTTGGGTCGAATTTCTATCGGTCAAGACATTCCCAACTAGGGAATTTATCTTCTAACAAGGGCTCATGTCTTAGGTGTTATGTTTTAGTATTATACTGACTTTTTACTGGTTTATTAAATATTTGTAATTGTAAATTAATTGTATACTTCAGACAAAATCATATGTATATTATGGTGTGATTATGTTTTATCGTATTTTGTGTTCCGTGTTATTTTATTTAATGTTATCAAGTATACAAAGGAGAAATTTTACAACTCATTTTATTTATGTACCAAATATTTTACAACTTGGGTAAGAATTTTATTTGATTTTATTTTCTTGCATTAAAAATGTGACCTCCCCACAAGGGTGTTACATTAGTTGGTATCAGAGCCCAAGTTAGAGTCTTTTGGGTTTGTGGGTAGGTTTATCTTGTTTGTGCTGTGTGAATCTCTGATATTGAACACAGAGATATGTTTCAGTTTCCCAAAGGATATGATTTTGTGCGAAATCGCTACGTTTAGTTTGTTGTGTGTTGATTTTGTTTGTCTTCGAAGAAAGATAATGGAATGTTACGAACATGAGCATGTGGACGCGAAACGTGATGAAGATCGTATAACCGCAGATAGAAGTGTAATGCAAAAGATGATTGAAGTAGCAGTACAACAGAGACAGATGATCGCTCAGCAGCAGGAACTGATAATTGAACTTCATAGCTTATTAGGATTGGAGCAGCCACCGGATGTGAGAAGCTGTAACTTAGAAACTTCGATAATCCAAAATAGAAGGAAGCGTAAGGTCAATCGTTTTCAGCGAAAGTTGTATGTACAACCACCGGGGAAGCAACAACGAACAAAGAGAGGAAGTACTAGTGGCAACAATTTTGGTTAGACTATGGCATCACCAACGAAGTGCTTGGAGTGTGGAAAGAATTATATGACAAGAAACTGCACGATTAAGAGTATAATTTGTTACAAATGTGGAAAGCCTGGACACTTCTCCAAAGAATGTGATCCGCTGAAGACGAAAACTTCCATTAGTAATACACGTGTTTCAAAATCTCAAAAAAGAAGAAAGAGCCAGTGCAAAGATTGTAATAAGAATGTTCAAATACAAAAACTTAAAAAGCAAGAAAGTTATGCCATAGAAGGTAATCTTAAAACTGCGCTGTATAATTCGTGAGGTAACCCATTCTCTTGTGATCTGTGACTGTGCAAATCTTTTGGGGTTATTTGTGTTTTACTTCTTTTCATAATGTTACTTCAACTTTTAAACTTGTTATTACTACTTGAGCCTGTTTAAAACTATCCTATTATTATAGGAGTTTGAAACTTTTTATTGATCTAGTTTGTCTATTTCTTTCTCAAATAGACTGAGTAAATCAATTTGATTTATCCGTATCTTTGTTATAGTGTGATCTGAGTATTTCTACTCTTCTTATTAAACTTGTTGTTTATACTCAAGTTTTCTAACACTACTCTATATTTATTAGATATCAAATCTTTTCTGCTGATTTGATTTGTTTATCTAAAATCACATCTATTTGAGAGCCTGATTTTATAAATGGATTGGTCATTTTACAACCATATCCTACTAGATTGTTGTAATGCAACTTTAATGTTTCCTTGGCCTGAGATTTTTGGATTTGAATCCAGAAAGTTCATTTCTAAAATTATTGGACTATGTTCATTTCAAAATCTATTAGACCATCTCAAATTCTTTGTTGGACGAATCTAGTAACCTATTGAATAGTCTTATTACTTTTCCTTATGACCTTCATAGTGTCTTTCATGTATCTCAATTAAGAAGGATCATTCCTGATTCAACTTTTGTCATAATACCAAATATAGTATAATTGGAAGAAAACTTGATCTATGAGACATTTTCTGTTAAGATTAAAAATAGGCAAGTAGAACAACTTATCTTGATAAAGAAAATTTGGAATGATGCGACGACAAGGGAACTAGAAGACCACATGCCAGAAAATCACTGTTTGCTTCAAGATTGATTTGCATGCTAGTTATTATCAGATTCGCGTAAGAGTAAAGAATATTCTAAGATAGATTTTTGGATGCATTACAGGCGCTATGAGTATTTTGTACTACCATTCGGAGTAAAGAATGTTTTGGTGATATTCACGAATAATATAAATAAGATCTTTCTTTCTCATTTAGGCAAATTTGTCATTATCCTTATTGGCAATATTTTGACCTATTCTCGAAATTCGAAGGAACATGCTGAAGATCTCAGCGTAGTTCTTCAATTTCTGAAGAAGAAGAAGGAGTTATGTGCGAAACTAGTCCAATGCAAATGCTGTTAGAAGAAGTTCAACACGTGAATTTTGATTTAGTGTTGAGATCAAATAGAAATGTTGTGGTATATACTTTAAGGTAGTGAAACGTGCATGAGAGGAATTATTCGATTTACGTTCTAGGAAACGCGATAGTCATTTTGCAAGGAAAATCTGAAGGCATTTTCTTTCCTATAAAATCCACAATAATTTCAAGGGCTTGAAGTACCTGTTCAATCAAGAGGGGCTTGGATATAAGGATGAGATGGTAGATAGAATTTTCAAAGGACTCGTTAAGAGCTTGTAGTCCAGAACAAGCTGGTTGTTGGGGTGAATTTCTATCATTGATAGAGGTCACCCACAACAATAGTTTTCGTTCGAGCATAGGGATGACACCCTATGAGGCATTATATGGGAGACGATGCAGAACGCCGTTGTGTTGGCATCATACTGGTGAAAGTAATATTGTAGGACCCGAATTTGTGGAGCAGATAATTGAGAAAGTGAAGATGACTCAAGACAAGATGAGGACAACTCAGACGCAGCAAAAGAGTTATGTTGACAAAAGATGAAGACCGCTTGAATTTGGAGAAGGTGACTATATTTTTCTACGTGTGATACCTATGACTGGAGTTGGACGAGCGATTAAGTTGAGGAAACTCACTTCAAAGTTTATCGGGCCATATCAAATACTTCATCGGGTAGGTCTGGTAGCTTATAAGATTGCACTACCACCATTCTTATGGAATCTTCATAATGTATTTCACGTATCACAACTACGGAAATATATTTCTAATCCGACTCACATCATCGAACCAGACACCCTATAACTAAAGGAGAATTTAACCTATGAGACGTTTCCAGTCAAGATTGAAGATCGAAGGACAAAGCAACTTCGAGGAAAGGAGATTGCATTAGTTAAAGTAGTTTGGAACAATGTAAGTGGTGAAGCCACATGGGAGTTGCAAGAGAAGATAACAGAACACTATCTATTTTTATTTTAAGTATGTGTCAAGTTTCGAGGACGAAACTTATTTTTAGAGGTGGAGAGTTGTAATACCCCAAATTTTAGACTATGTTACTGTAATGGCAGAATTACATTGTTTTGTGCTTTCTGTGCAATATAAAAATAATTTGACTATTTCGTGAGTGTATTTGACTGTTGTGTGTGATTTGCTCTGAGTCAAGAAAATAATAATTTTCTCACCGAAAAAATCTTATTTTAATTATTCGGAGCTGGGGGATCTTACTAAACCCAATTCTGATTGATATATATATTAATCTTTTAATTTTTAGGATTTAAATGTGTAATAAAATAATTTCATATTATTATAATATTATTTTATTTGACAGTACCTACTATCTTAAAAATAGTAGAAATCTGCTCCAAAATGACCATGGACCCTGAAAAGTCCGTGGGACCCACGTTTAGAAAAGCAGTCAACGATTTTGGTTGGACTAGATTCTAAGCCAATAAGAACAAGTCAACGAAAGTGGCTTGAATATTTTAAACCAATAAGAAGTGGTCAAATAAAGAGGCAAAGACTTCTTTGTGGACCATTGGATGAAAAGCTTGATTAAGATGCTTTTGATCATAACCGTATCAAATCAATGGTGTAAGAACAATTTTAGTTTAATCACTAAGTAATATCCACCTTAGATCAAATCAAGGGCTAGGAATTAAAGTTAAAATCAAAGGTTAAGATTGAGTCAAACATAATGGCTTGACTTTACTTAGTAACTAATTAAACTTAATTTGACCATTTTAATTGCCTAATTAACAAACCAAGCAAACTAACTTAGTTATTAATTAGTTATAATCTAATTATTAATTAGATATTCTAATTTTGTTTAGAAGCTATGATATAGGCAATTATATGTTTAATTAATTAGTTATGTAATTAGAATGTTAATTAAGTGTAATTAGGGAACCTAACCTAATTAATTACCTATTTAATTAGCATGTGATTAGCTTTTAATTAAAATCAAACCAAGCCCCTAATCCTACTAACAACCCATGGCCAAGAGGCCAAAATTATCAAGTTCCACAAGTTTCTTGAACCATCTAAGTGACATAAGCCATGTGCTTCAAGTGTGAACACAAATGGATATTTACTATCCAAGCTTATCACTCAATCTCTCCTACAAACTCACTCACGACATCCCCTCACAAATTCACTCTTAATATTCACCTTTAGATTTATCTAAAAGCTTAGCTTATTTTCTCTCCAAAATTCCCAAGAACACCAAGCATCTTTTCTCTTCTATTTTTCTCTCAAGTTTCGGTCTTCACCCTCAAATCCACTATATATCTTCTATAATTTTTCTTTCTTACTTTTCCTAAATCTAAACTATTTCCTAAACACTTTTTGTTTAGAAACTTTTGTCAAAAACCTACTCTTTCTAGTTCAAATCCAAGCTTTTGTTTATTTCCCTAAAGATAAACTTTGGTTTTTATGGTTTAAAGTTTAGTTTGTGATTTTCTAAACCATGTTTATTCCATGGTTTTCCATTATGAAGCCTTGTATGTGATTTTGCTTATTGTTTAAGAATTTTAGGGATTTGTTTTAGAGTCTACACGAAAATCAAAGGAGAGGAGGAGACTAAGAGATCCTTGTCTTCAAGAGGTAAGAGAGAGATTTAATCTCATCAGCCTTGTGTGGTGATGAGAAAATGGATTGTTTGTGTGTGAAGAATCCATAAGGATTCATTTATGTGATTGTTTAATGCTTTCCTATTTGCGGTTGATTTTATTTGCAAGCATGTCTATAGCTTTAAATATATATTGCATGTATTATAAATATATGATTATTAATGTAGGATGTGAATAACATGCAATGATTGCATGAGTGTTCCAATGAAGACAAAGGAGCTCACGGTTTCTCCAAGAAAAAGAGAACCAAAATGTTCTCAACCATTTTCTAATACAATGATTTAATGAATCTAGGTAAAATAATAAATTTGAGAATGATTTAGATTGATTTTGGCCAACATGCCATTTAATATACAATTAAATTCCAAGGTTATTTTCTAAGGTAGGTTAAATAACTAATCTACAAAAGAATTTGATTCCAATGAATCTTTGAGAAATAAAATGAATAAAGTTAGTTTTAGAATTTTAGGTTAGAAGAATTTATTAAAAGCAAGAAAAAAAGCAAACAATTGAAAAATACTAACGTAGAGCTCACTCTCTGAGTTTTGTAGCACGTTAGCAAGTTTTAAGGTGTAACTATTGGGTAAGGTTAAAATGAATAGTATTTAGAGAAAAATATCAAAAATACCATATACTGATTTTCTATGCAAAATGCTGCTAAAATTTACTAAAATCAGACAAATAAAATGAAAAAATTGCATAATATATTTATAACGTAAGGAAAATATTCTACGTGGCTTAAAAGTACTAAATAAAGCCTATGCATTGCTAAAATAAAGACTTTAAGCTATATGGTTAAGAAAATGATTTAAAAATCTTACGCGATTGAGAAAATGATTTAAAAACATTATACGATGTTCAAAAATGTCAAAATATATTTACGCAATTTAAAAATGTTTGTAAAAGCGACGCGGTTATGAAAATATGATAAAATTTCTACGCGACTAAATGGAACAGTGAGTTTTTCTGTCAGGCCAAAGTGGTGGACCCGGACATGTGAGATAGTAATGTCAAGTGGAGACATACTATATTTTGGTATATTGAGATTGAGGGTATTTTCATAAATATGATAATATTTTGAGACTAAGGGTATTTTGGTAATTCTTGATCATGCTTAGAGAGTTGTGTCAATTTGGTTGATCATTGGCGATTGGTTGACGAGACGAATTACACCGTGTTGTGGGTTTGATAGGCATAGTGTGGTTCATTATATGAAATTGGAGGCATTAGTGTGCGGAGATTCCACATATGGACAGTTGGTTGTTCCTCTGGGCCGTGGTAACGAGCAACACACTAATAATCTCGATAAGCACTATTCTTAATCGAGATCTTGTGGAGACTATTTAGTACAATGCCCGTAGTGCACGATGTATTGGACTGTGTACTGCTACATGATGTTTTGGACTGTGGACTATAGGCACGACTTTGGACAGTGTAATAGTTTGGTTGGGTAGCCTGAGGTACTATTAGTTCTTTTCGGATCGTTCTCTCAAATATCTGTGTTTAGCTCCATTGAGTAGGAACGAGTCAATGTGTGTTATCATTCATTATCTGACTTTTAGTGTTTATTATAATCTGTGATAGAATGTATGATGTGTTGATTTGATATACTATATGTGATATGATGGTATGTATTACTGTGACATTTGTTCGTACTGTCGTTTTCTTTATTGCCATGCTGGTAATGATGTAGATTGTCTCACCTCTTTATTGTATTATTCTGTCTGTTTCTATTTTATGTTTATATCATCGAAGACTACGATGGCGGCAAGGAGAGGTCAATTAGGTTTCTTTAGACTATAGTTTCTCGAAGGTGCTGAGGCTTAGTATGTCCACTGGGACACAGGACACATAGAATACAGTGGTGACGTTACTTTATCAGTAAGTAGGACTCGCCATGGGTTCGTTACTTCATTTTATATGGTTGCTTTCATAGAGTTTATTTTACCTATTAAGGAGTTGTGGAATGAATTTTACCGCACTCCTAGAGAGAACTTTGATATATTTTTTGGTCAAATTTCTATCGGTCAAGACATTCCCAACTAAGGAAATTATCTTCTGACAAGGGCTCATGTCTTAGGTGTTATGTTTTAGTATTATACTGAATTTTTACTACTTTATTAAATATTTGTAGTTGTAAATTTATTGTATACTTCAGACAAAATCATACGTATATTATGGTGTGATTATGTTTTATCTTATTTTGTGTTCCGTGTTATTTTATTTAACGTTATCAAGTATACAAAGGAAAAATTTTACATCTCATTTTATTTATATACCAAATATTTTACAACTTAGGTAAGAATTTTATTTGATTTTATTTTCTTGCATAAAAAATGTGACATCCCCACAAGGGTGTTACTTTAGTTGGTATCAGAGCCCAAGTTAGAGTCTTTTGGGTTTGTGGGTAGATTTGTCTTGTTTATGCAGTGTGAATCTCTGATATTGAACATAAAGATATGTTTCGGTTTCCATATGGAAATGATTTTGTGTGAAATCTCTACGTTTAGTTTGTTAAGTGTTGATTTTGTTTGTCTTCGAAGAAAGATAATGGAACATTATGAACATGAGCATGTGGACGCTAAACGTGATGAAGATCATATAACCGCAAATAGAAGTGTGATGCAAAAGATGATTGAAGTAGCTGTACAACAGAGACAGATGATCGCTCAGCAGCAGGAATTGATAATCGAACTTCATAGCTTATTAGGAATTGAGCAGCCACCGGATGCGAGAAGCTGTAACTTAGAACCTTCGATAATCCAAAATAGAAGGAAGCGTAAGGTCAATCATTTTCAGCGAAAGTTGTATGTACAACCACCGGGGAAGCAACAATGAAAAAGAGAGGAAGTACTAGTGGCAACGATTTTGGTTAGACTATGGCATCCCCAACGAAGTGCTTGAAGTGTGGAAAGAATTATATGACAAGAAACTGCACGATTAAGAGTATAATTTGTTACAAATGTGGAAATCTTGGACACTTTTCCAAAGAATGTGATCAGCTGAAGATGGAAACTTCCATTAGTAATACACGTGTTTCAAAATCTCAAAAAAGAAGAAAGAGCCGGTGCAAAGAGTGTAATAAGAACGTTCATATACAAAAACTTAAAAAATGAGAAAGTTATGCCATAGAGGTTAATCTTAAAACTGCGCTGTATAATTCGCGAGGTAACCCATTCTCTTGTGATTTGCGACTGTGTAAATCTTTTGGGGTTATCTGTGTTTTGCTTCTTTTCATAATGTTACTTCAACTTTTAAACTTGTTATTACTACTTGAGCCTGTTTAAAACTATCCTATTATTATAGGAGTTTGAAACTTTTTATTGATTTGGTTTGTCCATTTCTTTCTGAAATAGACTGAGTAAATCAATTTGATTTATCCGTGTCTTTGTTATAGTGTGATCTGAGTATTTCTACTCTTCTTGTTAAATTTGTTGTTTATACTCAAGTTTTCTAACTCTACTCTATATCTATTAGATATAAAATCTTTTTTGCTGATTTGATTTGTTTATCTAAAATCACATCAATTTGAGAGCTTGATTTTATAAATGGATTGGTCATTTTCCAACCATATCCTACTAGATTGTTGTAATGCAACTTTAGTATTTCCTTGACCTGAGATTTTTGGATTTGAATCAAGAAAGTTCATTTCTAAAATTATTGGACTATGTTCATTTCAAAATCTATTAGACCATCTTAAATTCTTTGTTGGACTAATCTAGTAACCTGCTGAATAGTCTTATTACTTTTCCTTATGACCTTCATAGTGTCTTTCATGTATCTCAATTAAGATGGATCATTCCTTATTCAACTTGTGTCGTAATACCAAATATAGTACAATTGGATGAAAACTTGATCTATGAGACATTTTCTGTTAAGATTAAAAATAGGGAAGTAGAACAACTTATCTTGATAAAGAAAATCTAGAATGATGCGATGACAGGGGAACTAGAAGACCACATGCCTGAAAATCACTGTTTGCTTCAAAATCGATTTGCATGCTGGTTATTATCAGATTCGCGTAAGAGTGGAGAATATTCTAAGATAGATTTTTGGATGCATTACAGGTGCTATGAGTATTTAGTACTACCATTCGGAGTAAAGAATGTTTTGGTGATATTCACGAATAATATAAATAGGATCTTTCTTTCGCATCTAGGCAAATCTGTCATTATCCTTATTGGAAATATTTTGACCTATTCTCGAAATTCGAAGGAACATGCTGAAGATCTCAGCGCAGTTCTTCAATTTTTGAAGAAAAAGAATGAGTTATGCATGAAACTAGTCTAATGCAAATGCTGTTAGAAGAAGTTCAACTCGTGGATTTAGATTGAGTATTGAAATCAAATAGAAAGGTTGTGGCATACGCTTCAAGGTAGTGAAACGTGCATGAGAGGAATTATTCGATTTATGTTCTAGGATACGCGATAGTCATTTTGCAAGGAAAATCTGAAGGCATTTTCTTTCCTATAAAATCCACAATAATTTCAAGGGCTTGAAGTACCTGTTCAATCAAGAGGGGCTTGGATATAAGGAAGAGACGGTAGATAGAATTTTCAAAGGACTCATTAAGAGCTTATAGTCCAGAACAAGCTGGTTGTTGGGGTGAATTTCTACCATTGATAGAGGTCACATACAACAATAGTTTTCATTCGAGCATAGGGATGACACCCTATGAAGCATTATATGGGAGACAATGTAGAACGTCGTTGTGTTGGTATCATACTGGTGAAAGTAATATTGTAGGACCCGAATTTGTGCAGCAAATAACTGAGAAAGTGAAGATGATTCAAGACAAGATGAGGACAACTCAGAAGCGGCAAAAGAGTTATGCTGATAAAAGATGAAGACTGCTTGAATTTGGAGAAGATGACCATATGTTTCTACATGTGATACCTATGACTGGAGTTGGACGAGCGATTAAGTCGAGGAAACTCACTCCAAAGTTTATCGAGCCATATCAAATACTTCGTCGAGTAGGTCCGGTAGCTTATCAGATTGCACTACCACCATTCTTATCGAATCTTCATATTGTATTTCATGTATCACAACTACGGAAATATATTTCTGATCTGAGTCACGTCATCGAACCAGACACCGTACAACTAAAGGAGAATTTAACCTATGAGACGTTTTCAGTCAAGATTGAAGATCGAAGGACAAAGCAACTTCGAGGAAAAGAGATCGCATTAGTTAAAGTAGTTTGGAACGATGTAAGTGGTGAAGCCACATGGGAGTTGCAAGAGAAGATAAGAGAACAGTATCCATTTTTCTTTTAAGTATGTGTCAAGTTTCGAGGACGAAACTTATTTTTAGAGGGAGAGAGTTGTAACACCCTAAATTTTAGACTATGTTACTGTAATGGTAGAATTACACTGTTTTGTGCTTTCTGTGCAATATAAAAATAATTTGACTGTTTCTTGAGTGTATTTGACTGTTGTGTTTGATTTGCTCCGAGTTAAGAAAATAATAATTTTCTGACCGAAAAAATCTTATTTTAATTATTCAGAACTGGGGGATCTTAGTAAACCCAATTGATTGATATATATATTAATCTTTTAATTTTTAGGATTTAAGCTGTGCAATAAAATAATTTTATATTATTATAATATTATTTTATTTGACAAGACTCTTGTCTCAAAAATAGCAGAAATCTGCTCCAAAATGACCATGGACCCTGAAAAGTCTGTGGGACCCACATTTAGAAAAGCAGCCAACGATTTTGGTTGGACTAGATTCTAAGCTAATAGGAACAAGTCAACGAAAGTGGCTTAACTATTTTAAACTAATAAGAAGTGGTCAAATAAAGAGGCAAAGACTTCTTTGTGGACCATTGGATGAAAAGCTTGACTAAGATGCTTTTAATCATAACCGTATCAAATCAATGGTGTGAGAACAATTCTAGTTTAATCACTAAGTAATATCCACCTTAGATCAAATCAAGGGCTAGGAATTAAAGTTAAAATCAAAGGTTGAGATCGAGTCAAACATAGTGGCTTCACTTTACTTAGTAACTAATTAAACTTAATTTGACCATTTTAATTGCCTAATTAACAAACCAAGCAAACTAACCTAGTTATTAATTAGTTATAATTTAATTATTAATTAGATATTCCAATTTTATTTAGAAGCTATAATATAGGCAATTATACGTTTAATTAATTGGTTATGTAATTAGAATGTTAATTAAGTGTAATTAGGGAACCTAACCTAATTAATTACCTATTTAATTAGCATGTGATTAGCTTTTAATTAAAATCAAACCAAGCCCCTAATCCTACTAACACCCCATGGCCAAGAGGCCAAAATTATCAAGTTCCACAAGTTTCTTGAACCATCCAAGTGATATAAGCCATGTGCTTCAGGTGTGAACACAAATGGATATTTACTATCCAAGCTTATCACTCAATCTCTCCTACAAACTCACTCACGGCATCCCCTCACAAATTCACTCTCAATATTCACTTTTACACTTATCAAAAAGCTTAGCTTATTTTCTCTCCTAAATTCCCAGGAACACCAAGCATCTTTTCTTTTCTATTTTTCTCTCAAGTTTCAGCCTTCACCCTCAAATCCACTATCTATCTTCTATAATTTTTCTTTCTTACTTTTCCTAAATCTAAACTATCTCCTAAACACTTTTTGTTTAGAAACTTTTGTCAAAAACCTACTCTTTCTAGTTCAAAATCCAAGCTTTTGTTTATTTCCCTAAAGGTAAACTTTGGTTTGTATGGTTTAAAGTTTAGTTTGTGATTTTCTAAACCATGTTTGTTCTGTGGTTTTCCATTATGAATTCTTGTATGTGATTTTGCTTATTGTTTAAGAATTTTAGGGATTTGTTTTGGAGTCTACACAAAAATCAAAGGAGAGGAGGAGACTAGGAGATCCTTGTCTTCAAGAGGTAAGAGGGAGATTTAATCTCATCAACCTTGTGTGTTGATGAGAAAATGGATTGTTTGTGTGTGAAGAATCTATAAGGATTCATTTATGTGATTGTTTAATGCTTTCCTATTTATGGCTGATTTTATTTGCAAGGATGTCTATAGCTTTACAAATATATTGCTTGTGTTATAAATATATGATTATTAATGTAGGATGTGAATAACATGTAACGATTGCATGAGTGTTCCAAAGAACACAAAGGAGCTCACGGCTTCTCCAAGAAAAAGAGAACCAAAATGTTTTCAACCATTTTCTAAAACAATGATTTAATGAATCTAGGTAAAATAATAAATTTGAGAATGATTTAGATTAATTTTGGCCAACATGCCATTTAATATACAATTAAATTCCAAGGTTATTTTCTAAGGTAGGATAAATAACTAATCTACAAAAGAATTTGATTCTAATGAATCTTTGAGAAATAAAATGAATAAAGTTAGTTTTAAAATTTTAGGTTAGAAGAATTTATTAAAAGCAAGAAAAAAAGCAAACACTTGAAAAATACTAACGTAGAGCTCACTCTCTAAATTTTGAAGCACGTTAGCAAGTTTCAAGGTGTAATTGTTGGGTAAGGTTAAAATGAATAGTATTTAGAGAAAAACGTAAAAAATACCATATATTGATTTTCTAGGCAAAATGCTGCTAAAATTTTCTAAAATCAGACAAAAAAATGAAAAAATTCCATAATATATTTATAACGTAAGGAAAATATTCTACGTAGTTTAAAAGTACTAAATGAAGCCTATGCATTGCTAAAATAAAGACTTTAAGCTATATGGTTAAGAAAATGATTTAAAAATCTTACGTGATTGAGAAAATGATTTAAAAACATTACGCGATGTTCAAAAATGTCAAAATATATTTACGCAATTTAAAAATGTTTGTAAAAGCGACGCGATTATGAAAATGCGATAAAATTTCTATGCGACTAAATGGAACAGTGAGTTTTACTGTCGGGCCAAAGTGGTGGACTCGGATATGTTGTGAGATAGTACTATCAAGTGGAGACATACTATATTTTGGTATATTGAGATTGAGGGTATTTTCATAAATATGGTAATATTTTGAGACTAAGGGTATTTTGATAATTCTTGATCATGTTTAGAGAGTTGTGTCAATTTGGTTGATAATTGGCGATTGATTGACGAGACGAATTACACTGTGTTGTGGGTGTGATAGGCGTAGTGTGGTTCATTATATAAACTTGGAGGCATCAGTGTGCGGAGAATTCCACATATGGACAGTGGGTTGCTCTTCTGGGCCGTGGTAACGAGCAACACACTAATGATCTCGGCAAGCACTACTCTTAATCGAGATCTCGTGGAGACTATTTAGTACAATGCCTGTAGTGCACGATGTATTGGATTGTGTACTGCTACATGATGTTTTGGACTGTGGACTATAGACACGATGTTGGACAGTGTAATAGTTTGGTTGGGCAGCCTGAGGTACTATTAGTTCTTTTTGGATCATTCTCTCAGATATCTGTGTTTAGCTCCATGGAGTAGGAATGAGTCAGTGTGTGTTATCATCCATTATCTGCATTTTAATGTTTATTTTAATTTGTGATAGATTGTATGATGTTTTTATTTGATATACTGTATGTCATTTGATGGTATGTATTACTGTGACATTTGTTTGTACTATCGTTTTCTTTATTGCCATGCCGGTAATGATGTAGATTGTTTCACCTCTTTATTGTATTGTTCTGTCTGTTTCTATTTGACGTTTATATCATCGAAGACTATGTTGGCGGCAAGGAGAGGTCAATTAGGTTTCTTTAGACTACAGTTTCTTGAAGGCGCTGAGGCTTGGTATGTCCACTGGGACATAGGACACATAGAATACAGTGGTGACATTACTTTATCAGTAAGTAGGACTCGCCATGGGTTCGTTACTTCATTTTATACGATTGCTTTCGTAAAGGTTATTTTACCTATTAGGGATTTGTGGAATGAATTTCACTACACTCTTAGAGAGAACTTTGATATATTTTTGGGTCGAATTTCTATCGGTCAAGACATTCCCAACTAGAGAATTTGTCTTCTGACAAGGGCTAATGTCTTAGGTGTTATGTTTTAGTATTATACTGACTTTTTACTACTTTATTAAATATTTGTAGTTGTAAATTAGTTGTATACTTCAGACAAAATCATATGTATATTATGGTGTGATTATGTTTTATCTTGTTTTGTGTTCCGTGTTATTTTATTTAACGTTATCAAGTATACAAAGGAGAAATTTTACAACTCATTTTATTTATGTACCAAATATTTTACGACTTGGGTAAGAATTTTATTGGATTTTATTTTCTTGCATTAAAAATGCGACATCCCCACAAGGGTGTTGCAATGACCCCTAAAGAGAAGAGTCTTAGGATAAGAAGAGGATGTAAGAAACAAGGTTGGTTGGGTAAGAAATTGTGAGTGGCTTCCAATGGTAGTGTGTGGCCATGTGGGAGAAGAGAGGAAGAGAGAAGAGTGTGCGTGAGAGAGAGATGAGAGAACATGAAATGGGTTGGAAATAAGAAATTGGAAGTGAAAATGTGATGACTTTTGTCATCTTTTTCTCCTCCCAGCCATAGAGCCCAAATGAGGAGAGAGGAAAATGTGGTGTTGGGTAGGAAGCTTCCTTGAATCCTTGAGAAGCTTCGCACGTTTCTCGATAAAGTGAAGGGTGATGATGTCACTTAGATGCTATTATAAAAGTGATTGGATATAAATAATTTGCTAGAGTTATTATCCAGTGGACAAATTTTAAAATTAGCAGAAATAATATTTTATTATTCCACAGATAATAAAATATACTGTGATTTTATTTATCAGATAAAATATTTGAAAAACGAAAATCATGTAAACTGTGTCCAGCCTCGGGTTTAGTAAGATCCCCAGTCGACGTTTCTACAGTTCAAAGTTTTTCAGCCTTAGGGAAAATATTTTATTTTCCCGGCCCAGCTCACTGTGCACATAAATCGAGAAAAATATTAAAATAATCAAGCAATTTAGAAAAATCCAATTTTTTTTTCAAAAATCATAAATATTATAAAAAGATTATTTATCATGAAATAAGTACTTTTCAGAATGTTACAACTCTCCTATTCTAAAAAGGAATTTCGTCCTTGAAATTTTCATACCTTAGAAACTAACTCCGATGTTGTGCCTCCAACACATCATTCCAAATTGCTTATTTTAACACAATTTCTTTTTCCCCTTGAATTATTTGCATCCTTTCTTGAGTCATCTTAGCTTTAATCGTTGCTCATTGTACAAGCTCGAGTCCAATTGAAATCCTTTCACTGTCTTGGTGCCAACACAAAGGTGTCTTACATTGTCGTCCATGTAATGCCTTATATTTAACTCTCTCTAATCAACTAAATATTTTCGACTCTAATGATTTCTGCAGACTTTAAACGTTGCTCCATGCAGAAAATACCTCCATATTTTTAATGCATTACAATTGCTAATTCTGAGTTTGTGTAGAGTAGTCCTTCTCATGTGCTCTCGGTTGTCTTGAAGCATACATCACTATTCCTTCTATTCTGATCAAACACACATTCCAAACTTCCAATGTGAAGTATCACTAGGTATCCCAAAAGGTTCGTTGGGATTGGGCAGAATCATCGTCGGCAAGGTAATCGAGTGTCTCTCCAATCTTGCCATTGTGCAGAATTCTGTGGTGAGTCTCCCATATTAACCAACTAGTCCTATAAAGCTACAAATCTCCGTTACGGTCGTTGGTCGTTCCCATTGAAGAAATGCTTTGACTTTCGATGGATTTAGAGCAATTCCTTCCCTTGAGATCATGTGACCCAAAAGTTGAATTGCCTCCTACCAGAATTCATACTTGGACAACTTCTCGCGTATTTTCTTCTCCTTCTTCAGGATTTGAAGAATCATGATGAGAGGTTCGGTATGTTCCTCCGAACGTTAAGCATAGATCAGAATATCACCAACAAAGACAACGATAAATCTATTTTCAACAAGGAAGAGAGATTCTATTTAGGTAATCAATGGATATTACCGAAGCGTTTGTTACACGGAACGAAATTACGAAATACTCGCAGTGCCCATAACGCGTTAGAAAAAGTTGTTCCAGAAATATCTCCTACTTCCGAGCGATCTTGATAATAACCAGAATGCAAAATGATCATAGAGATAGCAGGGCTTCTTTCGGCTAATTCATTAAATCATCGATCCTCGATCTCAACAGAAAATGTTACATAGGGTAAGTTCTCTTCTATTTATACTACATTCAGTATGGATCTATCTGATAAAGAATTTGACATGGTTCAACAAAATTTTGGAATGAGCTTCAGGGGTTTAGATCTAGAAATCTTTGTCTCAAGAAACACTAAAGTGTGATTGGAATAATTTAACAGGACATGGTTGAAAAATAACTAGTCCATTTTTCAATATTACATCTAATTTGTGAAAGAAGTAAACAAATCAGATCAACAAAAAAGATTCCGTCTTTAACAGGTCATAGGATAATTTAAACACTTAGCTATCAACAATTGGTCCTTAGTAGCAGTAGTAGAAATAACTTAGTCAAAAGATGACAAAGACACAAACGACCCTACTGGATTCATACAGTCAGACGCTATAAAGAAATGGGTTACCCCCGGAATTATACAGTAAAATCATAGGGTCATCTATCTCAATACAATCTCCCTCGTTTAGGCTTTCAGTCTGAGAGACTTTCGCTCTACTTAAGGAATTAACTCCCCCTTCTTCGTGAGATTTTGAAGTACATACATCTCCAACAGAATGCTTCATCCTATGCAAGGTACAATTCTTACCCACATGTCCTAGCTTTCTATACTTGAAACAAATTATACCTTCAATCGTACAGTGCCTTGTTAAGTGGCCTTTTTCACACTTGAAGCAGATTACCCGCTTGATCTTACACTCCCTCGTTGAATGGTTCTTTCCATACTTCTTACATTTTGGTAAAGATACCATGGCTTGATTGGAAAAGACTTGCAAGGTTGGTGGACTGAGGTGTCCAAGAGGTTTTCGAAAATCGATTCTCTTTGGAAAAGAGTATCTGGCGTAAGTTTGGTCCGAGGAGCTACTTGGGAGTCGAAGACTTATAGGAGATCGCGCCGCAGAAGGCAGAATGAAGGAGCTCAAGTTATAGTCTTTTGGGTTTGTCTCGTTGGGTTGTGTGACTTTTTGTGTTTGGTTTCTGAAAGGAGACAATATTGTTTGGACTGAATGCTTTTGATTTTCCTTATGGTTTAATTTGTTTGTCCTTAAAGGAAGACAATGACTCGAAGTAGACGTAAGCGTGTGAACGTGGGGAGTGACGATGATGGCACGACTGCGGTAGCTGAAGAAATGCAAAGAATGGTTAATGTAACAACACACCAGGATCAGAGGGCCGCACAATGGTAGGAATTGGAAGTTGAGGTCCAAAATTTGATGGAAGAAAGTCGACTTTGGGGTAACTCTGGATTACCCAAGTTCCAAAAGAGGAATAATAGGAAAGCCAATCTGTTTAAGCAGAAACTGTGTACAGTACGACAGAGGGAGCAACTGCGATAGCGAACGCATGAAGGAGATGCGAATGGTAGTAAGTCCAATCCGACCGTGGCATCCTTTCCAAAATGTAATAAGTGTGGCAAGGGCTACTTAACAAGGCATTGTATGATCGAAGGAATAATTTGTTTCAAGTGCGGAAAACAAGGACATGTGTCAAGGGATTGTGCTTTGCATGGGACGAAGCCTCCATGTGCAATAAAGAGGGTAATCTGCCTCAAGTGCGGAAAGAAATACTTAACGAGGGACTGTAAGATTGAAGGAGTAATCTGTTTCAAATGTAGAGAGCTAGGACATGTGGCTAAGAACTGTACTTCGCAAAGGATGAAGCCTTTCATTGGAGATGTATGTACTTCAAAATCTCACAGAGAAGGAAGAGTTAAATTCTCAAGTGGAGTGGAAACATCCAAGACTGAAGACCTGAACGAGGGAGCTCGTATTACAACCGATGACCCTATGACTTTCCTGTATAATTTCGGGGGTAACCTGTTTCTTTATAACGTATGATTGTATGAGTCTATTAAGGTCATTTGAATCTTCGTCATCTTTTAACTAAGTTATTTCTACTTCTGCTACTAAGAACTTGTTAGTAGCCTAGTTGTTTAAATTATCCTATGACCTGTCAACGACTGAATCTTTCTGGTGATTTGATTTGTTTACTTCTTTTACAAATTAGATGTAATGTTAACGAAGGGATTGGTTATCTTCCAACCATATCCTGTTAAAATGTTCTAGTGAAATTTTAAGAGTTCATTTCTGGAATTGGGTTTTCTGTGTATTTACTTCCCTTCGACCCGAATGATACTATTCACGTTTGTAAGCCTGCTCTCATTACAACAAGTTTATTTAAAACTATCCTACTGTTGTTAGAAATTGAAACATTTTAGTCAATTCGATTATTTGCTTTCCTCATGAATAGGCTTGATCTCAAAAAGGGGATTAGTTGTTTTCTAACCACGTCTCGTCATTCGGTTCCAACAGAAACTTAGTGTCTCTTAAGACAGAAATTTCCTAGATTTGAATCCATGAAAACTCGTTCCTAGGTTTTATTGTGTCATATTGTATTCTTCGCTGGACGGGTCTAGTGGGGAACTAAGTTACTTCCCTACTCAGGGCCTTCCTCGTCAGAGGAAACCCTCATCAGAGCCACTGAATTACAGGCTAGGGCTCAGGCTATGGAGAGGAATGAATCCTCCCGTGGGGTGTAATAACTATCACCCCACATGTCCCTGATGGACATGTAAAACTCTAAATGTAGCCTAACATTGTAGGTGTAGATGGGTGAATCATAACGCCCCCAAGCCAACGACACCGTCACGTCCCCCACGTAAACACAGTGATCTCAATTGAAGTTAATGTGCCAGCAGTCTGGACCTCCGAGGAAGGCCAACCACACATAACCCAAAAATCTTCGTGGACGTGCCGCTATGATCCAAAAGCAGGTGCTAGTTGAAGTCGGGCCAAAAATCAGGGAACTCATGAACTTCACCCCCTTCGCCGATGTCTTTGATAGAACATAAATATAGACAGAATAGCAGAAAATACAGAAAAGAGGTAAGACATTCTACATTCATTACCTATTATGACAATAAAGAAATAATACCGTGCATGACACCCACGTAACATTTCAGAAGTGGTAACTAGCATTAAAAATAGATAACAAACAACTTAGCAATTCCAGGCAGTCATAACAGTAATAAGATAATAGATTAAATTGTCAAATAAATGAGTAAATGTCAAATGATATGGCGACTCACTATGCATATGCACATGGTACCAAAATACTACTCCATGAAGTTAGACACAAAACATTCAGAGAGAATGATCAGGAGATATGTCTGTATCGCGGCTGCCGAGGCCTTCAAGTGCTAAAATTCTCAATTTATCAATGTGCACATCATGGCATTGTACAAGGCATTCTACACAGATCTTGATATAGGACAATGTCTCGGTCCGGATCGTCGGTGCGTTTGCATCGGTCTGTCCTACGGACAGAAGAGCTACCAACTATCCATTACGAGGTACTCGCACGCCGACGCCCCCAAGGTCAACAAGTGACCTACACTTATCTATTCGCACTCGTACATAGGTGTAATTCAACTCATAGGCAACTTGGCCTTAATAATAGTCCAACAGACTTTTTCAATGCATGTTTCAATCATGCTCATCATGACAGACTATATCAATCATGCCTCAATTGCATATAGATTTAATGCATATAAGTATATTCATATATGAAATCACAATCATATCATATCATGTCTAAAATCACATGTCATATTGTTTACCAACAACCATTGATCCCATTCACGGATCCACATCAAGCCAATAACAAACCTTAAGGGTGAACACAACCCCATTCATAGTTATGATAAAAGTTAAACCTTAAGTTCAATATGTTTCTCACAACCTCACCGATACTTATGTTCTTTCTTTATTCCAAAATTATTCTAAACTATGACACAAACTTTCATCCTTAGTTCTTTCCATTTTATGAATCCCTAATTAACTTCTAATCATTCAATCAATTAAGTTTAATAAGTTTATCTTAGTACTAAAGCCTCATAATGAGTGCCCAAGAGATCGGGAGCCTCCAAGGGGCTAGAAAAGCCTAAAATCCTTCACCAGCCAAGTTACACGGCCTTGAGGAGGTTACACGGCCACGATTTCACAACCGTGCCAAAATACACGACTGTGCCAAAATACATGGCCTAGGCCGTGTACGCCTCTGGAATTTCTATAGAACACGCCCAGGATTACACGGTCGTGCGCCCTCACATGGCCTAGGCCGTGTAATCCTTTGTAAATGTAGAAAATCACCCAAACTCAAATCATCCTTCATACAATCCAAGATCCATCAACATACATCAAAATCATACCATTCAAACAATCAATACATAACCAAAATCATTCAAATAAATGGGTATCCCATAATGGGTTTCACCCCATCAACACAACTACAAGTTTCTCACCACGAAAATGGGTTGAAGAGAATAATCTTTCTCTTACCTTAAAAGACAATAAGGAAAGTGAGCTCCTTTCAAGCTTTTCGTCCACCACCCACAAGAAGAACCTAAGATGATCAACTCCCCAAATCAATCATTAAAACTTGAAAAGAGGAGTCCTTGGTCACAATGGTGACCAATGACCATGAAAATAAGGAGAAAAAGAGAAGAAAATTGAGAGCTTTACCTCAAAGCTTCAAGCTTTGGAGCTGGGAAGTGAATGGCGAAAATGGAAGAGTCAAGAGGAGTCCCACAAAGAAGAAAGCTTGGAGATGATAAGGGGAAACAATGGTCTAAGTTGGCTTGAGCAAGAAAGCTTGAAAGCTCAACAATGGGGTGTGCAACCGTGTGGGAGAAGAGAGAAAAAGAGAGAGGTACGTGAGGGAGGAGAAAATAAGAGAAATGAAATGTGAATAGGGAAAGTAAAATGAAATAATCCTTTATTTTCCTGCCCTTCAGCCATGCAGCACCTTAGGGAGGAGAGAGAAGATGAAGCTTCTTTGAGAAGCTTAGGAGGAAGCTTCCTTAAGAAGTTTCACATGCTTCTCCATAAAGTGAAGTGTGTGATCACTTAGATGATGTCATAAAAATAACTAGATAGAAATAATCTACTAGAGTTATTACTCAATGGACAAAAGTTACAGTTAGTAGAAATAATATTTTATTGTCTCTCAGATAATTAATATTCTGTAATTTTATTTATCAGATAAAATCTCGTAAAACGTAAATCTCGTAAACTATGCTCGGCCTCGGGTTTAGTAAGATCCCTCGTCGACGTTTTCACAGTTCAAAGTTTACCAGCCTCAGGGAAAACATTTCATTTTTCCAGCTCCACTCAACGCACACGCAAAACGAGAAATATATTAAAATATTCGATGTTTCCAGAAAATTCCACAAAATACTCAAAAATCACAAATATTAGAAAATGTTTATTCATCACAAAACAATTAATTTCTGGGGTGTTGCACTAACTTTGCTCAGTATGCACGTAAAATGAAAAATATATTAAAATATTTGACATTTCTGAAAAAATTCAAAAAAATTCCTAAAAATCATAAATATTATAAAATGATTACTTATGATGAAACAAATAATCTTCGGGGTGTTACAGTTCTTGAGAAACACTTGCAATTTCAGCCCAGAAGTTCATACATCGATTACCTAATCGATTGTATGGCTATTTCAAAAAGTCCTTGCTTCTGTTTTGGCTTATGCATCGATGTACCAATCGATGTACAGATGCAAAAATGCATATTGACCAAGGACGTCCAAAATCAATTGATGTATACATAAATGTATAACACTTATACAGAGATGTACACTGAGGTTTTCATTAAAAGTTAGTTAATTAACTGAAAGTACATTGATGTACACATAGATGTACAGACTTATTAATTAACCTTTTTTCATTCTTAGTCCATTTTTACTTTTGAAAACCATTTTTACTTATTTTAGAGAGCTTAATCAAAGAATTATACTAAGTCTTTTCTTTACAAAAAAAGGTTCCTAATGATCTTCCTTGAATTCCTTCTTCATGATGCTCCATCTTCAAGTTTTCCTTCATGATCCTTGCATTGAAATGCTTTGCTCCATGATCCTTTGCATCCACTTTTCTTGCTCCATTAAATTTCGTTGAAAAAGTCAAGCTTGGCAAGTAGTAAGTGAATGAAAGTAATAATCATGTTAAGTTTAGTCATTAATCAAAACATACTAGGGTCATTTATCCACAATAACTAATCAAGTGAATAACATGTAAAGGAGTAAAGGAAAATTTAAGGTTCTACCCTTGGGAGGCCCACGGCCTCTAGGGCCATTTTGGGGTCCAACCATGTAACTTTATGCAACCTTGGAATTTAAATAATCAAGTGATTAAGTAGTTAACAATCTGATGGAAAGAAATCTAATTGATAACTTAAAGTGATTCTTTAGACCTAAGAAAAGAATAGGAGTGTGTGAGACTTGGAAATCCTTAGATTAATTTTCTAAGTGAGTATTAAATAAACTTAAAGTGAGGAATTTAATAATCAAGAGAATTCCTCTAGAGAAGAATTTCATAAGAAATGCCAAATTAAAGTGAAACTTAGCTAATTGGATAATTAGAAATTAATTAGGGATTCATAAAAATGGAAAAGAATCAAGAATGAGATCTTATCCTAAAATTAAGAATAATTCTTAACTAAAGGAAGAGCATGAGTGTAAGTAAGATGTTGAATAACTCAATTAAAATTATTTTAAGGGAATTAGGTTAAAAATTAAGTGAGGAACTTGTTTAATTAAAGTAATGAGGATTAGACGAAAGTGCGAAAGAATTTCTCTAAAGTGAAACTTAATAAGAAAAACATAAAAAAAATTAGGCATAAATCCATAATAAACCCTAAAAGTGTAATGTCTTATTTGAGGACTTGATAATATTTATTGTGGGTCCATGATGGGACCAAGAATGTGTTGATGCCTAACTCGGCCAAATTGTGGCGTGCTATTGATGAAGTATATCATTGTTGATTATACATGTATGCATTGAATCCACATGCATTGAGGCATGATTGAGAAAGTCTAACATGATAAGCATGCATCAACATTGTGCTTTTAGAACCGAAGTACCGAACTAAGAAACATCAGATGGACAATTTAATCAGATGTGGTTTGCTTTTATAACCAGAAACGTCAGATAGACGATCGAGTCAGATGAGACTGGTTATCAGAGGAAACCCAGATACCAGTGGTATTATGTAGTCATATGGACGACTATATAATATCATTGATGCAAATGGTATTGAAACAATTGTATGGATGGTTGCTTTAATACCATTGGGAATGGTACAACGGGGGTTGATTTCATTAAGCATGCTTTGAGAAAGTCCGTTGAACTATTGTTAAGGCCATGTTGCCTAGGAGTTGAATCACACCTTAGTGCGAGTGCGAATAAACTAGTGTAGGTGATAATGTTGACCTTGGGGGTGTCGGGGCGCGGGCGTCTCACAGCGGACAGTTGGTAACCCCTCTGGACTGTGGGACAAACTGATGCAAATGCACCGACGATCCAGACCGAGACACTGTCCTATATCGCAATCTTGTGGGAATGCCGCTGTATAAAGCCTTTTTGCGCAAAATGATTAATTTTTCTGGAAAGCACTTGGTTTTAGGCTGACGAGATACTAGCATGTCTCCGTGATCATTCTCTCTGATGTTTGGGCCTAGCTCCATGGAGTAGGAAATGAGTACATTGTACATGAGGGTGGTCAGCATACGCATTGTGCATATGCATGATCAGTTCATATATTGTCATGGCATGGTCAGCAAGCATATTGTGGAGACATAAAGATTATTTATATATTTATGATGGAAATCTGTTGTTATAGTGCTGTTAAAATTTATATTATTGTGGGATATGCTTTTATGATGATATATATATATGTGAGATTGCTAACTTGAATATACATGCAATATCTGTGTGTATGGAATGACCTCGTCATTCGTATTATTTCCTTCGCTACCATGTTAGTAATGATGTAGGATATCTCACCACTTTGTTGTATTGTCCCATTTTATTTTGTGTTCAATAAAGGCTGTGAAGGGGACACAGTTGAATTGGCTAGTTTTTGTTGAGTTGACTTTCTAATTCTTATGATGGCGTTGAGACGAGATTTCCTTGGCCACGTGTGGGTGCAGCTTCATGGGGGCATTGATGCCTGGTGTGTCGACCGGGACACTGAACATTTCATTGTGTATAGGGGTAGTGGCTCTATCCACAGGTGGTACCTATCCCGAGGTTACTACTTACCCTTTAGTGCTTTGGTGCATGTCTTTTGTTATTTGGGTATGTAAGTGCTACGCTTTTATGTTAATAGTACCTTGTGTTCATTATATATATATACATTTAAGGTTTTTCACTCGGTGATTGTATTTTGGGGGCTATGTAATAAACATATTTCATTCGTGACTCATATTTTCTTTATATGCACAATGATTAAATTTATAAATTTGTTATTTGAGTTGTAGCACTCCAAAAATTTAGTGACCGTGGTATAATGACGATTGTGCAGTGGTTATTAAATTGATGGGTGTTACATTAGGTGGTATCAGAGCAGTTCATCCTGTTGAGCCGGGGTATGGACTGACTATGCTTAGACATGTTAGAAGTTTCTTTGTATGTTGTGCACTTCCTTGTCTCTTGATAGAGATGTTTGAGAAAGGAAGGCATGGCTTGCCATAGGTTAAATATTGGTAGCTACTGTTGCATAGTTACATGATATTGAGTATTGGCCCACTCAATGTGTAATGTTCTGTGTGGACGGGAAACTGTGACTTCACCTTGGCGTATTAAGGGAATAGGAGTTCTTTTCATAAGAAGCTGAGCTGGTACGACTGAACTTATTAGGATTTATTTACATTTACACCCTTGTTGTGTTACCTCTAGAATTGTTTGAGCCAATGGGTTAGAAAAAGGTAGTTAAATAAGACTTGCAATGGTCTGTGGACTGAGGCGTCCAAGAGGTTTTGGAGAACCAATTTTCTTGGAAAAATAATATCTGGCATAACTGAGATTCGAGGAGCTGCTTGGGAGTTAAGGACTTATAGGAAATCGCTCCATAGAAGGCAGAATGAAGAAGCTCAAGTTAGGGTCTTTTCGGTTTGTCTTGTTGTGTTATGTGACTCTTTGCGTTTGTTTCCAAAAGGAGACAATATTGTTTAAATTGATTGCTTTTGATTTTCCTTATGTTTCAATTTGTTTATCCTTGAAGAGAGGCAATAGCTCGGGATAGGCGTAAGCGTGTGAATGTAAGGAGTGAAGATGATGATACGACTGCGACAACTGAAGTAATACAGAGAGCCATCCGATAGCAGAAGCTAATAGCGGAGATTTAGAATTTGTCAAATGTGGATCAATCTTCGGATGTGAGACCTTGTAATTTTGGGCCATTGAGGGTCCAAAAAGGGAAGATACATAAAGCTAACCGATTTCGACAGAAATCGTATTCACGACGACCGAGGAAGCAACAGCAACAAAAAACACATGAAGGAGGTGCGAGTGGTAGTAAATCCAATCCGACCGTGGTATCCTTACTAAAATGTAAGAAGTGTGAAAAGGACTATTCAACAAGGGAATGTAAGATCAAGAGGGTAATCTGCTTCAAGTGTGGAAAGGACCACTTAACAAAGGACTGTACGATCAAAGGAGTAATTTGTTTCAAGTGCAGAAAGCTAAGACATATAGCTAGAAATTGTACTTTGCATAGGACAAAGCCTTCCGTTAGAGATGTATGTGCTTCAAAATCTTACGAAGAAGGGAGAGTTAATTTCTCAAGTGGAGAAAAAGCATCTCAGACGAAAGACCTAAATGAGGGAGATTGTACTACAATAAATGACCCTATGATTTTACTATATAATTCTGGGGGTAACCCATTCCTTTATGACACATGATTGTATGAGTTCGTTAGGGCCGTTTGTGTCTTCGTCATCTTTTGACTAAGTTATTTCTACTTCGGATACTAAGAACTTATTATTGATAGCCAAGTTGTTCAAATTATCCTATAACTTATTAAAGACTAAATCTTTTCTGTTGATTAGATTTGTTTACCTTCTTTGTAAATTTGATGTGATCTTGAAAAGGGATTGGCTATTTTCTAACCATATCCTGTTAAATTGTACTAATCAATCTTTAGTGTTTCTTAAGACAGAGATTTCTAGATTTGAATCCATAAAGCTCATTCCAAAATTTTGTTGAACCATGTCAAATTCTTCATCAGATAGATCAGCGCTGATTGCAGTACAATTAGAAAAGAACATACCCTATAAGATATTTTTTGTTAAGATCGAGGATAGATGGCTTAATGAATTAACTGAAGGAAGCCGCCATTTTCTCCAAGATCAGCTTGTGTTTTGGACTATCGTTAAGTTCGCTTAAAGGTAGGAGACTTTTCCAAAACAACTTTTCTGACGCGTTATGGGCATTATGGGTATTTCGTAATGTCGTTCCGTGTAACGAATGCTTCGGTAGCATTCATCGATTATGTGAATAGGATCTTCTTCTCTGTTGTAATAGATTTGTCATTGTCTTTTTGGCGATATTCAGATCTATTCTTAACGTTCAAAGGAACATACCAAACTTCTCGTTATGATTCATCAAATCCTGAAGAAGGAGAAGAAGATATGCGTGAAGTTATCCAACTGCAAATTCTGGTTAGAGGCAATTTAACTTCGGGTCACATGATCTCAAAGGAAGGAGTTGCTATGGATCTGTCGAAAGTCGAAGTAGTTCTTCAATAAGAAAGACTGACGACCATAACGAAGATTCGTAGCCAGATGGGATTAGTTGGTTAATACGGGAGACTCGTCGCAAAATTTTTCCAATATGGCAAGACTTCTCATCTAACTCATACGAGAGAGTCAAGTTTTGTATGGACCGATGCATACGGGGGAAATTTTCAAGGGTTGAAGAAAACACTCAACTACTTCACCAGTGATGATTCTGCCTAATCTCAACGAACCTTTTGAGATACCTGTTGATGCTTCACGTTAGAATTTGGAACGTGAGCTTGTGCGGATAGAAGGAGTAGTAGCGTATGCTTCAAGACAACTAAAAGTACATGAGAAGAGTTACTCTACACAAAAACTCAAAGTTAGCCGTTGGGATTGCATTAAAGATCCAAAAACATTCTACAAGGAACAATATCCGCATGTATTCTAAGGTATGAAAATTTCGAGGACGAATTATTTTTTAGAAGGGGAGAGTTATAACACCCCAAAAATTAATTGTTTTATCATAAATAGTCATTTTATAATTTTTATGATTTTTGGGAATTTTTCTAGACTTTTATGAAAATATTGAATATTTTAATATATTCTTCGTTTTGTGTGTGCACTGAGCTGAGTCAGTGTAACACCTCAGAAATTATTTGTTTCATGATAAATAGTCATTTTCTAATATTTGTGATTTTTGAGAATTTTTCTGAATTTTTCAAGAAATATTGATTATTTTAATATATTTCTCGATTTATGTGTACACTGAGCGGAGCCGAGAAAATGAAATATTTTCCTCGAGACTGGTAAACTTTGAACTATGGAAATGTCGACGGGGGATCTTACTAAATAAGAGGCCAGACACAATTTATGAGGTTTACGTTTTTTGAGATTTATTTGATAAATAAAATCGCAGTACGTTCTGTTAAATAAAATTCTGCGGAACACTCTATTATCCATTGGACAATAGATATTGGCTTTGTGAACTGTAACAATTGTTCATTAGGTAATAGTTTGTAGTGAAAATCATAATCACCTTATTATTTTATTACTTTATCATCTTATCACCTTATCTAAAGGAAATCCACTTTATGTCTAATCAAATTTGCTTTTGATAAATCCAACAAGTATTATGTAACACCCTTGTGGGGTTGCCACATTTATGAATGCAATGAAATAAAATAAAAATAAAACTCTACCCAAGTTGTAAAACATTTGATACTTACATAATATTTGCGGAATACTTTTTTTTCTTTTTATAATTATAACATTAAATAAAATAACACGAAACACAAGATATAACAAACATAAACTCACCATAATATACATAAGATTCTCTTTTAGTACAAACATAATTCACAAACTACAAGTATTTAATAAAGCAATAAAGAGTTGACACAAAGCTAAAACATAGTACTGCCCAAGTGCATCCCAGTAGATATCAAACCCTCCGATGAGTCACCATCCGTCACCTCCAGAATAACCATCGAAAAGTGTGCATCTATGAGATCTCACAGCACTTCGGACACGAGTCCGAGCTGTCGACTCGCTACTCAGCTCACTAGGCGCATGGAAAACTCCCTGCCAATAACGCCTAATGGTCAAAGGTAACTCTAAATGTAAATAAAGCATAGTAGTGAATATGACCTCCCCGTCATACTCCCTACATAGGGACACAGTCAATCGTCCCACATAAGCTACTGTCCCTCGGTCAGCATGCATACGCCACGCCTCGGAACCCCCGTGAAACTCTAGTCGCACGAACCCGAAGAATCCTGGCAGTGCCATGATCTCAAGATCAGTCTTGACGATCAGCGTGATCAACCGGCTCCTCCTCCTCGTGTAAGTCGCCCGACTGTTGCTCGTCAGGGTACTGTACCTCAAGAGGCTGATCCTCCTCTACCTCAAACTCTTTACGGAAAAAATATAGTAATATCGAGAAAACATATAGAGAGGTGAGACAATCTACATCACTACCCGCATGGCAATAAAGAAAATGACAGTACAAGATAGTTATCACTACAGTACATATCAATACATCATGTACAAGATAACAAGTGATATATATATAAATAACACATACAATAATATTATGAATAGTATAATAAAACATTTAATCATACAATTTATCACAGATTATGATAAACAATAAAATGCAGATAATGCATGAACATTAAAAATGCAGATGATGAATGATACACACACTGACTCGTTCCTACTCCATGGAGCTAAACACAGATATCTGAGAGAATGATCCGAAAAGAAACTAAAAATACTTTATGGCTGCCCAACCAAACTATTGCATTGTCAAACGTTGTGTCTATAGCCCACAAAGTCCAAAACATCGTGTAGCAGTACACAATCCAACGTCGTGTACCACAGGCATAGTACTTAATAGTCCCCTCAAGATCTTGACTAAGAATAGTGCTTGTCAAGATCATTAGTGTGTTGCCCGTTACCACGGCCCAGAGGAGCAACCCACTGTCCGCATGTGGAATTCTTCGCACACTAATGCCTCCAAGTTCATAATTGAACCACACTACGCTTATCACACCAAACACGGTGTAATTCGCCTCGTCAATCAATCACCAATTATAACCCAAATTGGCACAACACTCTAAACATGAGCTAAAATTACAGAAATACCCCTATTATCCAAATTTTACCATATTTACGAGAAATTACCAAAATACCCCTAGTCACCAGATAACAAAGTATAGTACGTCCCACCTGACAGTACTACACTACAACATGTCTGGGTCCACCACTTTGGCCCGACAGCAAAACTCATAGTATTGTTCAATCGTGTAAGAATTTTATCTCGTTTTCACAATCTCGTCGTTTTCACAAACGTTTTAAAATCGCGTAAAGACATTTTGACATTTTTCAATATCGTAAATTGTTTTTGAGTTATTTTCTCAATCGCGTAGGATTTTTAATTCATTTTCTTAACCGAATAGCTTAAAATTGTCATTTTTAATATGTGTAAAACTATATCTAGTACTTTTAAAATGCATAATGTATTTTCCTTGTGTTATAAATATAGTATGAAATCTTTTCATTTTATGCGTTTGATTTTAATAAATTTTGGCAGCATTTTGCCTATAAAATCAATATAAGGTATTTTTAACGTTTTCCTCTAAATATAGTTTATTTTATTTTTACCCAATAATTTCACTTTGAAATTCACTAACGCGCTTCAAAATTTATAGTATGAGCCCTACGTTAGTCCTTTTCAAGTGTCTGATTAATTTCTTACTTAAACTGAATTTACGCTAAGTTAAAATTCTAGAACAGAATTAATTCCTTTGATTTTCTCAATGATTCTTTGGAATCAATTTATGTTATAAAACAATTACCTGACCTATCTTAGTAAAAAAATGGCATGTTGGCCAAATCAAAATAAAATGGCATTTGGTTATACACTAAATGGCATTTTGGCCACAATTAATCTAAACCATTTTTAACTTTGATTATTTTACTTAAATTCCTTAAATCAGTTATTTAGAAAATTACTGAGAACATTTTGGTTCTCTTTTTGGATGTAAGGCCGTGAGCCTAATGGTATGTTCTTTGGAACACTCATGCAAATCGCACATGTTGTTCACATCCTACTTTAATAATTACACAGTTACAAACACATACAAGTATTAAATCACATATAATACACATACAATATATTTAAAACCATAAACATACATAGCAAAAATAATAAAAACCATAATCATGCATAGCAAATTAAGATCACAATTAGTAAAGCATTTAAACAATCAAAAACAATAATAATCACAAATAAACCATACAACTGAATCCTTATGGATTCTACACACAAACACAATCCATTTTCTCATCACCACTTAGGGTTGATGAGATTAAATCTCCCTCTTACCTCTTGTAGGCAAATTAATCGGTTAGATTCCTTCCTTTTCTCCAAATTTCGTACAAGCTCCAAAACAATTCCTAAAATTCTCAAACAATTAGTAAATACACATACAAGGTATAAAATAGGAAAACCATGGAACAAACATGGTTAGAAAAATTAAAAATTCAGTTTTGAACCATAGAAACCAAACTTACCCTTAAGTAAGTAAGCAAGAAGTGGAATTTTAGGCAAGATAGAGTATGAATTTGGGAAAACTTTGTGAATGAAAGATGCTTAGAATGGTATTTAGGTTTAAGAAATAAGGTGAGATAAAATTAATGTTTGGGTGGGTGGATGGTGTGTATGGCCGAAACTTAAGGAGAGAAAAAGAAAGAGAAGTGTTCTTGTTTCTTGGTAATTTTTGGAGAGAAAAGATGAGTGTGATTTAGGATAAGTGTGATAAATGAAAGTGAAGAGTGAATTTTAGAGGGGCTGCTGCCGTGTGAGTGTCTTGTGGGAGGTTGAGTGATCAATTTTGCATGTAAAAATATCACAAAGTGTTTACACTTGTTAGGCACATAGCTTAGGTCATTGAATCCTTCTAGAACCATGTAGAACCAAGCCACCTTGCCTCCTCCTTGGCAGCCCAAAACCGTGTAGCTCCTTCACCTAATTAGGGGTCTAATTGTTTCCAAATTACTCCTAATTACATGCTAGTTAATTAGGTAATTTGTTAGGTTAATTATCCTAACCAAACTAAATTAACATACTAGTCACATAACTAATTAATTTAGTATATATTAACATATATTATAACCTTTAATTAATATTAGTATATCTAATTAGTATTTAGATTATAATTAATTCATAACTAAGCTAGTTCACTTAGTATGCTAATTAAGTAATTAGATTAGTTGAATTAAGCTTAATTAGGTTACTAACCATTTTCAAGCCTACAATTGTTGACTTAATCCTAACCCTTGGTTCATCTTTAATCCTTAGCCCTAGATTAGATCTAAGGTAGATATCACTTGATCATAAACCTATCATTCTAATCTCACCATTGATTAGATCAATGGCTTAGGTTAAAGGCTTCATCATTAAGTCTTTATCCAATGGTCCAAATGAAAATACATGCTTCCTTAGGTGTCCAATTCCTATTGGTTTAGAAAGTCAAGCCTACCTTGGTTGACTTGCTCTCATTGGTTAGAAATTGTCCAATCAGCACAGTTGACTGTTTTTCCTAAATGCGGGTCCCACAGCACTTTTAAAGATCTGTGGTCAAATCGAAGCGATTTTTACTATTTTTGAGACAAGAGGTATCTTGTATTATAAAATAATATTATAAAAATATAAAATTATTTTATTGCACAGTTAAATCTGAAAAATTATGATATTAATTTATATATCAATCAGAATTGGGTTTAGTAAGATCCCCCAGCTCTAATTAATTAAAATAAGATTTATCCGGCCAAAAAATTATTATTTTCTTAGGTCGGAGCAAATCACATACAACAGTCAAGTACACTCACGGAACAGTCAAATTAAATTTACTGCTCACATAATTCACAAAATAGTACAAATCGGGACTATATTGTAATTATCCCAAAAGTTGGGATGTTACAACTCTCCCCTACTAATAAGAATTTCGTCCCCGAAATTCATCATACATCAAACAATTGAGGATATTGCTCCCTCATCCTATCCTCTAATTCCCATGTAGCATCTCCCGTTACATCATTCCACACTACCTTCACCAGTTCTATCATCTTCCCTCGAAGTTGTTTCACTCTCCTATTTTCGATTCTAATAGGAAGTGTTTCATACGTCAAATTATCCTTCAGTTGTACTTCATCAGGTTGTATCACATGGGTTGGATCGGGAATGTATTTCCTCAACTGAGACACATGAAATACATTATGAAGATTGGATAGAAAAGTCAGTAAAGCTATCTGATAAGCTACAGGACCAATCCGACGAATAATCTGATAAGGTCCTATGAACTTAGGTGTAAGCTTCCTTGATTTAAGAACTCTTCCGACACCAGTCGTAGGCGTAACTCGCAAGAACACATGATCGCCTTCTTCAAATTCCAAAGGTCGTCTTCGTTTATCAGCATAACTTTTCTGACGGCTCTGAGTTGTTCGCATCTTTTCTTGTATCATCTTCACTTTTTCTGTAGTCTGCTGCACAAGATCAGGACCAATAGTCATACTCTCTCCATCCTGATACTAACACAAAGATGTTCGGCATCGTCGTCCATAAAGTGCTTCATAGGGCGCCATTCCGATGCTCGAGTGAAAACTATTGTTGTAAGTGAATTCTATCAAAGACAGAAATTCGTCCCAACTCCCTTACTGTTCTAACACACAAGCACGCAACAGATCGTCCAATGACTGAATTATTCTCTCTGTCTGACCATCAGTCTGTGGATGGCATGCAGAACTCAATCGCAATTTAGTCCCCATGGCTTCTTGTAAACTTTGCCAAAGTCTTGACGTAAACCTCGGATCTCTATCAGAAACTATACTTACCGGCACACCATGAAGTCTAACAATTTCGTCGATATATATCTGGGTTAAGCATTCCAACGGATACTTAATATTGATCGGCAAGAAATGCGCTGATTTCGTAAGCTTATCAACTATAACCCATATCGAATCATGACCTTTCCTCGTCCTTGGAAATCCAGTAACGAAATCCATCGAAATACTATCCCACTTCCACTCTGGAACAGTCAAAGGTTGTAACATACCAGCAGGCCTTTGGTGTTCCACCTTTGCCTTCTAACAGACAAGACAAGACGCCACACGTTCAGCTACATCTCTCTTCATTCTTGGCCACCAAAATAGTCGTTTCAAGTCTTGATACATCTTCGTCATCCCCGGATGCATACTCAAATTACTTGTATGAGCTTCATCCAAGATCGCTCTCTTGAGTTCGGGATCATCAGGTATACAAACTCTTCCTTGAAATCTCATGATTCCATCAGATCCTTCCTCTACCGTCGCTTTATGACCTTGCTTCAACAATTCCTTCTCGTTCTGTAAAAATGCATCTACATCTTGTTTCTCCTTTATTATCTCCAACAAGTCATTCAAAACCACAACTCTACTTAGACGAATCTTTCCAGGTACCAATTTTATTGATAACCATAGATCTCTGAATCGCTTCATCAACTCTTCCTCTTTAATCATCATAGTAGAAACACTTACTACCTTTCTGCTTAAGGCATCAGCCACCACATTCGCTTTTCCTGGATGGTATTAAAGCTGAAAATCATAGTCCTTCAAAAATTCCAACCATCGCCTCTGTCTCATATTCAATTCTCTCTGATCAAACAAGTATTTTAAGCTCTTGTGATCACTAAAGACATTGAACATAGCCCCATACAGAAAATGCCTCCACACTTTCAACGTAAAAACTACTGCAGCTAGCTCCAAATCGTGTGTTGGGTAGTTCCTCTCATGAACCTTCAATTGTCTTGAAGCATAAGCTACCACGTTCCGATTCTGCATCAACACACATCCTAACCCTTGATAAGATGCATCACAATACACCTCAAAAGATTTGTTAGGATTCGGCAGGATTAACACTGGTGCAGTCGTTAACCTCTTCTTCAGCTCTTGAAAACTCGCTTCACGTTCCTCCGTCCAATCGAAAGCTTGACTCTTCCTCGTGAGTTGTGTAAGTGGTCCAGCTATCTTGGAAAAACCTTCAATAAATCTTCTATAATATCCGGCTAATCCAACAAAGCTTCGAACCTCAGTCACAGTCTTAGGCCTTTCCCACTGTAAAACAGTCTCCACCTTTGATGGGTCTACCGCAATACCTTCCTTAGAAATTACGTGACCTAGAAATTGAACTTCATCCAACCAAAACTCGCACTTTGAAAACTTCGCAAACAGCTTCTTCTCCTTCAAAATCTGGAGAACTATACTGAGATGTTCAGCATGCTCTTCTTGACTTTGAGAATAGATCAGAATGTCATCGATGAAGACAACGACAAATCTGTCTAAGTACGGACAAAAGATCCTATTCATATAGTCCATGAAAATTGCAGGAGCATTCGTCACTTCGAACGGCATTACTTGATTCTCATAATGTCCATAACGAGTTCAGAAAGCTGTTTTGGGTACATCATCGACCTTGACACGAATCTGATGATAACCTGATCGCAAATCTATCTTAGAGAATACAGCGGCTCCTTTCAATTGATCCATCAAATCATCAATCCTCGATAGCGGATACTTGTTCTTTATAATCACCTTGTTCAGCTGTCAATAATCCACACAAAGGCGTGAAGTTCCATCCTTCTTTTTGATTAGCAGCACTGGTGCTCCCCATGGTGAAACACTAGGTCGCACAAATTGCTTCTCCAACAGTTCCTCCAATTGCTTCTTCAACTCTGCCAACTCTACAGGTGACATTCGGTACGGTGCAATCGAAATAGGACTTGCTCCAAGTACTAAGTTGATAGAGAATTCAATCTCCCTTTCCGGTGGCAAACCAGGCACATCGTCAGGAAAAATCTCTGGAAACTCATTGACGACAGAAATAGTGCTCACATCCTTCTCAGACTTGACTTCCAAAGAAGACAGCAACATAAACCCTTGAGCTCCATCCCTCAATAATGACTTGACCTTTACAGCAGTCAAGAATCCAGAACTTTCTTCCTTAGGAAAAACTATGGCCTTACTCGCACGGTCTATAAGGATATGGTTAGAAGATAACCAATCCATTCCTAATATTACGTCTATCTCAACAAGAGGTAAACAAATCAAGTTGATCGAAAACTTACGATCCCTTTATATGACAATAGGACAGTTCATGCATATCTTGGATGTAACAACAGGCTTGGCGGTCGGTGTAGAAACAATCAATTGAAAACTCGAGAAGACACAGGCAGTTTCAAACGTTCCACACAATCATATGCAATAAATGAGTGTGTTGCACCCGAATCATATAGCAAAGTCAGGTGATTACCTTCAATGACACCTTCCCCTTGTATAAGATCCTCAGACTGAGAAGCTTCAGTTCTGGTCATTGTATACACTCTCCCTCCAGATCTCGGTTGAGTAGCACGGACATTCCTCACTGCAGGCTTCCTCTCTAGCTGAGTGCAATCTCTAGAAACATGTCCAGGCTTCTTGCAGTTAAAACAGATCGTTCCCCTGATCGGACAATCTGTAGATATGTGACCACTCTTGCCACATTTAAAGTAGGTTGGCGTAAACGCCACATTCTGAGTAGGTCGATTTCCACTATAACTTCCCCCAACAGATGGACGTTGAGGTTGACTCCCTGACGGTCTCGCATAAGGCTTTCTCTGAAACCTACCACCACTGCTACTACTTCCTCTTTGGAACCTAGTCGGCCCAAAATTACGATTCTTTTGATCTCGGGACGGCTCCAATGCCTCGAGTCTTCGACAAGTGTCTATCAACATAGGAAACTCCCTCATTCTCATCGGTAGCACTGCACGTCTCAACTCCATTCTTAACCCATCCTCAAACTTCTGGCACTTCCATACCTCATCTGGTTGGTTCTGGAAATACCTCGAGAATTGTGACAAACTCTCAAATTTTGCAAAGCATATTCTCCCCACGGTCATATTCCCTTGACGAGACCAAGAAATTCCATTTCCTTGGCATGTCGAGCAAGATCGGAAAGTACTTCTCCGAAATACTTCACAAAACACCTCCCTGGTGATCTCGGTTCCTTCCGCTTGCAAACTTGGTGGCGGGTATTCCTCCACCGGTTCTCGGTATCTCTCTCTCAAAGATATACACAAGAACGTTACCTTCTTATTCTCCGCGCACCCCATTCCTTCGAATATTCGCTCCAAGTCTTGAATCCAAAGACTTGCCTTTTAGGGTCAAACTCGCCTCTAAAGCGTGGCGGATTGTTTGTGTCTCGAACTCGAGACAAATTCAAAGCATCGCCAGTCATATCTTGATGTTGGGTCGCTCTTTGATTTTGCTGATTTCTTCGAGCAATCACTGCTGCCATTTGCTGAATAGCCTCAGCAATGGCAACCATTGGATCCACATTAGGTGCCATGTTTGCACGTCTTCCTCTTCCTCCAGACATCTTCTTTCTTCAACAAGACAAAATAATGTCAGATGTAACCTTTCAGAAACAAATCACGGAGATTCACACAACACAAGCAAAAATAGACCTAACCACAACCCCAAAAGACTCTAACTTGGGCTCTGATACCAACTAATGTAACACCCTTATGGGGTTGCCACATTTATGAATGCAATGAAATAAAATAAAAATAAAACTCTACCCAAGTTGTAAAACATTTGATACTTACATAATATTTGCGGAATATTTTTTTTTCTTTTTATAATTATAACATTAAATAAAATAACACAAAACACAAGATATAACAAACATAAACTCACCATAATATACATAAGATTCTCTTTTAGTACAAACATAATTCACAAACTACAAGTATTTAATAAAGCAATAAAGAGTTGACACAAAGCTAAAACATAGTACTGCCCAAGTGCATCCCAGTAGATATCAAACCCTCCGATGAGTCACCATCCGTCACCTCCAGAATAACCATCGAAAAGTGTGCATCTATGAGATCTCACAGCACTTCGGACACGAGTCCGAGCTGTCGACTCGCTACTCAGCTCACTAGGCGCATGGAAAACTCCCTGCCAATAACGCCTAATGGTCAAAGGTAACTCTAAATGTAAATAAAGCATAGTAGTGAATATGACCTCCCCGTCATACTCCCTACATAGGGACACAGTCAATCGTCCCACATAAGCTACTGTCCCTCGGTCAGCATGCATACGCCACGCCTCGGAACCCCCGTGAAACTCTAGTCGCACGAACCCGAAGAATCCTGGCAGTGCCATGATCTCAAGATCAGTCTTGACGATCAGCGTGATCAACCGGCTCCTCCTCCTCGTGTAAGTCGCCCGACTGTTGCTCGTCAGGGTACTGTACCTCAAGAGGCTGATCCTCCTCTACCTCAAACTCTTTACGGAAAAAATATAGTAATATCGAGAAAACATATAGAGAGGTGAGACAATCTACATCACTACCCGCATGGCAATAAAGAAAACGACAGTACAAGACAGTTATCACTACAGTACATATCAATACATCATGTACAAGATAACAAGTGATATATATATAAATAACACATACAATAATATTATGAATAGTATAATAAAACATTTAATCATACAATTTATCACAGATTATGATAAACAATAAAATGCAGATAATGCATGAACATTAAAAATGCAGATGATGAATGATACACACACTGACTCGTTCCTACTCCATGGAGCTAAACACAGATATCTGAGAGAATGATCCGAAAAGAAACTAAAAATACTTTATGGCTGCCCAACCAAACTATTGCACTGTCAAACGTTGTGTCTATAGCCCACAGTCCAAAACATCGTGTAGCAGTACACAGTCCAACGTCGTGTACCACAGGCATAGTACTTAATAGTCCCCTCAAGATCTTGACTAAGAATAGTGCTTGTCAAGATCATTAGTGTGTTGCCCGTTACCACGGCCCAGAGGAGCAACCCACTGTCCGCATGTGGAATTCTCCGCACACTAATGCCTCCAAGTTCATAATTGAACCACACTACGCTTATCACACCAAACACGGTGTAATTCGCCTCGTCAATCAATCACCAATTATAACCCAAATTGGCACAACACTCTAAACATGAGCTAAAATTACAGAAATACCCCTATTATCCAAATTTTACCATATTTATGAGAAATTACCAAAATACCCCTAGTCACCAGATAACAAAGTATAGTACGTCCCACCTGACAGTACTACACTACAACATGTCTGGGTCCACCACTTTGGCCCGACAGCAAAACTCACAGTATTGTTCAATCGTGTAAGAATTTTATCTCGTTTTCACAATCTCATCGTTTTCACAAACGTTTTAAAATCGTGTAAAGACATTTTGACGTTTTTAAATATCGTAAATTGTTTTTGAGTTATTTTCTCAATCGCGTAGGATTTTTAATTCATTTTCTTAACCGAATAGCTTAAAATTGTCATTTTTAATATGTGTAAAACTATATCTAGTACTTTTAAAATACATAATGTATTTTCCTTGTGTTATAAATATAGTATGAAATCTTTTCATTTTATGCGTTTGATTTTAATAAATTTTGGCAAACATTTTGCCTATAAAATCAAGTATAAGGTATTTTTAACGTTTTCCTCTAAATATAGTTTATTTTATTTTTACCCAATAATTTCACTTTGAAATTCACTAACGCGCTTCAAAATTTATAGTATGAGCCCTACGTTAGTACTTTTCAAGTGTCTGATTAATTTCTTACTTAAACTGAATTCTGCTAAGTTAAAATTCTAGAACAGAATTAATTCCTTTGATTTTCTCAATGATTCTTTGGAATCAATTTATGTTATAAAACAATTACCTGACCTATCTTAGTAAAAAAATGGCATGTTGGCCAAATCAAAATAAAATGGCATTTGGTTATACACTAAATGGCATTTTGGCCACAATTAATCTAAACCATTTTTAACTTTGATTATTTTACTTAAATTCCTTAAATCAGTTATTTAGAAAATTACTAAGAACATTTTGGTTCTCTTTTTGGATGTAAGGCCGTGAGCCTAATGGTGTGTTCTTTGGAACACTCATGCAAATCGCACATGTTGTTCACATCCTACTTTAATAATTACACAGTTACAAACACATACAAGTATTAAATCACATATAATACACATACAATATATTTAAAACCATAAACATACATAGCAAAAATAATAAAAACCATAATCATGCATAGCAAATTAAGATCACAATTAGTAAAGCATTTAAACAATCAAAAACAGTAATAATCACAAATAGACCATACAACCGAATCCTTATGGATTCTACACACAAACACAATCCATTTTCTCATCACCACTTAGGGTTGATGAGATTAAATCTCCCTCTTACCTCTTGTAGGCAAATTAATCAGTTAGATTCCTTCCTTTTCTCCAAATTTCGTACAAGCTCCAAAATAATTCCTAAAATTCTCAAACAATTAGTAAATACACATACAAGGTACAAAATAGGAAAACCATGGAACAAACATGGTTAGAAAAATTAAAAATTTAGTTTTGAACCATAGAAACCAAACTTACCCTTAAGTAAGTAAGCAAGAAGTGGAATTTTAGGCAAGATAGAGTAGGAATTTGGGAAAACTTTGTGAATGAAAGATGCTTAGAATGGTATTTAGGTTTAAGAAATAAGGTGAGATAAAATTATAGATGTTTGGGTGGGTGGATGGTGTGTATGGCCGAAACTTAAGGAGAGAAAAAGAAAGAGAAGTGTTCTTGTTTCTTGGTAATTTTTGGAGAGAAAAGATGAGTGTGATTTAGGATAAGTGTGATAAATGAAAGTGAAGAGTGAATTTTAGAGGGGCTGCTGCCATGTGAGTGTCTTGTGGGAGGTTGAGTGATCAATTTTGCATGTAAAAATATCACAAAGTGTTCACACTTGTTAGGCACATGGCTTAGGTCATTGAATCCTTCTAAAACCATGTAGAACCAGGCCACCTTGCCTCCTTTTTGGCAGCCCAAAACCGTGCAGCTCCTTCACCTAATTAGGGGTCTAATTGTTTCCAAATTACTCCTAATTACATGATAGTTAATTAGGTAATTTGTTAGGTTAATTATCCTAACCAAACTAAATTAACATACTAGTCACATAACTAATTAATTTAGTATATATTAACATATATTATAACCTTTAATTAATATTAGTATATCTAATTAGTATTTAGATTATAATTAATTCATAACTAAGCTAGTTCACTTAGTATGCTAATTAAGTAATTAGATTAGTTGAATTAAGCTTAATTAGGTTACTAACCATTTTCAAGCCTACAATTGTTGACTTAATCCTAACCTTTGGTTCATCTTTAATCCTTAGCCCTAGATTAGATCTAAGGTAGATATCACTTGATCATAAACCTATCATTCTAATCTCACCATTGATTAGATCAATGGCTTAGGTTAAAAGCTTCATCATTAAGTCTTCATCCAACGGTCCAAATGAAAACACATGCTTCCTTAGGTGTCCAATTCCTATTGGTTTAGAAAGTCAAGCCTACCTTGGTTGACTTGCTCTCATTGGTTAGAAATTGTCCAATCAGCACAGTTGACTGTTTTTCCTAAACGCGGGTCTCACAGCACTTTTAAAGATCTGTGGTCAAATCGAAGCAGATTTTTACTGTTTTTGAGACAGTAGGTACTGTATTATAAAATAATATTATAAAAATATAAAATTATTTTATTACACAGTTAAATCCAAAAAATTACGATATTAATTTATATATCAATCAGAATTGGGTTTAGTAAGATCCCCCCAACTCAATTAATTAAAATAAGATTTATCCGGCCAGAAAATTATTATTTTCTTAGGTCGGAGCAAATCACATACAACAGTCAAGTACACTCACGGAACAGTCAAATTAAATTTACTGCTCACAGAATTCACAAAATAGTACAAATCGAGACTACATTGTAATTATCCAAGTTGGGGTGTTACATATTACCTTAATTTTGGTGGCAATTTTCCCTCCTTTTTCTCCCCACACTACACGTCCATGAGGCCTCATTGGAGCTAAAAATGTGTTTTCACTTAATTAGTTTCTATTCTAATTTCAAAACTCTAAAAGTCATCATCATTTCTACTATCACTTTCTCTCTCTACACTCATCTTCTCTTCACATTTTCTCCTCCTTCTCTCTACCCCCTACACAGCCACACCTCTTCCAAGCCTCCAAAGATTACAAAAATTTCAAGTAACCATATTTTCCTAACCTCCATCACATTCTAAACACCTTTCTAGTTTGAATCTACTTGAAAAGCTTCCATCTTCATCATCTTCTTCAAGCTTCAAAGTTTGAAGCTTTAGGGTAAGATTCTTGATCTCTCATCATCTCTTCTTCATTTTTGTTTTAATGGTCATCATCATGACCATTTGTCCTCTCTTTCTCAAGCCTTGGTGTTGATTTAATGAAGTTATAATTTCTAGGATTTTGAAGGTGCTTGGCCGAATTTCACAAAGAGCAAATAAGGAGATTTCTTTTCTTGTTTCCTTTTAGGTAAGAGGGAGATGGTCCACTTCAACCTTTATTGGTAGTGAAGGACTTTATTTTGTGTTGGTTGTGAGAAACCCTTGTTAGGGTTACTCTCTTTGATATATGATTTTAATGGCTATGTGTTGATTTTACCTTGTATGATTTATTTGATTGAATATATATGTATATTGATGACATTGGATTGATTTTAGTGGATTAGAAACAAGAAATGGAAGCAAGGGTTCCTTGCCCTCTTTATTGTGGCTCACGGCCATGACCCTTGAATAGGGTATTCATGGTTAAAATTTTGGTGACAAGTGGAGACATAACTAATCAAGTGAATAACATGTAAAGGAGTAAAGGAAAATTTAGGATTTTTACCCTTGGGAGGCCCACGGCCTCTAGGGCCATTTTGGGATCTAACCATGTAACTTTATGCAACCTTGGAATTTAAATAATCAAGTGATTAAGTAGTTAACAATGTGATGAAAAGAAATCTAATAGGAGTGTGTAAGACTTGGAAAACCTTATATTAATTTTCTAAGTGAGTATAAAATAAACTTAAAGTGAGGAACTTAATAATCAAGAGAATTCCTCTAGAAAAGGATTTCATAAGAAATGCTAAATTAAAGTGAAACTTAGCAAATTGGATAATTAGAAATTAATTAGGGATTCATAAAAATGGAAAAGAATCAAGAATGAGATCTTATCCTAAAACTAAGAATAATTCTTAATTAAAGAAAGAACATGAGTGTAAGTAAGATGTTGAATAAATCAATTAAAATTATTTTAAGGGAATTAGGTAAAAAATTAAGTGAGGAACTTATTTAATTAAAGTAACGAGCAACACACTATTGATCTCGACAAGCACTATTCTTAATCCAGATCTTATGGAGACTATTTAGTACAATGCCTGTAGTGCACGATGTATTGGACTACGTACTGCTACACGATGTTTTGGACTGTGGACTATAGACACGACGTTGGACAGTATAATAGTTTAGTTGGGCAGCCTAAGGTACTATTAGTTCTTTTCGGATCATTCTCTCAGATATCTGTGTTTAGCTCCATGGAGTAGGAACGAGTCAGTGTGTGTTATCATTCATTATCTGGATTTTAATGTTTATTATAATCTGTGATAGAATGTATAATGTGTTGATTTGATATACTGTATGTGATATGATAGTATGTATTATTGTGACATTTGTTTGTACTATCGTTTTCTTTATTGCCATGCTGGTAATGATGTAGATTGTCTCACCTCTTTATTGTATTGTTCTGTTTGTTTCTATTTTATGTTTATATCATCGAAGACTACGATGGCAGCAAGGAGAGGTCAATTAGGTTTCCTTAGACTACAGTTTCTCGAAGGCGCTGAGGCTTGGTATGTCCACTGGAACACAAGAGATAGAATACAATAGTGGTGTTACTTTATCAGTAAGTAGGACTCGCCATGGGTTCGTTACTTCATTTTATACAGTTTCTTTCATAGAGGTTATTTTACCTATTAAGGAGTTGTGGAATGAATTTCACCACACTCCTAGAGAGAACTTCGATATATTTTTGGGTCGAAATTCTATCAGTCAAGACATTCCCAACTAGGGAATTTGTCTTCTAACAAGGGCTCATGTCTTAGGTGTTATGTTTTAGTATTATACTGATTTTTTACTGCTTTATTAAATATTTGTAGTTGTAAATTAATTGTATACTTCAGACAAAATCATATGTATATTATGGTGTGATTATGTTTTATCTTATTTTGTGTTCCGTGTTATTTTATTTAATGTTATCAAGTATACAAAGGAGAAATTTTACAACTCATTTTATTTATATACCAAATGTTTTACAACTTGGGTAAGAATTTTATTTGATTTTATTTTCTTGCATTAAAAATGTGACGTCCCCACAAGGGTGTTATATTAGTTGGTATCAGAGCCCAAGTTAGAGTTTTTTGGGTTTGTGGGTAGGTTTGTCTTGTTTGTGCTGTGTGAATCTCTGATATTGAACACAGAGATATGTTTCAGTTTCCAAAAGGAAATGATTTTGTGCGAAATCGCTACGTTTAGTTCATTGTGTGTTGATTTTGTTTGTCTTCGAAGAAAGATAATGGAACGTTACGAACATGAGCATGTGGACACGAAACGTGATGAAGATCTTATAACCGCAGATAGAAGTTTGATGCAAAAGATGATTGAAGTAGCTGTACAATAGAGACAGATGATCGCTCAGCAGCAGGAACTGATAATCGAACTTCATAGCTTATTAGGATTGGAGCAGCCACCGGATGCGAGAAGCTGTAACTTAGAACCTTCGATAATCCAAAATAGAAGGAAGCGTAAGGTCAATTATTTTCAGCGAAAGTCGGGTGTACAACCACCGGGGAAGCAACAACGGTCAAAGAGAGGAAGTACTAGTGGCAACGATTTTGGTTAGACTGTGGCATCACCAACGAAGTGCTTGAAGTGTGGAAAGAATTATATGATAAGAAACTGCACGATTAAGAGTATAATTTGTTACAAATGTGGAAAGCCTGGACACTTCTCCAAAGAATGTGATCAGCTGAAGATGGAAACTTCCATTAGTAATACACGTGTTTCAAAATCTCAAAAAAGAAGAAAGAGCCGGTGCAAAGAGTCTAATAAGAACGTTCATATACAAAAACTTAAAAACTGAGAAAGTTATGCCATAGAGGGTAATCTTAAAACAGTGCTGTATAATTCGCGAGGTAACCCATTCTCTTGTGATCTGCGACTGTGTAAATCTTTTGGGGTTATCTGTGTTTTACTTCTTTTCATAATGTTACTTCAACTTTTAAACTTGTTATTACTACTTGAGCCTGTTTAAAACTATCCTATTATTATAGGAGTTTGAAACTTTTTATTGATTTGGTTTGTCTATTTCTTTCTCAAATAGACTGAGTAAATCAATTTGATTTATCCGTGTCTTTGTTATAGTGTGATCTGAGTATTTCTACTCTTCTTGTTAAACTTGTTGTTTATACTCAAGTTTTCTAACTCTACTCTATATCTATTAGATATCAAATCTTTTTTGCTGATTTGATTTGTTTATGTAAAATCACATCAATTTGAGAGCCTGATTTTATAAATGGATTGGTCATTTTCCAACCATATCCTACTAGATTATTGTAATGCAACTTTAGTGTTTCCTTGACCTGAGATTTTTGGATTTGAATCAAGAAAGTTCATTTCTAAAATTATTGGACTATGTTCATTTCAAAATCTATTAGACCATCTCAAATTCTTTGTTGGACTAATCTAGTAACCTGCTGAATAGTCTTATTACTTTTCCTTATGACCTTCATAGTGTCTTTCATATATCTCAATTAAGATGGATCATTCCTGATTCAACTTGTGTCATAATACCAAATACAGTACAATTGGATGAAAACTTGATCTATGAGACATTTTCTATTAAGATTAAAAATAGGCAAGTAGAACAACTTATCTTGATAAAGAAAATCTGGAATGATGTGATGACAGGGGAACTAGAAGACCACATGCCTGAAAATCGTTGTTTGCTTCAAGATCGATTTACGTGCTAGTTATTATCAGATTCGCGTAAGAGTGGAGAATTTTCTAAGATAGATTTTTGGATGCATTACAGGCACTATGAGTATTTAGTACTACCATTCAGAGTAAAGAATGTTTTGGTGATATTCACAAATAATATAAATAGGATCTTTCTTTCTCATCTTTGCAAATTTGTCATTATCCTTATTAGAAATATTTTGACCTATTCTTGAAATTCGAAGGAACATGCTGAAGATCTCAGCGCAGATCTTCAATTTCTGAAGAAAAAGAATGAGTTATGCATGAAACTAGTCTAATGCAAATGCTGTTAGAAGAAGTTCAACTTGTGGATTTAGATTGAGTGTTGAAATCAAATAGAAAGGTTGTGGTATACACTTCAAGGTAGTGAAATGTGCATGAGAGGAATTATTCGATTTACGTTCTAGGATAAGCGATAGTCATTTTACAAGGAAAATCTGAAGGCATTTTCTTTCCTATAAAATCCACAATAATTTCAAGGGCTTGAAGTACCTGTTCAATCAAGAGGGGCTTGGATATAAGGAAGAGACGGTAGATAGAATTTTCAAAGGACTCATTAAGAGCTTGTAGTCCAGAACAAGCTGGTTGTTGGGGTGAATTTCTACCATTGATAGAGGTCACATACAACAATAATTTTCGTTCGAGCATAGGGATGACACCCTATGAGGCATTATATGGGAGACGATGTAGAACGCCGTTGTGTTGGTATCATACTGGTGAAAGTAATATTGTAGGACCTGAATTTGTCTAGCAGATAACTGAGAAAGTGAAGATGATTCAAGACAAGATGAGGACAACTCAGAAGTGGCAAAAGAGTTATGCTAATAAAAGATGAAGACCACTTGAATTTGGAGAAGATGACCATATGTTTCTACGTGTGATACCTATGACTGGAGTTGGACGAGCGATTAAGTCGAGGAAACTCACTCCAAAGTTTATCGAGCCATATCAAATACTTCGTCGAGTAGGTCCGGTAGCTTATCAGATTGCACTACCACCATTCTTATCGAATCTTCATATTGTATTTCATGTATCACAACTACGAAAATATATTTCTGATCCGACTCACGTCATTGAGCCAGACACCGTACAACTAAAGGAGAATTTAACCTATGAGACGTTTCCAGTCAAGATTGAAGATCGAAGGACAAAGCAACTTCGAGGAAAAGAGATCGTATTAGTTAAAGTAGTTTGGAACGATGTAAGTGGTGAAGCCACATGGGAGTCAGAAGAGAAGATAAGAGAACAGTATCCATTTTTATTTTAAGTATGTGTCAAGTTTCGAGGACGGAACTTATTTTTAGAGGGGGAGAGTTGTAACACCCTAAATTTTAGACTATGTTACTGTAATGGTAGAATTACACTATTTTTTGCTTTTTGTGCAATATAAAAATATTTTGACTGTTTCGTGAGTGTATTTGACTGTTGTGTGTGATTTGCTCCGAGTTAAGAAAATAATAATTTTCTGACTGAAAAAATCTTATTTTAATTATTCGGAGCTGGGGGATCTTAGTAAACCCAATTCTGATTGATATATATATTAATCTTTTAATTTTTAGGATTTAATCGTGCAATAAAATAATTTTATATTATTATAATATTATTTTGTTTGACAGTACCTACTATCTCAAAAATAGTAGAAATCTACTCCAAAATGACCATGGACCCTGAAAAGTCTGTGGGACCCACGTTTAGAAAAGCAGCCAACGATTTTGGTTGGACTAGATTCTAAGCTAATAGGAACAAGTCAACGAAAGTGGCTTGACTATTTTAAACTAATAAGAAGTGGTCAAATAAAGAGGCAAAGACTTCTTTGTGGACCATTGGATGAAAAGCTTGACTAAGATGCTTTTAATCATAACCGTATCAAATCAATGGTGTGAGAACAATTCTAGTTTAATCACTAAGTAATATCCACCTTAGATCAAATCAAGGGCGAGGAATTAAAGTTAAAATCAAAGGTTGAGATCGAGTCAAACATAGTGGCTTCACTTTACTTAGTAACTAATTAAACTTAATTTGACCATTTTAATTGCCTAATTAACAAACCAAGCAAACTAACCTAGTTATTAATTAGTTATAATTTAATTATTAATTAGATATTCTAATTTTATTTAGAAGCTATAATATAGGCAATTATATGTTTAATCAATTGGTTATGTAATTAGAATGTTAATTAAGTGTAATTAGGGAACCTAACCTAATTAATTACCTATTTAATTAGCATGTGATTAGCTTTTAATTAAAATCAAACCAAGCCCCTAATCCTACTAACACCCCATGGCCAAGAGGCTAAAATTATCAAGTTCCACAAGTTTCTTGAACCATCCAAGTGACATAAGCCATGTGCTTCAAGTGTGAACACAAATGGATATTTACTATCCAAACTTATCACTCAATCTCTCCTACAAACTCACTCACGGCATCCCCTCACAAATTCACTCTCAATATTCACTTTTACACTTATCAAAAAGCTTAGCTTATTTTTTCTCCAAAATTCCCAAGAACACCAAGCATCTTTTCTTTTCTATTTTTCTCTCAAGTTTCGGCCTTCACCCTCAAATCCACTATCTATCTTCTATAATTTTTCTTTCTTACTTTTCCTAAATCTAAACTATCTCCTAAACACTTTTTGTTTAGAAACTTTTGTCAAAAACCTACTCTTTCTAGTTCAAAATCCAAGCTTTTGTTTATTTCCCTAAAGGTAAACTTTAGTTTGTATGGTTTAAAGTTTAGTTTGTGATTTTCTAAACCATGTTTGTTCTGTGGTTTTCCATTATGAATTCTTGTATGTGATTTTGCTTATTGTTTAAGAATTTTAGGGATTTGTTTTGGAGTCTACACAAAAATCAAAGGAGATGAGGAGACTAGGAGATCCTTGTCTTCAAGAGGTAAGAGGGAGATTTAATCTCATCAACCTTGTGTGTTGATGAGAAAATGGATTGTTTGTGTGTGAAGAATCCATAAGGATTCATTTATGTGATTGTTTAATGCTTTCCTATTTGTGGCTGATTTTATTTGCAAGCATGTCTATAGCTTTAAAAATATATTGCATGTGTTATAAATATATGATTATTAATGTAGGATGTGAATAACATGTAACGATTGCATGAGTGTTCCAAAGAACACAAAGGAGCTCACAGATTCTCCAAGAAAAAGAGAACCAAAATGTTCTCAATCATTTTCTAAAACATTGATTTAATGAATCTAGGTAAAATAATAAATTTGAGAATGATTTAGATTAATTTTGGCCAACATGCCATTTAATATACAATTAAATTCCAAGGTTATTTTCTAAGGTAGGTTAAATAACTAATCTACAAAAGAATTTGATTCCAATGAATCTTTGAGAAATAAAATGAATAAAGTTAGTTTTAAAATTTTAGGTTAGAAGAATTTATTAAAAGCAAGAAAAAAAGCAAACACTTGAAAAATACTAACGTAGAGTTCACTCTCTGAGTTTTGAAGCACGTTAGCAAGTTTCAAGGTGTAATTGTTGGGTAAGGTTAAAATGAATAGTATTTAGAGAAAAACGTCAAAAATATCATATACTGATTTTCTAGGCAAAATGCTGCCAAAATTCACTAAAATCAGACAAATAAAATGAAAAGATTCCATAATATATTTATAACGTAAGGAAAATATTCTACGTAGTTTAAAAGTACTAAATAAAGCCTATGCATTGCTAAAATAAAGACTTTAAGCTATATGGTTAAGAAAATGATTTAAAAATCTTTCGTGATTGAGAAAATGATTTAAAAACATTACGCGATGTTCAAAAATGTCAAAATATATTTACGCGATTTAAAAATATTTGTAAAAGCGACGTGATTATGAAAATGCGATAAAATTTCTATGCGACTAAATGGAACAGTGAGTTTTACTGTCGGGCCAAAGTGGTGGACCCGGATATATTGTGAGATAGTACTATCAAGTGGAGACATACTATATTTTGGTATATTGAGATTGAGGGTATTTTCGTAAATATAGTAATATTTTGAGACTAAGGGTATTTTGATAATTCTTGATCATGCTTAGAGAGTTGTGTCAATTTGGTTGATAATTGGCGATTGTTTGACGAGACGAATTACACTGTGTTGTGGGTGTGATAGGCATAGTGTGGTTCATTATATGAACTTGGAGGCATTATTGTGCGGAGAATTCCACATATGGACAGTGGGTTGCTCTTCTGGGCCGTGGTAACGAGCAACACACTAATGATCTCGACAAGCACTACTCTTAATCGAGATCTTGTGGAGACTATTTAGTACAATGCCTATAGTGCACGATGTATTGGATTGTGTACTGCTACATGATGTTTTGGACTGTGGACTATAGACACGACGTTGGACAGTGTAATAGTTTGGTTGGGCAGCCTGAGGTACTATTAGTTCTTTTTGGATCATTCTCTCAGATATCTGTGTTTAGCTCCATGGAGTAGGAACGAGTCAGTGTGTGTTATCATTCATTATCTGCATTTTAATGTTTATTATAATCTGTGATAGATTGTATGATGTGTTGATTTGATATGCTGTATGTCATTTGATGGTATGTATTGCTGTGACATTTGTTTGTATTGTCGTTTTCTTTATTGCCATGCCGGTAATGATGTAGATTGTTTCACCTCTTTATTGTATTGTTCTGTCTGTTTCTATTTTATGTTTATATCATCGAAGACTACGTTGGCAGCAAAGAGAGGTCAATTAGGTTTCTTTAGACTACAGTTTCTTGAAGGCGCTGAGGCTTGGTATGTCCACTGGGACATAGGACACATAGAATACAGTGGTGGCGTTACTTTATCAGTAAGTAGGACTCGCCATGGGTTCGTTACTTCATTTTATACGATTGCTTTCGTAAAGGTTATTTTACCTATTAGGGAGTTGTGGAATGAATTTCACTACACTCTTAGAGAGAACTTCGATATATTTTTGGGTCGAATTTCTATCGGTCAAGACATTCCCAACTAGGGAATTTGTCTTCTGACAAGGACTAATGTCTTAGGTGTTATGTTTTAGTATTATACTGACTTTTTACTACTTTATTAAATATTTGTAGTTGTAAATTAATTGTATACTTCAGACAAAATCATATGTATATTATGGTGTGATTATGCTTTATCTTGTTTTGTGTTCCGTGTTATTTTATTTAATGTTATCAAGTATACAAAGGAGAAATTTTACAACTCATTTTATTTATGTACCAAATATTTTACGACTTGGGTAAGAATTTTATTGGATTTTGTTTTCTTGCATTAAAAATGTGACATCCCCACAAGGGTGTTACAATGACCCCCAAAGAGAAGAGTCTTAGGATGAGAAGAGGATGTAAGAAACAAGGTTGGTTGGGTAAGAAATTGTGAGTGGCTTCCAATGGTAGTGTGTGGCCATGTGGGAGAAGAGAGGAAGAGAGGGGAGTGTGCGTGAGAGAGAGATGAGAGAACATGAAATGGGTTGGAAATAGGAAATTGGAAGTGAAAATGTGATGACTTTTGTCATCTTTTTCTCCTCCCAGCCATAGAGCCCAAATGAGGAGAGAGGAAAATGTGGTGTTGGGTAGGAAGCTTCCTTGAATCCTTAAGAAGCTTCGCACGTTTCTCGATAAAGTGAAGGGTGATGATGTCACTTAGATGCTATTATAAAAGTGATTGGATATAAATAATTTGCTAGAGTTATTATCCAGTGGACAAATTTTAAAATTAGCAGAAATAATATTTTATTATTCCACAGATAATAAAATATACTGTGATTTTATTTATCAGATAAAATATTTGAAAAACGAAAACCTTGTAAACTGTGTCCAGCCTCGGGTTTAGTAAGATCTCCCGTCGATGTTTTTACAGTTCAAAGTTTTCTAGCCTCAGGGAAAATATTTTATTTTCCCGGCCCTGCTCACTGTGCACATAAATTGAGAAAAATATTAAAATAATTAAGTAATTCAGAAAAATCCAAAATTTTTTTCAAAAATCATAAATATTATAAAAATGATTATTTATCATGAAATAAGTAATTTTCAGAATGTTATAACTCTCCCCTTCTAAAAAGGAATTTCGTCCATGAAATTTTCATACCTTAGAAACTAACTCCGATATTGTACCTCCAACACATCATTCCAAATTACTTATTTTAACACAATTTCTTTTTCCCCTTGAATTATTTGCATCCTTTCTTGAGTCATCTTAGCTTTATTCGTTGCTCATTGTACAAGCTCGAGTCCAATTGAAATCTTATCAGTGTCTTGGTGCCAACACAAAGGTGTCTTACATCGTCGTCCATGTAATGCCTTATATTTAACTCTCTCTAATCAACTAAATATTTCTGACTCTAATGATTTCTGCAGACTTTAAACGTTGCTCCATGCAAAAAATACCTCCATATTTTTAATGCATTACAATTGCTAATTCCGAGTTTGTGTAGAGTAGTCCTTCTCCTGTGCTCTTGGTTGTGTTGAAGCATACATCACTATTCCTTCTATTCTGATCAAACACACATTCCAAACTTCCAATGTGAAGTATCACTAGGTATCCCAAAAGGTTCATTGGGATTGGGCAGAATCATCATCGGCAAGGTAATCGAGTGTTTCTCCAATCTTGCCATTGTGCAGAATTCTGCGGTGAGTCTCCCATATTAACCAACTAGTCCTATAAAGCTACAAATCTCTGTTACGGTCGTTGGTCGTTCCCATTGAAGAAATGCTTCGACTTTCGATGGATTCAGAGTAATTCCTTCCCTTGAGATCATGTGACCCAAAAGTTGAATTGCCTCCTACCAGAATTCGTACTTGGACAACTTCTCACGTATTTTCTTCTCCTTCTCCAGGATTTGAAGAATCATGATGAGAGGTTCAGTATGTTCCTCCAAACGTTAAGCATAGATCAGAATATCACCAACAAAGACAACGATAAATCTGTTTTCAACAAGGAAGAGAGATTCTATTCAGGTAATCAATGGATATTACCGAAGCGTTTGTTACACGGAACGAAATTATGAAATACTCGCAGTGCCCATAACGCATTAGAAAAAGTTGTTCCAAAAATATCTCCTACTTCCGAGCGATCTTGATAATAACCAGAATGCAAACTGATCATGGAGATAACAGGGCTTCTTTCGACTAATTCATTAAATCATCGATCCTCGATCTCAACAGAAAATGTTACACAGGGTAAGTTCTCTTCTATTTATACTACATTCAGTATGGATCTATCTGATAAAGAATTTGACATGGTTCAACAAAATTTTGGAATGAGCTTCATGGGTTTAGATCCAGAAATCTTTGTCTCAAGAAACACTAAAGTGTGATTGGAATAATTTAACAGGACATGGTTGAAAAAAAACTAGTCCATTTTTCAATATTACATCTAATTTGTGAAAGAAGTAAACAAACCAGATCAACAAAAAAGATTCAGTCTTTAACAGGTCATAGGATAATTTAAACACTTGGCTATCAACAATTGGTCCTTAGTAGCAGCAGTAGAAATAACTTAGTCAAAAGATGACAAAGACACAAACGACCCTACTGGATTCATACATTCAGACGCTATAAAGAGATGGGTTACCCCCAGAATTATACAGTAAAATCATAGGGTCATCTATCTCAATACAATCTCCCTCGTTTAGGCTATCAGTCTGAGAGACTTTCGCTCCACTTGAGGAATTAACTCCCCCTTCTTCATGAGATTTTGAAGTACATACATCTCCAATGGAAGGTTTCGTCCTATGCAAGGTACAATTCCTAGCCACATGTCCTAGCTTTCTACACTTGAAACAAATTATACCTTCAATCGTACAGTGCCTTCAAGTGGCCTTTTTCGCACTTGAAGCAGATTACCCGCTTGATCTTACACTCCCTCGTTGAATGGTTCTTTCCATACTTCTTCCATTTTGGTAAAGATACCACAGCTTGATTGGAAAAGACTTGCAAGGTTGGTGGACTGAGGTGTCCAAGAGGTTTTCGAAAATCGATTCCCTTTGGAAAAGAGTATCTGGCGTAAGTTTGGTCCGAGGAGCTACTTGGGAGTCGAAGACTTACAGGAGATCGCGCCGCAGAAGGCAGAATGAAGGAGCTCAAGTTATAGTCTTTTGGGTTTGTCTCATTGGGTTGTGTGACTTTTTGTGTTTGGTTTCTGAAAGGAGACAATATTGTTTGGGCTGAATGCTTTTGATTTTCCTTATGGTTTGATTTGTTTGTCCTTAAAGGAAGACAATGACTCGAAGTAGAATAAGCGTGTGAACGTGGGGAGTGACGATGATGGCACGACTGCGGTAGTTGAAGAAATGCAAAGAATGGTTGATGTAACAACACACCAGGATCAGAGGGCCGCACAATAGTAGGAATTGGAAGTTGAGGTCCAGAATTTGATGGAAGAAAGTCGACTTTGGGGTAACTCTGGATTACCCAAGTTCCAAAGGAGGAATAATAGGAAAGCCAATCTGTTTAAGCAGAAACCGTGTACACTACAACCGAGGGAGCAACAGTGACAGCGAACGCATGAAGGAGATGCGAATGGTAGTAAGTCCAATCCGACCGTGGCATCCTTTCCAAAATGTAAGAAGTGTGGCAAGGGCCACTTAAAAGGCATTGTATGATCGAAGGAATAATTTGTTTCAAGTGTGGAATACTTCGCAAAGGATGAAGCCTTTCGTTGGAGATGTATGTACTTCAAAATCTCATGGAGAAGGAAGAGTTAAATTCTCAAGTGGAGTGGAAACATCCAAGACTGAAGACCTGAACGAGGGAGCTCGTACTATAACCGATGACCCTATGACTTTCCTGTATAATTTCGGGGGTAACCTGTTTCTTTATAATGTATGACTGTATGAGTCTATTAAGGTCGTTTGAATCTTTGTCATCTTTTAACTAAGTTATTTCTACTTCTGCTACTAAGAACTTGTTGGTAGCCTAGTTGTTTAAATTATCCTATGACCTGTCAACGACTGAATCTTTCTAGTGATTTGATTTATTTACTTCTTTTACAAATTAGATGTAATGTTAACGAAGGGATTGGTTATCTTCCAACCATATCCTGTTAAAATGTTCCAGTGAAATTTTAAGAGTTCATTTCTGGAATTGGGTTGTCTGTGTATTTGCTTCCCTTCGACCCGAATGATACTATTCACGTTTGTAAGCCTGCTCTCATTACAATAAGTTTATTTAAAACTATCCTACTGTTGTTAGAAATTGAAACCTTTTAGTCAATTCGATTATTTGCTTTCTTCATGAATAGGCTTGATGTCAAAAAGGGGATTGGTTGTTTTCTAACCACGTCTCGTCATTCGGTTCCAACAGAAACTTAGTGTCTCTTGAGACAGAAATTTCCTAGATTTGAATCCATGAAAACTCATTCCTAGGTTTTATTATGTCATATTGTATTCTTCGCTGGACGAGTCTAGTGGGCAACTAAGTTACTCCCCTACTCAGGGTCTTCCTCGTCAGAGGAAACCCTCATCAGAGGAAACCCTCATCAGAGCCACTGAATTACAGGCTAGGGCTCGGGCTGTGGAGAGGAATGAATCCTCCCATGGGGTGTAATAACTATCACCCCACATGTCCCTGATGGGCATGTAAAACTCTAAATGTAGCCTAACATTATAGGTGTAGATGGGCGGATCATAACGCCCCCAAGCCAACGACACCGTCACGTCCCCCACGTAAACACGGTGATCTGAATTGAAGTTAATGTGCCGGCAGTCTGGACCTCTGAGGAAGGCCAACCACACATAACCCAAAAATCTTCGTGGACGTGCCGCCATGATCCAAAAGCAGGTGCTAGTTGAAGTCGGGCCAAAAATCAGGGACCTCGTGAACTTCACGCCCTTTGCCGATGTCTTTGATAGAACATAAATATAGACAGAATAGCAGAAAATACAGAAAAAAGGTAAGACATTCTACATTCATTACCTATTATGATAATAAAGAAACAATACGGCGCATGACGCCCATGAAACATTTCAGAAGTGGTAACCAGCATTAAAAACAGATAACAAACAAATTAGCAATTCCAGGCAGTCATAACAGTAATAAGATAATAGATTAAATTGTCAAATAAATGAGTAAATGTCAAATGATATGGCGACCTACTATGCATATGCACATGGTACCAAAATCCTACTCCATGAAGTTAGACGCAAAACATTCAGAGAGAATGATCAGGAGATATGTCTGTATCGCGGCTGCCGAGGCCTTCAAGTGCTAAAATTCTCAATTTATCAATGTGCACATCATGGCATTGTACAAGGCATTCTACACAGATCTCGATATAGGACAATGTCTCGATCTGGATCGTCGGTGCATTTGCATCGGTCTGTCCTACGGACAGAAGAGCTACCAACTATCCATTACGAGGTACTCGCACGCTGACGCCCCCAAGGTCAACAAGTGACCTACACTTGTCTATTCGCACCCGTACATAGGTGTAATTCAACTCCTAGGCAACCTGGCCTTGACAATAGTCCAACCGACTTTTTCAATGCATGTTTCAATCATGCTCATCATGACAGACTATATCAATCATGCCTCAATTGCATATAGATTTAATGAATATATGTATATTCATATATGAAATCACAATCATATCATATCATGTCTAAAATCACATGTCATATTGTTTACCAACAACCATTGATCCCATTCATGGATCCACATCAAGCCAATAACAAACCTTAAGGGTGAACACAACCCTATTCATAGTTATGATAAAAGTTAAACCTTAAGTTCAATATGTTTCTCACAACCTCACTGATACTCATGTTCTTTCTTTATTCCAAAATTATTCTAAACTATGACACAAACTTTCATCCTTAGTTCTTTCCATTTTATGAATCCCTAATTAACTTCTAATCATTCAATCAATTAAGTTTAATAAGTTTATCTTAGTACTAAAGCCTCATAATGAGTGCCCAAGAGACCGGGAGCCTCCAAGGGGCTAGAAAAGCCTAAAATCCTTCACCAGCCAAGTTACACGGCCTTGAGGAGGTTACACGGCCACGATTTCACGACCGTGCCAAAATACACGACTGTGTCAAAATACACGGCCTAGGCCGTGTACGCCTCTAGAATTTCTATAGAACACACCCAGGATTACACGGTCATGCGCCTCACATGGCCTAGGCCGTGTAATCCTCTGTAAATGTAGAAAATCACCCAAACTCAAATCATCTCTCATACAATCCAAGATCCATCAACATACATCAAAATCATACCATTCAAACAATCAATACATAACCAAAATCATTCAAATAAATGGGTATCCCATAATGGGTTTCACCCCATCAACACAACTACAAGTTTCTCACCACGAAAATGGGTTGAAGAGAATAATCTTTCTCTTACCTTAAAAGACAATAAGGAAAGTGAGCTCCTTTCAAGCTTTTCATCCACCACCCATAAGAAGAACCTAAGATGATCAACTCCCCAAATCAATCATTAAAACTTGAAGAGAGGAGTCCTTGGTCACAATGGTGACCAAGGACCATGAAAATAAAGAGAAAAAGAGAAGAAAATTGGGAGCTTTACCTCAAAGCTTCAAGCTTTGGAGCTGGGAAGTGAATGGCAAAAATGGAAGAGTCAAGAGGAGTCCCACAAAGAAGAAAGCTTGGAGATGATGAGGGGAAACAATGGTCTAAGTTGGCTTGAGCAAGAAAGCTTGAAAGCTCAACAATGGGGTGTGCAGCTGTGTGGGAGAAGAGAGAAAAAGAGAAAGGTACGTGAGGGAGGAGAAAATAAGAGAAATGAAATGTGAATAGGGAAAGTAAAATGAAATAATCCTTTATTTTCTTGCCCTCCAGCCATGCAGCACCTTAGGGAGGAGAGAGAAGATGAAGCTTCTTTGAGAAGCTTGGGAGGAAGCTTCCTTGAAGCTTCCTTAAGAAGTTTCACATGCTTCTCGATAAAGTGAAGTGTGAGGTCACTTAGATGATGTCATAAAAATAACTAGATAGAAATAATCTACTAGAGTTATTACTCAGTAGACAAAAGTTACAGTTAGTAGAAATAATATTTTATTGTTTCTCAGATAATTAATATTCTATAATTTTATTTATCAGATAAAATCTCGTAAAACGTAAATCTCATAAACTGTGCCCGGCCTCTGGTTTAGTAAGATCCCTCGTCGACGTTTCCACAGTTCAAAGTTTGCCAGCCTCATGGAAAACATTTCATTTTTCCAACTCCACTCAATGCACACGTAAAACGAGAAATATATTAAAATATTTGACATTTCCAGAAAATTCCACAAAAATACTCAAAAATCACAAATATTAGAAAATGTCTATTCATCACAAAACAATTAATTTCTGGGGTGTTGCACTGACTTTGCTCAGTATGCACGCAAAATGAAAAATATATTAAAATATTTGACATTTCTGAAAAAATTCAAAAAAATTCTCAAAAATCATAAATATTATAAAATGATTACTTATGATGAAACAAATAATCTTCGGGGTGTTACAATTCTTAAGAAATACTTGCAATTTCAGCCCAGAAGTTCATACATCGATTACCTAATCGATTGTATGGCTATTTCAAAAGTCCTTGCTTCTGTTTTGGCTTATGCATCGATGTACCAATCGATGTACAGATGCAAAAATGCATATTGACCAAGTACGTCCAAAATCAATTGATGTATACATAAATGTATAACACTTATACAATGATGTACACTGAGGTTTTCATTAAAAGTTAGTTAATTAACTGAAAGTACATTGATGTACACATAGATGTGCAGACTTATTAATTAACCTTTTTCATTCTTAGTCCATTTTTACTTTTGAAAACCATTTTTACTTATTTTAGAGAGCTTAATCAAAGAATTATACTAAGTCTTTTCTTTACAAAAAAAGGTTCCTAATGATCTTCCTTGAATTCCTTCTTCATGATGCTCCATCTTCAAGTTTTCCTTCATGATCCTTACATTGAATTGCTTGTTGGGAATTTTTGCGGATACAACACGCAGCGAAAAATAGGGATTCCCACCGAGGATCCATGAGAAAAAGCCATAATCCGAGTTTTTAAATGATTTACCTCTTGAAGCGTGAATCACTAACACCGTAATAGAAACGATGTCTCTGCGGTATCCACACGAACAGACTCACGAACGTCCAACGTCCGCAAAGAGGAGCCTCACGTCTCTCACACAGTGTTAGCTGCGAAGAGAAGAGAAGAAACCTGTCGCTCTCTCACTCACTATTCTGTAGGTGCGGCTAGGGTTCAGAATTATCTCACTTAGCAGCCCCCTTAGCAGTACTATTTATAATAGTGACTACCTTAAGTGAGTGTGAGAAGCAGCAAGGTAAGCTGTGCAATCCTAGACCCATCTGTTATGAGTTTGGCCCATATTTGAATCCGAGTCCAACTTGGATCCATTGCTCTAATTTTAGTCTGCTCTATATGTGTGACCTTGCAGGTTCTTATTACGTTGGCAGTAATATTAAAATCCCATTTTTAATATTACAAGCAGTGAGCGGTATCTAGCAACACATCACTGCTACCCAAGTAATAAGAATGTCAGTGATTTGACATAACCTTTTCGTGACCAATGTTTCCGTGTCGTTTAGTCCCTTTGTCAAGATATCTAGATTGAACACAAGGCATGGAATGTGTCACCCTTGTATAGTCCAATCATTCGTTTCCTGATACTCAAGTAGACTTTGTAACAACAAATGAGATCAATATCTCATATTGACTCATTTGAGCATGGACATGCATTTCGCAGTCTCACTCAATCAGGGGGCCCGAAGATATCGCTCCTGTTATGTAGGAGTGACAAATTCCATCTAGGTCACTCACATCCCTCTGCATGATTTGCGGTATGTCCAATAACCAACTTTATAATCACCTTGTTACAGATGACATTTGATGGCATTAAAACACATAACTCCTCATGTAGGAATCGTAGTGATTTCAGGTCAAAGGACCACAAACACCATTGTCACTATGAAAATCGCTTATGACACTCACGTAATGATCCATGTAGCGTTCTCATGGTGGGTCAGTCCAGTACATCATTACTCTAATATGTACCAATGTGAAGACTTGATATCTCATATCCATGACCCGTGAGATGCGGTCATCAGTCTCTACACATACTAGTCTCAATGTATTATTGTTGTCCTAATTAACAATAATACTTGACTAGGAACATTTAAGAATAGTGTTGTAACCAAAAGGATCTCACGATCAAGTCATCCACTTGATGTCCTATGGCATCAAACTTACTATTCTAAGGACTTTATTATGTTTATCAAAAAAGAACACAATAAATGAAATGCCTCATATATAAAATAGCATAATAGAAGATATGTAAATACAGAAAATGTATTAGCCTCTAGGGCATACACCAACAATGCTTTGCTCCATGATCCTTTGCATCCACTTTTCTTGCTCCATTAAATTTTGTTGAAAAAGTCAAGCTTGGCAAGTAGTAAGTGAATGAAAGTAATAATCATGTTAAGTTTAGTCATTAATCAAAACATACTAGGGTCATTTATCCACAATAACTAATCAAGTGAATAACATGTAAAGGAGTAAAGGAAAATTTAAGGTTTCTACCCTTGGGAGGCCCACGGCCTCTAGGGCCATTTTGGGGTCCAACCATATAACTTTATGCAACCTTGGAATTTAAATAATCAAGTGATTAAGTAGTTAACAATGTGATGGAAAGAAATCTAATTGATAACTTAAAGTGATTCTTTAGACCTAAGAAAAGAATAGGAGTGTGTGAGACTTGGAAATCCTTAGATTAATTTTCTAAGTGAGTATAAAATAAACTTAAAGTGAGGAACTTAATAATCACGAGAATTCCTCTAGAGAAGGATTTCATAAGAAATGCTAAATTAAAGTGAAACTTAGCTAATTGGATAATTAGAAATTAATTAGGAATTCATAAAAATGGAAAAGAATCAAGAATGAGATCTTATCCTAAAATTAAGAATAATTCTTAACTAAAGGAAGAACATGAGTGTAAGTAAGATGTTGAATAACTCAATTAAAATTATTTTAAGGGAATTAGGTTAAAAATTAAGTGAGGAACTCGTTTAATTAAAGTAATGAGGACTAGACGAAAGTGCGAAAGAATTTCTCTAAAGTGAAACTTAATAAGAAAAACATAAAAAAAAATTAGGCATAAATCCATAATAAACCCTAAAAGTGTAATGTCTTATTTGAGGATTTGATAATATTTATTGTGGGTCCATGATGGGACCAAGAATGTATTGATGCCTAACACGGCCAAATTGTGGCGTGCTATTGATGAAGTATATCATTGTTGATTATACATGTATGCATTGAATCCACATGCATTGAGGCATGATTGAGAAAGTCTAACATGATAAGCATGCATCAACATTGTGCTTTTAGAACTGAAGTACCGAACTAAGAAACATTAGATGGACAATTTAATCAGATGTGGTTTGCTTTTATAACTAGAAACGTCAGATAGACGATCGAGTCAGATAGGACTGGTTATCAGAGAAAACCCAGATACCAGTGGTATTATGTAGTCATATGGACGACTATATAATATCATTGATGCAAATGGTATTGAAACAATTGTATGGACGGTTGCTTTAATACCATTGGGAATGGTACAACGGGGGTTGATTTCATTAAGCATGCTTTGAGGAAGTCCATTGAACTATTGTTAAGGCCATGTTGCCTAGGAGTTGAATCACACCTTAGTGCGAGTGCGAATAAACTAGTGTAGGTGATAATGTTGACATTGGGGGTGTCGGGGCGCGGGCGTCTCACAACGGACAGTTGGTAGCCCCTCTGGACTGTGGGACAAACTGATGTAAACGCACCGACGATCTAGACCGAGACACTGTCCTATATCGCGATCTTGTGGGAATGCCGCTGTATAAAGCCTTTTTGCGCAAAATGATTGATTTTTCTAGAAAGCACTTGGTTTTAGGCTGACGAGATACTGGCATGTCTCCGTGATCATTCTCTCTGATGTTTGTGCCTAGCTCAATGGAGTAGGAAATGAGCACATTGTACATGAGGGTGATCAGCATACGCATTGTGCATATGCATGGTCAGTTCATATATTGTCATGGCATGGTCAGCAAGCATATTGTGGAGATATAAAGATTATTTATATATTTATGATGGATATATGTTGTTATAGTGCTGTTAAAATTTATATTATTGTGGGATATGCTTTTATGATGATATATATATATATATGTGAGATTGCTAACTTGAATATACATGCAATATCTGTGTGTATAGAATGACCTGATCATTCGTATTATTTCCTTCGCTGCCATGTTAGTAATGATGTAGGATATCTCACCACTTTATTGTATTGTCCCATTTTATTTTGTGTTCGATAACGATTGTGAAGGGGACACGGTTGAATTGGCTAGTTTTGGTTGAGTTGACTTTCTAATTCTTATGATGGCGTTGAGACGAGATTTCCTTGGCCACGTGCGGGTGCAGCTTCATGGGGGCATTGATGCCTGGCGTGTCGACCGGGACACTAAACATTTCATTGTGTATAGGGGTAGTGCCTTTGTCCACAGGTGGTACCTATTGTAACACCCCTCGATTTAATAACCAATGCACAATCGTCATTATGTCACGGTCACTAAATGTCGGCGTGCTAACATTGTCAAACAACAAATTTACCATAAATATTAAACATTTCTCATATGAGGAAAATAGGAGCCACGAATGAGTAGTTACATATACAACCAGTTAAATTATGAATTATAATATGTACTCAATTTACAACATTTAAGTCTGGATAATTGCCTTAAAGCATACATGTACTCAAAAATACACTTTATATAGGTAATGCAAAATAAAATATAAACTACCCATAATATATCTACGACTAAGGAGTTGGGCACTCCATCGTATCTCGAATGCGTGAGGCAATTCCGGGCTCACCGGTGTAGTAAGAAATACAAGATAAGGTCTTTAATCGCAGTCCTCTTCATGGTCAAAGTCAGATCCCCAGCATGTCACATACGTTTGTCGGTCTATTCGACTCTACAGGTCTTGGTATCAAAGCGAACACAATTCGAACAAACCCCAAAAAGAGCTCCCTTCGCGACGGCATCACCGAATGCAGTAGGTCAAACCAATAAAATCCAAAGGAATCCAACTTCGTTCCCACTTACGCCTTTAACCAAAAATTAACATAGAGCAAGAAAAGTACAAGAAAGAGGTAAGACATCCTACCATCATTACCAGTCATAGCATCAAGAAACCAAACGGCGCAAGGCACCCACATAGCATTTATGATAGCAATAATGGTAATAAACATTTAGTAGCATTATAATCAACCAGACAGTTTCAGCAATCATATATATATATGGATATATCGAAATACAATGCTCCAATTATAATAACAATGTATGCCGATAATTCATGGACTCACTATGCACATGTGCCCTCAATAATCAAGATCCTACTCCATGGAGCTAGACACAAAACAAGTCGGAGAGAATGATTCAGGGAGACATGCCGTATCTCATCGCCCATAAAAACAAGTGCTTTCAGTAAAATAATCGGTCATTTTGCGCAACAAGGCTTTATACGGTGGCATTCTCACAAGATCTCGATATAGGATTGTGGCGTTAGGATCGTCGGTGCGTGTGTATCGGTCTGTCTCCACGGTCCAGAGGAGCTACCACTGCCCTCTGCGAGACGCCCGCGCCCCGACGCCCTCAAGGTCATCTACAGGACCCCACGTGTCTATTCGCACCCGCACTAAGGTGTGATTCAACTCCTAGGCAACTCGGCCTTAACAAAGTCCAGCAGACATTCTCGTTCTTTTGTGCAATGCATGACTCTATCATGCTTCTCATGACAACTCGGTCAATCATGCCTCAAATGCATGTCATATGATTTATCCACAATGCATACAGACTCTATGCATAATCATGTATGATCATTATTACATACTATTCCATCATACGTCACAATTTGCCCAAGTAAGAATTAACCCAATCAATGGTCACCCACATGGACCCACAATAGCATGATATTGTTGTTAAATAAATTAATACATTTTAAAGCGTATTATGAATTCTTACTTTGGTTCAAACTTTACTTACGAGTTTGTCTCTAAAGGAATTCTCTTAGTTAACTTAAATCCTCTTAGGTAATTTATTCATATGCCCTTAGAAGGTTATTCTAAGATCTCAAAATCTCACACTCTCATGTTCTTCCCTGTTTATGCATCCCTAAGTAATTTCTAGTCATCCCATTTATTTATAATCAGTATGCCTCTATTAGTCCCAAGGTTTTGGGTCCAGGGAAATACACGGTCGGAATCACAAACTGAGTCACAGATTTCAATTACTAGGTGTTGGGTGATAGGTATACTTTTGAATTCGACGAAGACAATAAGTTTTATGAATAATTGAAGCTGCCATTCGACGAAGAATAATGTAACAGGAGGAGGAAAGAATGGGGAAAACATTTTATAATAGGATTGGCAAGAAGTCAATTTCTGTCGGATAGGGGTTCTGTCGAACGAAGATCAAAACTGTCGAACCCTCCAGAGGGTCAGCAAAAGCCTCAATTCGACGGGTATAGGTGTCGACGTTGGAGAAAATCTCCCAAGTGTCGAACCGATGAAACACTGGTCGAAATCTCTAATTTCGACGGGTCTGGAGAAATTCATCTACTCGACGGGCATTGTCTCTCAAACTCGACGATTATTAACTTTAAAGTTTCTCCTAAGTGTCCAGGGACTCTATTCGACGGGTTTTGGTCGGAAGATCAATCTCGACGGACATGATCGGGGTTCATACTCGACGGATTTTGACATTGTGTTTAGTGGTCAAAGATCTAAACTCGACGGATTTTCACTTTGTGTTTGGTGGTCAGAAATCTAAACTCGACGGGTTTTGACATTCGACGGAAATGGTCAGAAGTCTAAACTCGACGGATTTTAACATTTTACTAAGTGATCAAGATATCAAATTCGACAGGTTTGGCCAGAAGTTCATACTCGACGGGTTTTGACATTTTACTAAGTGATCAGGATATCAAATTCGACAGGTTTGGCCAGAAGTTCATACTCGACGGATTTTAACATTTTACTAAGTAATTAGGATATCAAATTCGACAGGTTTTTCCAGAAGTTCATACTCGACGAGTTTTAACATTTTACTAATTGATCAGGATATCAAATTCGACAGGTTTGGCCAGAAGTTCATACTCGACGGGTTTTGACATTTTACTAAGTGATCAGGATATCAAATTCGACAGGTTTGGCCAGAAGTTCATACTCGACGTGTTTTAACATTTTACTAATTGATCAGGATATCAAATTCGACAGGTTTTCACATTCGACGTATTTTGGCCAGATTTCACACTATTACCAGTTTTCTCATTAAGTTTCCAAATTTCTTGGCCTACACCGTAACTATCCGAGAACCAATCGGGACTCATTCCCTTCCTTATTCCACGTTCCAATACATCCAGATATACATATATATTCAAAACTCAAATAATCAAATAGCACAGATGCAATACAAAACAACATACAAAAGTAGAATGACCATCAACACCAATCACAGACGTTCCTAAATGCTAAAATAGGTTGAGGAGGAGTGTCTTCCTCTTACCTTGGAGAAGCACAAAGAAAACTCTGCTCCTTTTTGGTCGAAATCACGTTTTCGGGCTTCCGGGAGATCCTTAAAGTTCCAACCTTTAAGCTTCAACAAAGTGGAGAAGATGAAGATGAAGAAAATGTAGGACCTTGGAGATGTTTTCCTCGATATGGTGGTTCTCCAAACACGAAATGGTGTCATGAGTGTGACGGTTTTGGAAGAACAAAACGGAGGTGTGGGTGGATGGTGTTGTCTTGCTGTGGGGTGAAAGAGAAGAGAGAAAGATGAGTGAATAGTGATCTGCGTGAGGGAGAGTGACCAGCGTGAATGAGGAGAATGGGAGAGAAATGAAGTAGACCCCTTAATTCAAACGTGCTGCACAAAATAGGAGGAGAGAGAAATAATAAAATAATAGTTGGAAGAAGCTTCCTTGAGAAGCTTCGCGCGCTCCTCGATAAAGTGTATGGTAAGCTAGTCTCCAAATTAAATACATCTGATAGATGATCAATTACACTGTAAAATTATTTTCTCAGTGAATAAAATTACAAGTGATGAAAATAATATTTTATTATTCATCCGATAATTTTATGATATCGCGATTTTATCTAGCAGATAAAACCTTGAAAAATGCAAACCTCGCAAACTGTGCCTGGCCTCGGGTTTAGTAAGATCCCCCGTCGACGCATTGAAAGTTCAAGGTTTACCAGCCTCAGGGAGAACATTTCGTTATCCCGGCTCCGCTCAGTGCATACGCAAAACGAGGAATATATTAAAATATTCAACGTTTCCAGAAAATTTCACAAAAATCACCAAAAATCACAAATATTATAAAATGATTATTTATAATGAAATAAGCAGTTTTCGGGATGTTACAACACTCCCCTTCTAAAAAAGAATTTCGTCCTCGAAATTCATCATATCTTAGAACAAACGCGACTGTGTTTCTTTCATTTCGTCTCTTAGTTCTCGTGTTGTATCTTCAGTTGCATCAATTCAAATCACAGGCAATAAGGTTGCTTCCTTCCCCTGAGCATCTTATATTAACGAGCAAAAATGCGTTGACGTCATAGGCCGATCAACAAAAGATTTTACGCTCCTTGAGTCTTCACCATCCAATGTACCAACTCCCAAAACAATTGTACACCGCTGAGTGTCTCTATCGAACTTACTCTTCTTGCTCACTGTAGTAGACAACTAAACGTATTTTCTTCCTAAGGCATCCTCTACGACATTCACCTCTTCTGATATTATACCAAAACAAAAATCAAAATCTTTTGGAACTTCTAATCATCGTTTTCGCCTTTATATTCAACTCATTCTAATAAACCAAAATACCTTTGGCTCTTAAGATTACTATAGGCATTGAGAATTTCTCCTTGTAGAAAATGCCTCTAGACCTTCAATGCAACTACAGAGCTAATTCTGAGTTGGTGTAAGGTAATCCTTCTCATGTATTCTTGATTGTCGCTAAGCGTACATTACCATTCCTTCTATTCTGATCAAGCGCACGTTCTAAACTTTCAATGCGAAGCATCACTAGGTATCTCAAAAGTTCATTGGGGTTGGGCAAAATCATCTTTGACGAAGAAATCGAGTGTCTCTTCAATCTTTGAAAATTTCCCTCGTATACATCAGTCCATACAAAACCATTCTGAAGAATTCTGCAGTGAGTCCCCCGTACTATTCAGCTGATCCTTTAAAGTTACAAATTTGCAATACAGTCTTTGGTCTGTCCCATTGAAGAATTGCTCCAACTCACGACGGATCTTCAATAGTTCCTTCTTTTAAAGATCACTTGACTCAAAAGTTAAACTGCCTCAAACCGAAATTCACACTTGAACAGCTTCTAGCGTAACTCCTCATTCTTCTTCTGAATTTGAAGAACAACATGACAATTCTGTCTCAATAGGGAAGAAAGGTCTTGTTTGTGTAGTCGATGGTTACTACCGAAGTGTTCATTACTTGGAACGACATTACGAAATACCCGTGGTATTCACTACGTATCAGAGAAAGTTACCTTGGAAATATACCATTTTCTCAAATGATCTTAATGATAGTTGAGAACCCAAAATGATATTGGAGAAAAAAACGGCGTCCTTCAATTAATTTGCCAAATCGACTTTCCTTGATTCGAACAAATGTCTCATAGGGTAAGTTCTCACTTTATCGTGCTACGCTTAGCATGTTGTTATGGTTCAGATTCGGGAACACATTTACTCAATCGAAGTATACTAGAAACGTTATAAAGGTCAGAAAGAAAAATAGGGAAGTTACTTGATTTACCACTGGGCCCGCCTAATGAAGAGTATGATATAGTCTGATAAAACATAGGAGTGAGTTTCATTGATTCACATCTAGGAAATTTCTGTCTCAAGAAACACTTAGTTTCCATTGAAATTGAATAACGAGACCCGTTTAGAAAACAATCAATCCCCTTCCTGAGATTAAGCCTATTCATGAAGAAAGTAGGTGATTGAATTGGTAAAAAGGGTTTCAATTTCTAACAACAATAGGATAGTTCTAAACAGACCTATTGTAATGAGAGTAGTCTTACAAACGAGAACAGTATCATTCGAGTCGAAAGGAAGTAAATACACAAACAACTCAATTCCATAAACGAACTCTTAGAATTTCATTGGAATATTTCAACAGGGTATGGTTGAAAGATAACCAATTCCTTTTGTTAACATTACATCTAATTTGCAAAAGAAGTAAACGAATCAGATTACCAAAAGATTTAATCTTTAACAGGTCGTAGGATAATTTAAACAACTTGGCTACCATCAACAAGTTCTTAGTAGCCAAAATAGGAATAACTTAGTCAAAAGATAACGAAGGTATGAATATCCCTATTGAATTCATACATTTATACGTCATAAAGAAACGGGTTACCCCCGGAATTATACAGTATAATCACAGGGTCATCCACCGTAGTACAAGCTTCCTCGCTTAGGCCGTCAGTCTTGGACGTTTCCACTCCACTTGAGAAATTAACTCTCCTTTCTTCGTGAGATTGTGGAGTGCATGCATCACCAACAAAAGGCTTCGTCTTTCGCGAAGTACAGTTCTTAGCCACATGTCCTAGCTCTCTACATTTGAAACAGATTACTCCTTCGATCGTACAATCCTTTGTTAAATGGTCCTTTCCACACTTAAAGCAGATTGCCCTTTTATTGCATATGGATGCTTTGTCTCATACAAAACACAATCTCTTGACAACATGTCCTGGTTTTCTGCACTTGAAACAAATTCTTCCTTCGATCTTACAGTCCCTCGTGAAGTGGTCCTTTCCGCACTTCTTACACATTGACAATGGTACCACAGTTGGATTGGACTTACTACCACTCGTAGCTCCTTCAGGCATTGGTTGTCGCTGTTGTCCCCTTGGTCGTAGTATATGCGATTTCTGCTTAAACTGTTTGGCCTTCCCACGGTTCCTCCTTTGGAACTTCGGTAATCCAGAGTTACCCCAAAGTCGACTTTCTTCCTTCAAATTCCTAACCTCAACTTCCAATTCCTGCTGTTGTGCGGCTCTCTGATCTTGGCGTGTAGTTACATTAACTATTCTTTGTATTTCTTCGGTTGCCTCAGTTGTGTCATCATTGTCACTCCCTGCGTTCACGCGCTTATATTTACCTCGAGTCATTGTCTTCCTTCAAGAACAAACAAGTCAAGTAATAAGGGAAAATCAAAGCATTCATTCCAAACAATATTGTCTCTTTTCGGAACCCAAGCACAAAAGTCACATAACCCAATCAAGACAAACTCAAAAGACTATAACTTGAGCTCCTTCATTCGCTTCTTCTACGGCGCGATCTCCAGTAAGTCTTTGACTCCTATGTAGCTCCTCGAACTAAACTTATGCCAGATACTCCTTTCCAAAGAGAATCGATTTTCGAAAACCTCTTGGACACCTCAGTCCACTAACCTTGCAAGTCTTATTCAACTACCCTTTTTCTAACCCATAGGCTCAAACAATTCTAGAGGTAACACTACAAGGGTGTAAATGCAAACAAGTCCTAAGCAAGTTCAGTCATCTTAGCTGAGCTTCTTTCTAAAGAACTCCTATTTCCTTAATATGCCAAGGTGAAGTCATAGTTTCCTGTAGTCACAGAACATTACACATTGAGTGGGCCAGTACTCAATGTCACATAATTGTGCAACAGTAGCTACCAATACTCAACTTACGGCAAGCCATGCCTTCCTTTCCCAACATCTCAATCGAGAGACAAGGAAGTACACAACATACAAAAACTTCTAACATGTCTTAGCATAGTCAGTCCATACCCCGGCTCAACAGGATGAACTGAGCTCTGATACCACCTTAATGTAACACCCCTCGATTTAATAACCAATGCACAATCGTCATTATGTCACGGTCACTAAATGTCGGTGTGCTAACATTGTCAAACAACAAATTTACCATAAATATTAAACATTTCTCATATGAGGAAAATAGGAGCCACGAATGAGTAGTTACATATACAACCAGTTAAATTATGAATTATAATATGTACTCAATTTACAACATTTAAGTCTGGATAATTGCCTTAAAGCATACATGTACTCAAAAATACACTTTATATAGGTAATGCAAAATAAAATATAAACTACCCATAATATATCTACGACTAAGGAGTTGGGCACTCCATCGTATCCCGAATGCGTGAGGCAATTCTGGGCTGACCGGTGTAGTAAGAAATACAAGATAAGGTCTTCAATCGCAGTCTTCTTCATGGTCAAAGTTAGATCCCCAGCATGTCACATACGCTTGTCGGTCCAGTCGACTCTACAGGTCTTGGTATCAAAGCGAACACAATTCGAACAAACCCTAAAAAGAGCTCCCTTCGCGACGGCATCACCGAATGCAGTAGGTCAAACCAATAAAATCCAAAGGAATCCAACTTCGTTCCCACTTATAGTCTTTAACCAAAAATTAACATAGAGCAAGAAAAGTACAAGAAAGAGGTAAGACATCCTACCATCATTACCTATCATAGCATCAAGAAACCAAATGGCGCAAGGCGCCCACATAGCATTTATGATAGCAATAATGGTAATAAACATTTAGTAGCGCTTATAATCAACCGTATTAGTTTCAGCAATCATATATATATATGGATATATCGAAATACAACAGTTCCAATTATAATAACAATGTATGCCGATAATTCATGGACTCACTATGCACATGTGCCCTCAATAATCAAGATCCTACTCCATGGAGCTAGACACAAAACAATCGGAGAGAATGATTCAGGGAGACATGCCAGTATCTCGTCAGCCATAAAAACAAGTGCTTTCCAGAAAATAATCAGTCATTTTGCGCAACAAGGCTTTATACGGCGGCATTCTCACAAGATCTCGATATAGGACGTGTGGCTAGTTAGGATCGTCGGTGCGTGTGTATCGGTCCGTCTCCACGGTCTAGAGGAGCTACCACGCCTCTCGCGAGACGCCCGCGCCCGACGCCCTCAAGGTCATCTACAGGACCCCACGTGTCTATTCGCACCCGCACTAAGGTGTGATTCAACTCCTAGGCAACTCGGCCTTAACAAAGTCCAGTGGACATTCTCGTTCTTTTGTGCAATGCATGACTCTATCATGCTTCTCATGACAACTTGGTCAATCATGCCTCAAATGCATGTCATATGATTTATCCACAATGCATACAGACTCTATGCATAATCATGTATGATCATTATTACATACTATTCCATCATACATCACAATTTGCCCAAGTAAGAATTAACCCAATCAATGGTCACCCACATGGACCCACAATAGCATGATATTGTTGTTAAATAAATTAATACATTTTAAAGCGTATTATGAATTCTTACTTAGGTTTAGCTTTACTTACGAGTTTGTCTCTAAAGGAATTCTCTTAGTTAACTTAAATCCTCTTAGGTAATTTATTCATATGCCCTTAGAAGGTTATTCTAAGATCTCAAAATCTCACACTCTCATGTTCTTCCCTGTTTATGCATCCCTAAGTAATTTCTAGTCATCCCATTTATTTATAATCAGTATGCCTCTATTAGTCCCAAGGTTTTGGGTCCAGGGAAATGCACGGTCGGAATCACAAACTGAGTCACAGATTTCAATTACTAGGTGTTGGGTGATAGGTATACTTTTGAATTCGACGAAGACAATAAGTTTTATGAATAATTGAAGCTGTCGTTCGACGAAGAATAATGTAACAAGAGGAGGAAAGAATGGGGAAAACATTTTATAATAGGATTGGCAAGAAGTCAATTTCTGTCGGATAGGGGTTCTGTCGAACGAAGATCAAAACTGTCGAACCTCTAGAGGGTCAGCAAAAGCCTCAATTCGATGGGTATAGGTGTCGACGTTGGAGAAAATCTCCCAAGTGTCGAACCGACGAAACACTGGTCGAAATCTCTAATTTCGACGGGTCTGGAGAAATTCATCTACTCGACAGGCATTGTCTCTCAAACTCGACGATTATTAACTTTGGGGCAGTTTCTCCTAAGTGTCCAGGGACTCTATTCGACGGGTTTTGGTCGGAAGATCAATCTCGACGGACATGATCGGGGTTCATACTCGACGGATTTTGACATTGTGTTTAGTGGTCAAAGATCTAAACTCGACGGATTTTCACTTTGTGTTTGGTGGTCAGAAATCTAAACTCGACGGGTTTTGACATTCGACGGAAATGGTCAGAAGTCTAAACTCGACGGATTTTAACATTTTACTAAGTGATCAAGATATCAAATTCGACAAGTTTGGCCAGAAGTTCATACTCGACGGGTTTTGACATTTTACTAAGTGATCAGGATATCAAATTCGACAGGTTTGGCCAGAAGTTCATACTCGATGGATTTTAACATTTTACTAAGTAATTAGGATATCAAATTCGACAGGTTTTGCCAGAAGTTCATACTCGACGGGTTTTAACATTTTACTAATTGATCAGGATATCAAATTCGACAGGTTTGGCCAGAAGTTCATACTCGATGGGTTTTGACATTTTACTAAGTGATCAGGATATCAAATTCGACAGGTTTGGCCAGAAGTTCATACTCGACGGGTTTTAACATTTTACTAATTGATCAGGATATCAAATTCGACAGGTTTTCACATTCGACGTATTTTGGCCAGATTACACACTATTACCAGTTTTCTTATTAAGTTTCCAAATTTCTTGGCCTACACCGTAACTATCCGAGAACCAATCGGGACTCATTCCCTTCCTTATTCCACGTTCCAATACATCCAGATATACATATATATTCAAAACTCAAACAATCAAATAGCACAGATGCAATACAAAACAACATACAAAAGTAGAATGACCCTCAACACCAATCACAGACGTTCCTAAATGCTAAAATAGGTTGAGGAGGAGTGTCTTCCTCTTACCTTGGAGAAGCACAAAGAAAAACTGCTCCTTTTTGGTCAGAAATCACGTTTTCGGCTTCAGAGATCCTTAAAGTTCCAACCTTTAAGCTTCAACAAGTGGAGAAGATGAAGATGAAGAAAATGTAGGACCTTGGAGATGTTTTCCTCGGATATGGTGGTTCTCCAAACACGAAATGGTCTTTGCATGAGTGTGACGGTTTTGGAAGAACAAAACAGAGGTGTGGGTGGATGGTGTTGTCTTTGTGGGGTGAAAGAGAAGATAGAAAGATGAGTGAATAGTGATCTGCGTGAGGGAGAGTGACCAGCGTGAATGAGGAGAATGGGAGAGAAATGAATTAGACCCCTTAATTCAAACGTGCTGCACAAAATAGGAGGAGAGAGAAATAATAAAATAATAGTTGGAAGAAGCTTCCTTGAGAAGCTTCGCGCGCTCCTCGATAAAGTGTATGGTAAGCTAGTCTCCAAATTAAATACATCTGATAGATGATCAATTACACTGTAAAATTATTTTCTCAGTGAATAAAATTACAAGTGATGAAAATAATATTTTATTATTCATCCGATAATTTTATGATACCGCGATTTTATCTAGCAGATAAAACCTTGAAAAATGTAAACCTCGCAAACTGTGCCTGGCCTCGGGTTTAGTAAGATCCCCCGTCGACGCATTGACAGTTCAAGGTTTACCAGCCTCAGGGAGAACATTTCGTTATCCCGGCTCCGCTCAGTGCATACGCAAAACGAGGAATATATTAAAATATTCAACATTTCCAGAAAATTTCACAAAAATCACCAAAAATCACAAATATTATAAAATGATTATTTATAATGAAATAAGCAATTTTCGGGATGTTACACCTATCCCGAGGTTACTACTTACCCTTTAGTGCTTTGGTGCATGTCTTTTGTTATTTGGGTATGTAAGTGCTACGCTTTTATGTTAATAGTTCCTTGTGTTCATTATATATATATATATATATATATATATATATATATACATTTAAGGTTTTTCACTCAGTGATTGTATTTTAGGGGCTATGTAATAAACATATTTCATTCGTGACTCATATTTTCTTTATATGCACAATGATTAAATTTATAAATTTTTTATTTGAGTTGTAGCACGCCAAAAATTTAGTGACCGTGGTATAAGGACGATTGTGCAGAGGTTATTAAATCGATGGGTGTTACATTAGGTGGTATCAGAGCAGTTCATCCTTTTGAGCCGGGGTATGGACTGACTATGCTTAGACATGTTAGAAGTTTCTTTGTATGTTGTGCACTTCATTGTCTCTTGATAGAGATGTTTGAGAAAGGAAGGCATGGCTTGCCATAGGTTAAATGTTGGTAGCTACTGTTGCATAGTTACATGATATTGAGTATTGGCCCACTCAATGTGTAATGTTCTGTGTGGACGGGAAACTGTGACTTCACCTTGGCGTATTAAGGGAATAGGAGTTCTTTTAATAAGAAGCTTAGTTGGTATGACTGAACTTATTAGGATTTATTTATATTTACACCCTTGTTGTGTTACCTCTAGAATTGTTTGAGCCAATGGGTTAGAAAAGGGTAGTTAAATAGGACTTGCAATGGTCTGTGAACTGAGGCGTCCAAGAGGTTTTGGAGAACCAATTTTCTTGGGAAAATAATATCTGGCATAACTGAGATTCGAGGAGCTGCTTGGGAGTTAAGGACTTACAGGAAATCGCGCCATAGAAGGCAGAATGAAGAAGTTCAAGTTAGGGTCTTTTCGGTTTGTCTTGTTGTGTTATGTGACTCTTTTCATTTGTTTCCAAAATGAGACAATATTGTTTAAATTTATTGCTTTTGATTTTCCTTATATTTCGATTTGTTTGTCCTTGAAGAGAGGCAATGGCTCGGGGTAGGCGTAAGCGTGTGAATGTAAGGAGTGAAGATGATGATACGACTGCGACAGCAGAAGTAATGCAGAGAGCCACCCGATAGCAGAAGCTAATAGCGGAGATTCAGAATTTGTCAAATGTGGATCATTCTTCGGATACAAGACCTTGTACTTTTGGGCCATTGAGGGTCCAAAAAGGGAAGATGCATAAGGCTAACCAGTTTCGACAGAAATCGTATTCACGACGACCGAGGAAGCAATAGCAACAACAAACACATGAAGGAGGTGCGAGTGGTAGTAAATCCAATCCGACCGTGGTATCCTTACTAAAATGTAAGAAGTATGGAAAGGACTATTCAACAAGGGAATGCAAGATCAAAAGGGTAATTTGCTTCAAGTGTGGAAAGGACCACTTAACAAAGGACTGTACGATCGAAGGAGTAATTTGTTTCAAGTGTAGAAAGCTAGGACATATAGCTAGAAATTGTACTTTGCGTAGGACAAAGCCTTCCGTTAGAGATGTATGTGCTTCAAAATCTCACGAAGAAGGGAGAGTTAATTTCTCAAGTGGAGAAAAAGCATCTCAGACTAAAGACCTAAATGAGGGAGATTGTACTACAATAGATGACCCTATGATTTTACTATATAATTCTGGGGGTAACTCATTCCTTTATGACACATGATTGTATGAGTCCGTTAGGGCCGTTTGTGTCTTCGTCATCTTTTGACTAAGTTATTTCTACTTCGGCTACTAAGAACCTTTTATTGATAGCCAAGTCGTTCAAATTATCCTATAACTTATTAAAGACTAAATTTTTTCTGTTGATTAGATTTGTTTACCTTCTTCGTAAATTTGATGTGATCTTGAAAAGGGATTGGCTATTTTCTAACCATATCCTGTTAAATTGTACTAATCAATCTTTAGTGTTTCTTAAGACAGAGATTTCTAGATTTGAATCAATAAAGCTCATTCCAAAATTTTGTTGAACCATGTCAAATTCTTCATCAGATAGATCAGCGCTGATTGCAGTACAATTAGAAAAGAACATACCGTATAAGATATTTTTTGTTAAGATCGAGGATAGATGGCTTAATGAATTAACTGAAGGAAGCCGCTATTTTCTCTAAGATCAGCTTGTGTTTTGGACTATCATTAAGTTCGCTCAAAGGTAGGAGACTTTTCCAAAATAACTTTTCTGACGCGTTATGGCCATTATGGGTATTTCGTAATGTCGTTCCGTGTAACGAACGCTTTGGTAGCATTCATCGATTATGTGAATAGGATCTTCTTCTCTGTTGAAATAGATTTGTCATTGTCTTTTTGGCGATATTCTGATCTATTCTTAACGTTCAAAGGAACGTACCGAACTTCTCGTTGTGATTCATCAAATCCAGAAGAAGGAGAAGAAGATATGCGTGAAGTTAACCAACTGCAAATTCTGGTTAGAGGCAATTTAACTTCGGGTCACATGATCTCAAAGGAAGGAGTTGCTATGGATCCGTCGAAATTCGAAGTAGTTCTTCAATAAGAAAGACCGACGACCATAATGAAGATTCGTAGCCAGGTGGGATTAGTTGGTTAATACGGGAGACTCGTCGCAAAATTTTTTCAATATGGCAAAACTTCTCATCAAACTCATACAAGAGAGTCAAGTTTTGTATGGACCGATGCATTCGGGGGAAATTTTCAAGGGTTGAAGAAAACACTCAACTACTTCACCAGTGATGATTCTGCCTAATCTCAACGAACCTTTTGAGATACCTATTGATGCTTCACGTTAGAATTTGGAACGTGAGCTTGTGCGGATAGAAGGAGTAGTAGCGTATGCTTCAAGACAACTAAAAGTACATGAGAAGAGTTACTCTACACAAAAACTCAAAGTTAGCCGTTGGGATTGCGTTGAAGATCCAAAAACATTCTACAGGGAACAATATCTGCATGTATTCTAAGGTATGAAAATTTCGAGGACGAAATTTGTTTTAGAAGGGGAGAGTTATAACACCCCAAAAATTAATTGTTTTATCATAAATAGTCATTTTATAATTTTTCTTATTTTTGGGAATTTTTCTAGACTTTTCTAAAAATATTGAATATTTTAATATATTCTTCGTTTTGTGTGTGCACTGAGCTGAGTCAGTGTAACACCTCAGAAATTATTTGTTTCATGATAAATAGTCATTTTCTAATATTTGTGATTTTTGAGAATTTTTTAAGAAATATTGATTATTTTAATATATTTCTCGATTTATGTGCACACTGAGCGGAGCTGAGAAAATGAAATATTTTCCTCGAGACTGGTAAACTTTAAACTATGGAAATGTCGACGGGGGATCTTACTAAATAAGAGGCCAGGCACAATTTACGAGGTTTACGTTTTTTGAGATTTATTTGATAAATAAAATCGCAGTACGTTCTATTAAATAAAATTCTGCGGAACGCTCTATTATCCATTGGACAATAGATACTGGCTTTGTGAACTATAACAATTGTTCATTAGGTAATAGTTTGTAGTGAAAATCATAATCACCTTATTATTTTATTACTTTATCATCTTATCACCTTATCTAAAGGAAATCCACTTTATGTCTAATCAAATTTGCTTTTGATAAATCCAACAAGTGTTACCTTAATTTTGGTGGCAATTTTCCCTCCCTTTTCTCCCCACACTACACGTCCATGAGGCCTCATTGGAGCCAAAAATGTGTTTTCACTTAATTAGTTTCTATTCTAATTTCAAAACTCTAAAAGTCATCATCATTTCTACTATCACTTTCTCTCTCTACACTCATCTTCTCTTCACATTTTCTCCTCCTTCTCTTTACCCCCCACACGGCCACACCTCCTCCAAGCCTCCAAAGATTACAAAAATTTCAAGTAACCATATTTTCCTAACCTCCATCACATTCTAAACACCTTTCTAGTTTGAATCTACTTGAAAAGCTTCCATCTTCATCATCTTCTTCAAGCTTCAAAGTTTGAAGCTTTAGGGTAAGATTCTTGATCTCTCATCATCTCTTCTTCATTTTCGTTTTAATGGTCATCATCATGACCATTTGTCCTCTCTTTCTCAAGCCTTGGTGTTGATTTAATGAAGTTATAATTTCTAGGATTTTGAAAGTGCTTGGCCGAATTTCACAAAGAGCAAATAATGAGATTTCTTTTCTTGTTTCCTTTTAGGTAAGAGGGAGATGGTCCACTTCAACCTTTATTGGTAGTGAAGGACTTTATTTTGTGTTGGTTGTGAGAAACCCTTGTTAGGGTTACTCTCTTTGATATATGATTTTAATGGCTATGTGTTAATTTTGTGGAAATAAGTTTGCCCCAAATGATTTTATATGTTAAGTTTTGATGATGACAAATACAAGACAAAAAGAATATCTTGCTTATACTCTCTGTTGCATTCTATATAGAGCATATCCATTAATATTTAATAAATATCTTATTTGGATGTGTCTATGAATGTCTTATATGCATGTTAAACTAACTAAAGCTATATATTTATGATTCATGCATATGAAGATATTAAATTATGTTTTTGGACTAACTATGCTTGTTTAAGTGAGTGATACTTTGTAAGATAGTCCAAGTACCAAGAGTGAGCTTGCAACAAGAAAGCAAAAGATCTCAATTATGCTCAACACAAAGGAGAATGTGAATGCCTTTTCATGAAGGTATTGATAAACATCGAAGTCATGTCAAAGACCAAGTCTAAAGGAAGATTAAATGGTATAGCTTATAAGACTTAGTGTCTTTATGTACGAAGCCTATGGATATCTCAAATATGTTTTTACAAATGGTTTTCCTATGCTAAAATACCCAACAAATAAGTTTTGAAAAGTTATTTATGGTGGTAGTTCAAATTTATGAAAAATAGCCAAGTTTGAGTTTTGCAAAACTAACCTTTGGTCACTCTTTTAATCATATCTTTCAAAATACTTTGAGTTTTGTTTTGAAACTTCTTTCATTTGAAAATAGACTCAAAGATCTTTCCAATGACTGGTCATTTGCTTGAAACGAATAAGAAATGAAGAAGTTATGACCATTTAAAGTCAGTTTTCGAAATCTGAGTGCTTTATTCGAATAAAGCATATGTTATTCGAATAACTCACCACAAAAATCATACCAGACCAAGTTTTTAATGGTTTATTCGAATAACCAAAGGGTTATTCGAATAACATGACCCAAAATATGTTACTGAACGTGTTTTTAACGTTTTATTCGAATAACTAAACGTTTATTCGAATAACTAAATGTTTATTCGAATAAAAGGTTTCTGAAAACACTTCCTAATGTGTTAATAGGACTTCGTTTATTCGAATAAACACGATCTAGTTCTACGCAACGACTATTTTCAGAAGCTTTAAATGTGATATTAATGTATACCCAACGGCTCTTTTTCTTATACCACTATAAATACATGTTTTTGGGACATCTTTGACACACACCCATTTATTTGAAATGATTCCTTTTTGCTTTATTTTGTGATACATATTTTACCAAATTTCTGTGCTCTTTTTCGCCAAAATTTGAGATATCCTTAGAGAGCTTCATAGAGCTTCAAATTGTATTATTTACTCTGAGTGAGTTTCTCTTCATCTATATTTTCTGTTCTTCTATATTGAGGGTGAGGTATCCTTCAAGGTTTGTAAAGGGGGTGAGGTATCCCTCTAAGGTTTGTATAAGGGTAAGGTATCTCTGCTGGCTGAGACTTTAGCACAAGGGTAGAGTTTCCCTGTGTGTGAAAAGTGCTCTCTTATGTAAAGGTTGCAAGCACCTATTGGAAGCTTGTATACATAGTGAAAAATCCCGAACTGTGTTTCGGGGACTAGACGTAGACCACAAGTGGTTGGTGGTCGAACCAGGATAAATATCGTGCCTGCTCTTCTTCTCTTTATCTCTTTATTTTATGTAAATTTATTTTATGCACATTTACTTTTCGCTGTTCTTAAAGTTTCTTTTCTTCATCACGTTCCTTCTGTGCTTTTATTTAAATAGCTTAAATATTTGTATTTATTTTAAGAGCATTTGTTAAATAGTTTTTATACCCAATTCACCCCCCTCTTGGGTAATGGTTGTCATGACTAACAAGTGGTATCAGAGCTTCGTGCTCTGGTGAAAGCTTAACCGCTTAGAGTTAAAGATCCTTGCTTGTTGGCAACCTTGAAAGTTTTTCAAAATGGAAGGTTTTGAAATTGATAAACCACCATTCTTTGATGGTGTAAATTTTGTTTATTGAAAAATTAAAATAGAATTTTATATACAATCTATTGATTTGGATTTGTGGGATGTTGTGCTAAATAGATTTATTTGTAAACCCAAACAAACTTGGAATGCCTATGGCAAGAAATGTTTTTCTTTAAACATTAGAGCCATGCAAATTTTAAGAAGTTGTTTGAATGATGATATTTATGCTAAAATTAAAAATTGCTCTAGTGCTAAAGATATATGGGATGCTCTTGATGCTATCTATCTTGCTAACAATGATTTTGTGCATAAAGTTGTGTATAGAAAGCAAGAAGAGCAAAAGCCATTGAAGGAAACTTGTCATGAAACGCATCTTGAAAGAGATGTTCAAACTATTGAAGGGAGTGAAATGTCTCTTGGTGACGATGGTGCTCAATTTGAAGAAGAGGCAAAGCAAAATAAAATTGATGAGGAAGAAGGTGATTCCCTTCAAGAGCCAAGTGTGCTAGAAATTGCGACTACTTCCTACATGGCTAAAAAGGACTTTGAGGTAAATAATTCTAAACTATATTATAGTCCTTCCTATGATGTGTTACAATGTGCATATAATAAATTGTATGATGGTTTATTGAATTTAGAAAAGAAAAACTTATCGTGTTTGGAAAACATTTCCTTTATTGAAAATGAAATTGAGACTTTAAAAAATGAATATGTTTTTCTTAATGAGAAAATGCCTTTGAAATACGAAACCTCATCTTCTTGTGAAAAATGCATTAATTTAGATAATCAAGTTGAGGACTTATCTTTCAAACTTTCCAAAGCTAATGATTCTAAATGCTTACATTCTATGCTTGTTAATGAAAATAAAATCAATGTTATTCCACATGGAAATTCAAGTAAAGCTTGTGGCAAAAATAACATAGAATGTAATAACAAGAAAAAGCTTAAGTTTTTCAAAGATGATCTTCAAAAGACCAAGCCATCATTAAATTCAATTGTTTGTAATTTTTGTATTATCTAGGACATATTTCTCATTTATGCAATTATAGAAAAATTTTCATATGAGAAATTGTATGGTATGGGTTCCTAAAAATCCTAAAGGTCCTAATATTAACATTCAAGGACCCAAAATGAAGTGGGTACCAAAGTGTCCTCCTAGTGTTTCAATTATGCAGAATATTTCTCAAAAGGATGGACAAAGTGGTCAAAATAAAGAGGAATCATCAAGGAGAATGCTTCCAAAGCCTAATGGTAGAAACTTTGGTCAAAGAAGGAAGATGACTTCAACCAAAGCTTCTCAAGTTCAAAATGTAGAGCTTGCAAAGTTCAAAACATCAAAAGAGAAGCAATGGGTAAGGAAAAGAGTTCCCTTGATTACCAAGGCCAAGGTATCAACAGTTTTTACCTCTCATGAGCATTTACATGCAAAGTCAATAAATTTGAGGTATATTTCTTGTAGCCCTTAATTGATTAATAGAATCATGTGTACTTGATAAATTTTGAATATTATACTTAACACATGATTATGTTCGTTTTTATTAATTTGTTATATATATATCTTAGTACATAAGGCTCTATAATGCCTAGGTATGTTTGCTATGCTTTAAAATTATCTATATATCATGAAAGTAAGCATGCCATCAACTATGTACTTAATGGTATTTAATTATTTAATTTATTGTGCTTAATTTACATATTATGAAAAAATTGATCTTTATGAGAGCATAATAGATTAATAGCCAAAAACTAACACACAAGGACTCAAGAAAATTTGGGTACAAAAAGTCAAAAATTAAAGTGTGTTGTAGGTGTGCTTGAAGGCCAAGAGCTGACTTTGACATCTTGAAAGTGGTTGCTGCAAGTACAAAAACTAGAAATAATTTCAAGCTCTCTTCCTTGTCTCTGTGAAGTTTGGACTTATAATTTCTGAATAAGTGAAACCTTTTATTATGCTTTTCTTTTTAAAAATATTTCCACATGTTAATATGCTAGATAAAGTATAATTCTGGTTTGAAATGACATGTCTAAATGATAATATCCTTGAGCATGAGTTTTTGTTTAATCTTAAGTTTTTGATCAATCATATATATAATTAAATATTTGAATTTATATGATTATTATCTCTCTTTAAATCACATCTATGTATATATGCTTTGATTTCTTGAACGTATGCATCTCTGTGGTTCTTTGTCAGTTTATAAGGTTTTTATTCGAATAAAACTCGTTACTGCTTGTCAAATAATGTGCTGCATATCATCGCTTTATTCGAATAAAACATAGTTTATTCGAATAAACTGATTCCTGTGTTAAAAACTATGTTTAATATGCTCTGTCTATTCGAATAACTTTTTAGATTATTCGAATAACCTGAAACTCATTTTATCAGTTGTTTACGTTTGCTCTTTGTCTATTCGAATAGAACTCATATTATTCGAATAACCAGAGACTTGGTTAATCAGTCTTGATCGTTTGCTTTCTGTCTATTCGAATAACCCATAGGATTATTTGAATAAAATATGTTAAAGGCCACAATGCTCAGCTTTTCCTACTCATCTATTCGAATAAAACCCAGATCTTCTTTTATTCGAATAAAACACTTTTTATTCGAATAAAACATAATATGTTCTGCTACGTTTCATTAATACATGTTAAATTCTTTTGATGCTTATATATAATTAGCTTGATTGATCATGAAATATTTGTTGCCATTGTGAACTTATTTATTACTTTAAATGCTTATTTGTTTATAAGTTTGGCATAATAACTAACCTCTATGGATCCAAAATTGATGGATACCAAAGAAAATTCTTTGAATTGTGTTGTAGGGTGATAACTACCTCAAGCAAGCATTTAAATGGAATTTATTCAACTTAAGGATAGTAAAGCTTAAAAGGACTCAACTTTTAAAAGATGTGCAAAAAATTTCTATTCCCTCACGAAAGCTTGAAGCTTGGAAGTTGGTGAAAGTGGGAGTCATCTACAAAAACTCAAAGAATACACTTTTGGTGATATCAAACTATTATTGAATATCATGTGATACTTGGATAAGTAAAAATTTGTTTTTATGTCTTACCATGTTTTAAGTTGTGCTTTTCTAGCATTATGTCTTGAAAGTATCTCTACATATGCTAACATGCTAGATATGCATACATTTTTGCTTGGAATGACATGCTATGGTAATATTTTTGTTATTAAGCTTGTGATCAATTCTCTTTGTTTAAATATGAAAATTCACATTCTCAGAAGTCATTCTAATCCCTTCTCTTTGATGCCTAATTGTCTTATATACTTACTTAGAGATTGAAAAGTAAAATATTACATGTCTTCTTGCTTGATATGTTAAATTTTGAAAACAAGAAGTAAATAATTTCAAAAGTTACAGCTCCATGGCTTTTCAATTCTTTCATTCCAATAAGGGACTTTTTGTTCTTGGTATGTGTGAGTACTAAAATTCCTTACTTGATATTACATGTCTAACATGATCACTGTTTGCCCCAAAATGCTTATATAAGTTTTGATGTTGATCATGTATTTCTTAATAAACTTGAATCATGCCTTAAAATGCTTAAACATTTTTTTTTTGGATTCAAGTGCATATGTGCTTCATGCATTCTTGTTAGAACTAATATTGCATGGTTGATAATGTGATACATGCTTTAAATTATATATCAACCTAATTTATGCTTGTAAATGAGATTAAATGATATTTGATGCTAACCTATGTTTTAGAGGACTTTTAAAGTTAGCTTTGCAAGTCTCTCTATGTGTTTCAAATATAGCCATCAGATTTTTACATACAAGCATAAACGAGAAAAGCAGAATGGAATTCAAATGAAGAGGAAGATAAAGAAGACTTTCTTCTAGTGCATTGAAATGTAGAATTCAAAGGAAGAAAGCTCAAAGTTAAAGGACCAATAAAGAAGGAGCATCACTCTTTATATGACTCAATAAGTATCTTTATCCCTTAACTTTTATGGTATTCTATATGTTATGAATTGTATGATACTTATTGATAAATTAATGTTAAATTACTAGATGCTTCCAAGGAATATATGGCTTTTTATATAAAATATCTCTACCTTTCTAAAATGCTTTTGAAAATATAATGTGCTCTTATAAAATTCTTTTTGAAAGGGGGAGAAGTTTTTAAAATGACTTTTTTGATTGAAGGATTAAGAAGATGTATATTTGCCTTGCTTTTCTTTAAGGTGATATGCTTACATGGTCTTCGCATACATATTTCTTTTATCTACTATTTTTGATAATATGCATATTTTGAGGGGGAGTCTAGCTCTTAAGTTGTTTATATCTCTTGCCTTACATCCTTGGTTGATTACATAAAGTGTTTTATTGTTATCATATGCAAAATGTTGACATACAAAAATATGACAAGCATTGCATGAATAATCTTATATATCTTGAAAGCATGATCATTTCATCTCTTTGACAGCATGAGTTATTATCTATAAGGAGAGAGAAAATTATTATCTTTCCTTCCTAAGCCTTTTTGTTGATGTCAAATAGGAGGAGAGAAAATTAGAAAGAAAAATATGTTCTTGTGCTCAATTGCTTGATATGCTTACATAAATATCAATTCTTGTATATTGCTCAACATATTTTTCTTTGGTGATTTGTCATCATCAAAAAGGGGGAGATTGTGGAAATAAGTTTGCCCCAAATGGTTTTATATGTTAAGTTTTGATGATGACAAATACAAGACAAAAAGAATATCTTGCTTATACTCTCTGTTGCATTCTATATAGAGCATATCCATTAATATTTAATAAATATCTTATTTGGATGTGTCTATGAATGTCTTATATGCATGTTAAACTAACTAAAGCTATATATTTATAATTCATGCATATGAAGATATTAAATTATGTTTTTGGACTAACTATGCTTGTTTAAGTGAGTGATACTTTGTAAGATAGTCCAAGTACCAAGAGTGAGCTTGCAACAAGAAAGCAAAAGATCTCAATTATGCTCAACACAAAGGAGAATATGAATGCCTTTTCATGAAGGTATTGATAAACATCGAAGTCATGTCAAAGACCAAGTCTAAAGGAAGATTAAATGGTATAGCTTATAAGACTTAGTGTCTTTATGTACGAAGCCTATGGATATCTCAAATATGTTTTTACAAATGGTTTTCCTATGCTAAAATACCCAACAAATAAGTTTTGAAAAGTTATTTATGGTGGTAGTTCAAATTTATGAAAAATAGCCAAGTTTGAGTTTTGCAAAACTGACCTTTGGTCACTCTTTTAATCATATCTTTCAAAATACTTTGAGTTTTGTTTGAAACTTCTTTCAGTTGAAAATAGACTCAAAGATCTTTCCAATGACTGGTCATTTGCTTGAAACGAATAAGAAATGAAGAAGTTATGACCATTTAAAGTCAGTTTTCGAAATCTGAGTGCTTTATTCGAATAAAGCATATGTTATTCGAATAACTCACCACAAAAATCATACCAGACCAAGTTTTTAATGGTTTATTCGAATAACCAAAGGGTTATTCGAATAACATGACCCAAAATATGTTACTGAACGTGTTTTTAACGTTTTATTCGAATAACTAAACGTTTATTTGAATAACCAAATGTTTATTCGAATAAAAGGTTTCTGAAAACACTTCCTAATGTGTTAACAGTGATTTATTCGAATAGGACTTCGTTTATTCGAATAAACACAATCCAATTCTACGCAACAGCTATTTTCAGAAGCTTTAAATGTGATATTAATTTATACCCATCGACTCTTTTTCTTATACCATTATAAATACATGTTTTTGGGACATCTTTGACACACACCCATTTATTTGAAATGATTCCTTTTTGCTTTATTTTGTGATACATATTTTACCAAATTTTTGTGCTCTTTTTCGCCAAAATTTGAGATATCCTTAGAGAGCTTCATAAAGCTTCAAATTGTATTATTTACTCTGAGTGAGAGTTTCTCTTCATCTATATTTTCTGTTCTTCTATATTGAGGGTGAGGTATCCTTCAAGGTTTGTAAAGGGGGTGAGGTATCCCTCTAAGGTTTGTATAAGGGTGAGGTATCCCTGCGGGCTGAGACTTTAGCACAAGGGTAGAGTTTCCCTGTGTGTGAAAAGTGCTTTCTTATGTAAAGGTTGCAAGCACCTATTGGAAGCTTGTATACATAGTGAAAAATCCCGAACTGTGTTTCGGGGACTGGACGTAGACCACAAGTGGTTGGTGGTTGAACCAGGATAAATATTGTGCCTGCTCTTCTTCTCTTTATCTCTTTATTTTATGTAATTTTATTTTATGCACATTTACTTTCCGCTGTTCTTAAAGTTTCTTTTCTTCATCACGTTCCTTCTGTGCTTTTATTTAAATAGCTTAAATATTTGTATTTATTTTAAGAGCATTTGTGAAAAAGTTTTATACCCAATTCACCCCCCCTCTTGGGTAATGGTTGCCATGACTAACAGATTTTACCTTGTATGATTTAGTTGATTGAATATATATGTATATTGATGACATTGGATTGATTTTAGTGGATTAGAAACAAGAAATGGAAGCAAGGGTTCCTTGCCCTCTTTATTGTGGCTCACGGCCATGACCCTTAAATAGGGTATTCATAGTTAAAATTTTGGTAACAAGTGAAGACATAACTAATCAAGTGAATAACATGTAAAGGAGTAAAGGAAAATTTAGGGTTTTTACCCTTGGGAGGCCCACGGCCTTTAGGGCCATTTTGGGGTCCAACCATGTAACTTTATGCAACCTTGGAATTCAAATAATCAAGTGATTAAGTAGTTAACAATGTGATGAAAAGAAATCTAATAGGAGTGTGTAAGACTTGGAAAACCTTATATTAATTTTCTAAGTGAGTATAAAATAAACTTAAAGTAAGGAACTTAATAATCAAAAGAATTCCTCTAGAAAAGGATTTCATAAGAAATGCTAAATTAAAGTGAAACTTAGCAAATTGGATAATTAGAAATTAATTAGGAATTCATAAAAATAGAAAAGAATCAAGAATGAGATCTTATCCTAAAACTAAGAATAATTCTTAATTAAAGAAAGAACATGAGTGTAAGTAAGATGTTGAATAAATCAATTAAAATTATTTTAAGGGAATTAGGTAAAAAATTAAGTGAGGAACTTATTTAATTAAAGTAACGAGCAACACACTATTGATCTCGACAAGTACTATTCTTAATCGAGATCTTATGAAGACTATTTAGTACAATGCCTGTAGTGCACGATGTATTGGACTATGTACTGCTACACGATGTTTTGGACTGTGGACTATAGACACGACGTTGGACAGTGTAATAGTTTGGTTAGGCAGCCTGAGGTACTATTAGTTCTTTTCGGATCATTCTCTCAGATATCTATGTTTAGCTCCATGGAGTAGGAACGAGTCAGTATGTGTTATCATTCATTATCTGGATTTTAATGTTTATTATAATCTGTGATAGAATGTATAATGTGTTGATTGGATATACTCTATGTGATATGATAGTATGTATTACTGTGACATTTGTTTGTACTGTCGTTTTCTTTATTGCCATGCTGGTAATGATGTAGATTATCTCACCTCTTTATTGTATTGTTCTGTTTATTTCTATTTAATGTTTATATCATCGAAGACTACGATGGCGGCAAGGAGAGGTCAATTAGGTTTCTTTAGACTACAGTTTCTCGAAGGCGCTGAGGCTTGGTATGTCCACTGGAACACAAGAGATAGAATACAATGGTGACGTTACTTTATCAGTAAGTAGGACTCGCCATGGGTTCGTTACTTCATTTTATACAGTTGCTTTCGTAGAGGTTATTTTACCTATTAAGGAGTTATGGAATGAATTTCACCACACTCCTAGAGAGAACTTCAATATATTTTTGGGTCGAATTTCTATCGGTCAAGACATTCCCAACTAGGGAATTTATCTTCTAACAAGGGCTCATGTCTTAGGTGTTATGTTTTAGTATTATACTGATTTTTTACTGCTTTATTAAATATTTGTAGTTGTAAATTAATTGTATACTTCAGACAAAATCATATGTATATTATGGTGTGATTATGTTTTATCTTATTTTGTGCTCCGTGTTATTTTGGTTAATGTTATCAAGTATACAAAGGAGAAATTTTACAACTCATTTTATTTATATAGCACATGTTTTACAACTTGGGTAAGAATTTTATTTGATTTTATTTTCTTGCATTAAAAATGTGACATCCCCACATGGGTGTTACATTAGTTGGTATCAGAGCCCAAGTTAGAGTCTTTTGGGTTTGTGGGTAGGTTTGTCTTATTTGTGCTGTGTGAATCTCTGATATTGAACACAGAGATATGTTTCAGTTTCCAAAAGGAAATGATTTTGTGCGAAATCGCTACGTTTAGTTCATTGTGTGTTGATTTTGTTTGTCTTCGAAGAAAGATAATGGAACATTACGAACATGAGCATGTGGACACGAAACGTGATGAAGATCTTATAACCGCAAATAGAAGTGTGATGCAAAAGATGATTGAAGTAGCTGTACAATAGAGACAGATGATCGCTCAGTAACAGGAACTGATAATCGAACTTCATAGCTTATTAGGATTGGAGCAGCCACTGGATGCGAGAAGCTGTAACTTAGAACCTTCGATAATCCAAAATAGAAGGAAGCGTAAGGTCAATTGTTTTTAGCAAAAGTCGTGTGTACAACCACCGGGGAAGCAACAATGAACAAAGAGAGGAAGTACTAGTGGTAACGATTTTGGTTAGACTGTGGCATCACCAACGAAGTGCTTGAAGTGTGGAAAGAATTATATGACAAGAAATTGCAAAATTAAGAGTATAATTTGCTACAAATGTGGAAAGCCTGGACACTTCTCCAAAGAATGTGATCAGCTGAAGATGGAAACTTCCATTATTAATACACGTGTTTCAAAATCTCAAAAAAGAAGAAAGAGCCGGTGCAAAGAGTGTAATAAGAACGTTCATATACAAAAACTTAAAAACTGAGAAAGTTATGCCATAGAGGGTAATCTTAAAACTATGCTGTATAATTCGCGAGGTAACCCATTCTCTTGTGATCTGCGACTGTGTAAATCTTTTGGGGTTATCTGTGTTTTACTTCTTTTCATAATGTTACTTCAACTTTTAAACTTGTTATTACTACTTGAGCCTGTTTAAAACTATCCTATTATTATAGGAGTTTGAAACTTTTTATTGATTTGGTTTGTCTATTTCTTTCTCAAATTGACTGAGTAAATCAATTTGATTTATCCATGTCTTTGTTATAGTGTGATCTGAGTATTTCTACTCTTCTTATTAAACTTGTTGTTTATACTCAAGTTTTCTAACTCTACTCTATATCTATTAGATATCAAATCTTTTTTGCTGATTTGATTTGTTTATCTAAAATCACATCAATTTGAGAGCCTGATTTTATAAATGGATTGGTCATTTTCCAACCATATCCTACTAGATTGTTGTAATGCAACTTTAGTGTTTCCTTGACCTGAGATTTTTGGGTTTGAATCAAGAAAGTTCATTTCTAAAATTATTGGACTATGTTCATTTCAAAATCTATTAGACCATCTCAAATTCTTTGTTGGACTAATCTAGTAACCTGCTGAATAGTCTTATTACTTTTCCTTATGACCTTCATAGTGTCTTTCATGTACCTCAATTAAGATGGATCATTCCTGATTCAACTTGTGTCATAATACCAAATACAGTACAATTGGATGAAAACTTGATCTATGAGACATTTTCTGTTAAGATTAAAAATAGGCAAGTAGAACAACTTATCTTGATAAAGAAAATCTGGAACGATGCGATGACAAGGGAACTAGAAGACCACATGCCTAAAAATCATTGTTTGCTTCAAGATCGATTTACGTGCTGGTTATTATCAGATTCGCGTAAGAGTGGAGAATTTTCTAAGATAGATTTTTGGATGCATTACAGGCGCTATGAGTATTTAGTACTACCATTCGGAGTAAAGAATGTTTTGGTGATATTCACGAATAATATAAATAGGATCTTTCTTTCTCATCTTTGCAAATTTGTCATTATCCTTATTAGAAATATTTTGACCTATTCTCGAAATTCGAAGGAACATGCTGAAGATCTCAGCGCAGTTCTTCAATTTCTGAAGAAAAAGAATGAGTTATGCACAAAACTAGTCTAATGCAAATGCTGTTAGAAGAAGTTCAACTTATGGATTTAGATTGAGTGTTGAAATCAAATAGAAAGGTTGTGGCATACAATTCAAGGTAGTGAAACGTGCATGAGAGGAATTATTCGATTTACGTTCTAGGATACGCGATAGTCATTTTGCAAGGAAAATCTGAAGGCATTTTCTTTCCTATAAAATCCACAATAATTTCAAGGGCTTGAAGTACCTGTTCAATCAAGAGGGGTTTGGATATAAGGAAGAGACAGTAGATAGAATTTTCAAAGGACTCATTAAGAGCTTGTAGTCCAGAATAAGCTGGTTGTTGGGGTGAATTTCTACCATTGATAGAGGTCACATACAACAATAGTTTTCGTTCGAGCATAGGGATGACACCCTATGAGGCATTATATGGGAGACGATGTAGAACGCCATTGTGTTGGTATCATACTGGTGAAAGTAATGTTGTAGGACCTGAATTTGTGCAGCAGATAACTGAGAAAGTGAAGATGATTCAAGACAAGATGAGGACAACTCAGAAGCGGCAAAAGAGTTATACTAATAAAAGATGAAGACCGCTTGAATTTGGAGAAGATGACCATATGTTTCTACGTGTGATACCTATGAATGGAGTTGGACGAGCGATTAAGTCAAGGA